>OZ010608.1:69198024-69425524 GCA_963932145.1 Acanthosepion lycidas | reverse complement strand
CTTGTAGGGAAACGGCTAATATTACCATTACCAGTTGACTGTATTTCCTTTATATATAGATTTGACTATCAACAAAGAATACAATTTCATGTCATTCAAGTTTTATATTTAAAACGGTTATCTAACTTATATTGTGAATATTACAAAACAATGAAAGAATAGAAAGACTTTGAGATTTGGAGAGATTCAGCTTAAATATGGAATGATACACTGTTTAATGTTTTGTGATTTAGATATCAATACATGAGTAAAAATTGAAATAGAAATAAAATATATCTGTAAAAAGACATTATAAATAAAAACAAAAGGAAAGCTTTTTTTACCAAATGAATTTCATCCCCTGAGTGACTTTATTAAGATAAATGTAAGGATTTGATTTTGTAACATGTATTTATTTCTTTTTATAAATACATGGTGCAAAATAAAACCCTTACATTTAACTTGATAAAGTCCCTCAAGGAATGAACACATTGGTACAAAAAAGGTTTCCTTTTGTCTTTATTCACATCAATCCATACACCATATAAGATGTCCACCCTAAGCACCCCTCATAACTGGTAAGATCTAAGCATCAAAACTTATGCAGCTGAAATGAAAATAATTACATTTGTGCTGATTAATATTCATTGGAATCTAAATAAATGCACCAGTTATGAAGCAACGCATGAATATTAGATCTTTTGTTGCCTATATACATTCAAAGGTTAAAAATAGGATTTTAATTGTTTGAGAGAACCCTTTTTGCCCTTCATCAGCATGGCTGATGCTAACCTCCAGGAGAGTGGCTCTTTGCACCTTCTTGGACTAATGTTTTCTGATAACATAAAGTGGAAAGTTTATATTGAATCAATTGCTAGGTCTGCTGCTAAGAAAGTTGGTTCACTGTATCATGCTAGACAAGTTTACTCTCCAGAATCGATCTTGCATATTTATAAGTTGACCATTCATTCAAGTCTGGTGCTGCTGCTATATATTTAAAGATTCTTGATAAAATCCAAAGACGAATCTGCAATGTTATTTGTCTTGTGCCTGGCATCTCTGCCTTTTCTATAAATATTTTTGTGCAATTGTTCTAATAAACTTTCCTCTATGATACCTAAAATTTATGAATTTAAGTGTAATACTAGATTGGCAGCAAGGTCTCATCAACTTACAGTTGAAATGGCTAGATGTAACTGTAAGTTCTCTGCTAACATTTTCTTCTCTCACACTTCTCACATGTGGAACTCTCTTCCAGCTCCTTGTTCCCCATTTAACTTTGATCTTCAAAAATTTAAATGCAATGTCAATTGTTATCTGTCTTTTTAATTACTGTTCTTTTATTGTTCTCTTTCCTTAGAGTTTTTTCTCATAATCTCTAACACTCAGTAATCCCTTGTGTCTTAGTGGCTTTATTGCCTTGCTTGGGGTGAAATGATTTAAAAAAAAAAAAAAAAGCATTGCAAATGCAAAACAAATTGGATATAATCACCTTGAAATTTTTAAATACCCATAAAATCCCAAATTATAATACTCTCTTTGTGGAGGAAGTTTACATTAGTTTTTAAATGTTATCAAACTGATGGCCATCAACCATAACCATACTTCAAAAGCCTCTTGGGATTTCTAAGAAACATCAAATTTGGCTTTAAAAATAAACCTGTCCATGCATGTTTCTGTTAAGAGATAAATATCCATAGTAAGTTAGTTAACCATTAAACACAAAACCTTTTGTTCCTACCAACTTATCTTTAAAAAAAATTATTATTAAAGCACTAAGAAATTTACCTGACAGTCAACAAATTGGTACGCATTAGATTTTGATCAATACTTACACAGTTCAGTCTGGTAAAAGGCCAATGAGAGTCATGATTTTTCATTTGATTTCCAGTTTTGCAAGGACAACAAGCTTGCTATATTTTAGTATTCAAATTTAAATTATCAAGTAAAGTCATAAGAAATTTCCTTTTTGGGGAAGCCATTCTAATGAGGAACATATGATCCTAGCTAACTGATCCTTAAATATATAATAACAGGTAGTGAAAAGTGGGTTACTTACAACAATGTTCAACACAAAAGGCAGTGCATTGTCAATGATAAATCTCCACAACCAAACCCCAAAAGTTGAGCTCCATGCGAGTAAGGTTGTGCATGTGGTGGAATTGGTTGAATTTCTTAACCATGTCTTGTCAATCTTTAACTTTGAAAATGTTTCTTACATTGGACTTGAGTAACTGATACTGTGCAGATGACTTTATAAAGGTTTTATTCCTTTCTATTATGAAAACTGTTGTCTGTGTTTGTTTCTTTATTAAACTTTTATTTGATATAAAGGGGCTCACTCCATCAAGTATCCACTTACCCTTGTGCAAACTGACATCCTGGCCAGTCGGCCACTGCCATCACCTATGATAGTTCTAGAGATGAAAGTTGCATCATCATTAGCATTCACATAAAGCTTGAAGTACACATCAACACAGATTTTGATAGTTTGATGGCACATAGTTCATCTGAGAACTTTCCATTGAAGTAGCGTTAGAGCAGCAAGAGTCCTGCTACATCCTGCCTGTGGGAGAGAGGTTGGAGGGTGATAAATAATTTGTCACCCGCAAGAGTTCAGAGATGCTTTTGGACTCTATCAGGGCTGGAGAGTGAGGTATAAGCAGCACCTGCCCAAATATGACAACAATACTCCATTTTTGGACTGATCTGACTCTTGTGAAGTAAAGGATACAGGAGGAGTCAGGTAATTACTAGGATGGTACAGGAAACTGACCATTTTACCTGTATCCTTAGCAATGGATCATATGTAAAAATTCCACTTGAGGTCGGGTGTGAGTTTCAAGACCAACAGTCTTTCAAGGTAAGGTGCTTCTCCAAGAGAACCTCTTTTCATCCTGATTGATGGTAGTTCAGGGTCAGATCAGCGGTGATGGAATGTAGCTGGCTTGGTCTTTAAGGCATTGAATGTAACCAGCTAGTTTTTACCACATTGGATATTTTGTGCAAGATCAGTCACCAATCTCTGACCATTGAGTGTTTTAGACATGTGCCCGTATATTATAAGAAACATCAACATAGATGTTTACAAATGATATGAGTATATTTGTAGGCAGATCATTTATGTAGATCAAAAAGAAGATTGGTCCAAGGAGTGACTCCTGGTGGGCACCTGCATTGACTGGTAGGACTTCAGAGAACTGGTCATTAATAACTACCTTCAGGGACCTAGCTGTTAGAAAGGATTTTATGATTGAAAAGACCCTTCCAGTTATTCCATAACTGGAGAGCTTGAGTAGTAAACCTTTGTGCCACATCTTTTGAGATATCTAATGCTATGGTCCTCAAGGTGTGTTCATTGTCAAGAGCCACACTGATTCTGTGAGTGATAGTAGGACATTGGCAGTCAATTGGGCTGACCCATACTGCTTGTCACTGAAGTGATCGTTCTTTTCTAGGTGCTCAATGACCTTCTTATTGATCATGGCTTCAAAAAGCTTATTGATGATACGGAGGAGACTAATGGGTCTGTACTGGGAGGGTGAAGATCACATGCCCACAGCCTTGAAAATCAAGCATATATTTGCCACCTTCCATAGACTAGGGAAGGATTTCTCCTTCAAGCAGTGGTTGAATAACTTTGCTAGGATTGGGGATAATTCCAGACTTAAGGACAACCACTGGAATTTTGTCTGGTCCAGTGGGTTTCTTAGGGTCAAGGCCTTTGATGAGTCTATAGCCTTCTTGTGCTGTAATGGTAATATTACTGAGGTTGTTCTCAGTGAGACTTGGGAAGTTGGGAAGGCAATGGTCTTTGTCATCTAATGTTGAGTTAGAGACAAAGATAAAGGTGAAGGAAGATATGACCTTGGGACCATTTATAATTGTAGGCATGGCTGCTTCACCTATGTTCATGATTTGGTTGGTGATCTTCCAGAATTCACAGGATCCAATTTGTTTCTTTTTAACCTTGGTCTAGACTGCTTATACATATCAGCACTTGGCATTTTCTAGAACGTTTTTGCATCAGTTGCGGGCAGTTCTGAATGCAGGATGACCTACATTGCTCCTTGCAGTAGATATTAAAGTAGGGGTTTTGGTGAGTTATAACTGCAGCATATTTGGAGGTGAACCAGGGTTGACTGTTTCGCTTTTGCTGGAATTTTTGGGGGGATATAAAAGTCTTCATTTCAGAAAGGATCCAAGTAGAGACAGTTTTGGAGGCAGTATACTTGAAGAAGGATGAGAGGGAAGCTTCCATCATGTAGGATCAAAAGCTGTCACAGTCTGCCTCCACATATGGAATGGTACATCAGAGGATGCCTTAGGTTTGGTACTGATTAGGGAATGGTCAGATGCACCTATGGAGGTAAAAATTTTGCTAAGCATTTATCTGGGCAGGATGTTAGGAAGAGGTTGAGGAAGTTTGCCTGATGTCTCGTCATGTCTGGAACCCAGGTATGTTCTCCGATGATTTGGGTTAGTTCATAGGTGATGGAGAAGTCTTTGCAATATCTGACTTCAACATCAGTTTTGTTGGAGTGAACTAGCCATTCTTTATGGTGGATACTGAAGTCACCACAGATATGAAAACTGGCCAAAGGAAATTGAGTGAGGATATTATCAATCTTCTCTGATATTTGGTTGAAGATTACTGTCTCTTTGTCCTGTGAGCAAGAGAGAGCAAAGACGAATGTAGTACTATGGATAAGTGCCACACAGAAGCACATATACAAGAGATTGGGTTCCTCATCTTTTGCATTCCTGCCACAGTAAAACTCATCATTGTTGTAGGCTCTGAATCCATGGCAATTTAGGTGGCCATGTTTAGCTATAAGAGGTGAGTAGCCTGGAACTATGAGCTCCCCTAGTGCACTTGAAGCATTGGTTTCAGAAAGTAACAGGAGGTCTGGTTTGGACTGAAGAAAATGCTATTCCACTTCTGGAAAGTTGGAACATAGATCCCTTATGTTGGTATAGGGGATGGTATACATGGGGTCTACTTTGTTTTTGTTTTTTTAGGTTGGATTTGCTAGTTTTGTTTATTTGCATTTTGATTAGATTTATATGTGCATTGGTTGGTTGAAGACTAGTAGGCAGAGAGACAAATACACATGCAGGAGTTGCATTTATAAATAACTTGGAGAGAACCATCCAAAGATACAGCCATAGCAGTCCTCATCATCATGACATCAACACACCAGAAACTACTGCATCGTTCAGAAACCATTCACAAAATGGCAGTGCAATAGCCCCAATATTATACACCTGCTGATAGTTATTTGAAGGTTCGGATCCCTGACAATGTGGCAGATAATGCCAAAACCCAGAACACATCTACCTCCAGCATCCTTAATGAAGGGACAATCAACCAAAGAAAGAAGATACATGGATGATGTTCTGAGTGGACATGTTGCATCTGCCTAATGCAACAGAACTTCTCCTTGGGTGAGAAAAATCATACTGGTCCAAGACCTAAAATCACTGAGAAAAGCTCACTGATGTACTTGAGGACTAAAAGAACCATTAAAAGAAGCTGGTGGTAACAAGAGTTCCCCTACCCCCATTTGAATTAGTATAATAGAGTATTACAAGGGCAGGGGCATGCAATGGGAAAGTTATCTATTCAAGAGAGAAAAAAAAAGAAGAAAATTCCTGCTTACAGAGGAGAAGCATTATGGATCAGAGGGAGGGTTATAGACAGGATGTGGGAAACAACTATAAAGTTTTAACTTAGTATAAGTCCCAATATTCACTTTTTTGGAAAGTGAAGAGACTCCATTGCGAAGTAAACGATGCTAGAAAAACTTCCAATAAAAGTACAGGTCTTGAGAATTAACAATAAATTAATGTACAAGTAAATTATGCAGATGTAAGCATATCTGCATATATATATATATATATATATATATATATATATATATATAAAGTAAGGAAGTAAGTTAAATGCACATAGCAAGGTGAGGCAAAAAAGTACTGTACCATTATAACAAAACATTAACAATGAGTTATTCATTGCATTTTCTGCGGTCATATCATTGAATCAATTGCTAGGTCTGTGATGTGATGGAATAACCTCCCACCCCCATGAGTGGTGACACTATAAGTAGTAACCACCTATAAGTATAAGTTTACAAATAGATGCCAAGACTGGTCAGATGAGAAAAAAGTCACCCTTTTATTACAAAAAATGGGAACGAATGAAAATGCAAAATACTCTAACCTGATATTACCAAAGAAACTGGAAGAAGTCTCATTTGAAAAAAACAATTAAAACCCTATCCAGGATATTCGATAAAAGAGATAGCTTGTTCCACACATGTTACAAATGCCTGAATATTCTTAAGTCAGAAAACAAGAATTTTTTTTCATATGCTGAGATGATTAACTCATTATTTGAACTTTTCAAAATTGACGAGATTTCAAAAGATTTATTCAAATGCCTCATATTTGTTCAGAGACTAACAGGCTCCCAAGGACAAAGGATATCAGATCACAGATTCTTACTAGAATTGAAAAAGACGATGGGATTACTTTACAAAATGTTACCGAGGAGTGTCAGCGTCTGATTAACATAAAACGAGATAATACTCGGATAGAGGAAAAAAAATGGGTCCAAAGTTCAGCATGTAAAAGCAAAAAACTTCCCAAACGTGAAGAATAAAAAGAAATGTTTTGGAGGATTTAATCACACAAAAAATAATTGCTGGTATAAAAACAAGTTATGTTTTGAATGTGGCTGTAAGGGACATAAAGGGTCCCAATGCTATAAATAAAAGACAAAGACCAGTGAAAAAGTGAATGTGACTCTCTCCAGAAAGGAATTGGAGAATGGCAAGAAATGAAATTATGTTGATGCACATATAAATGGACATGCAGTAACATTTCTTTTGGATTCAGGTTCTGATATTAATATAATTGACAAATAGACATGGAGGAAAATGGGTCGACCTGAGTTGACTGACACAAACAAAATTGCCAGATGTATTGCAGGAAAAACACTCAAATTTATGGGTGAACTTAAGTGTAACGTTTCATTTTGTGATAAAACTTTCAGGTCAAAAATCTACGTACATAAAGGGAACAACTCCTGCCTTTTTGGCATAGATTAGATTGTGTTGTTTAATTTATGGGAATTGCCTGTAAATTCTTTTTGTAATTAGGTGAACACCTGGGAAAAGAAAAAATTAAAACAGACTGAAAAATTCATGCATGATTTGAAGGATGAATTTCCCAGAGATTTTTCTGAAGGATTGGGCATATGTTTGGAAACGGAGGTGAAATTTGAAATGAAAGAAAATGTTACACTGATTTTCAAACCTAAAAGGAACATTCCATGTTCTTCATTAGATTCTATTAACAAAGAACCGGAAAGATTGGAAAAATTAGGTGTTATTTCAAGAGTGTATGTTAAAAAGACAAATAATAGAATTAGAGTATGTGCGGATTTTTTAACAGGTTTAAATGACTGTCTAAAAGACCACAGTTACCCGCTTCCCTCACCCGAGGACATTTTCTCAAAATTAAATGGGGGTAAAATATACTCTAAAATAGATTTGTCAGATGCATACTTTCAAGTCAAAGTTAACAAAGAGTGTTCCAAGTATCTGACAACTCACATAAAGGATTATTTAAACTAAACCGACTTCCTTTTGGTTTAAAGGCTGCATCATCACTTTTTCAACAGATCATGGAAATAATGCTTGCAGGGTTAGAATTTGCCATTACTTATCTGGATGATTTCTTGGGGAAAAGTAAAAATATAGATGAGCATAAAAAACACATAAGGGCTATCTTCAAGAGAATAGAAGAATTCGGATTCAAAGTGAACCCCGAAAAATGTGTGTTTTTTATGAAAAAATTAAGTATCTTGGGCAGATTGTGGATAAAGATAGCAGAAAACTAGATCCACGGAGAACTGAAGCCATAAGAAATATGCCCGCCCTAGACAATGTGACAAAATTGCAATCGTTTTTATGTTTGGCGCAATACTACACAATATACATTCCAAAGATGTATGAATTAAGAGCATCATTAAACGAAATTTTGAAAAAGGGGGCTAAATGGTGTTTGCCCAAAGACTGTGAAAAAGCTTTTTAAAAAATTAGAAACTGTTTACTGACTGATTTAGAATTGGCGCACTATGACCGAGAAAAAGAAATAGTTGTTGCTTCTGTTGCTAGTGAATATGGAATCGGAGCAGGTGCTACTTCATAAATACGAAGATAGTTTAACAAAACCAATTGCACACACGCTTCAAGGACTCTTTTGCCAGCAGAAGAGAATTACAGTCAGATCAAAAAAGAAAAGTTTAGCAATCATTTTCGCAGTTAAAAAATTCCAGCATTTCTTTCACGGTAGAGTGTTTATACTACAAACTCACCATAAGCTATTAATGACCATTTTTAGATCAAAGAAGGGCATTCCAACTCATACTGCAAACCGATTACAGCAATGAGGTGTAACATTGTTGAATTACCATTTTAAAATGGAGTACATCTCATCTAAAAATTTAGGTATTGCAAATGGACTATCAAGGTTGATTCCAAAACATAATGAAGTTTTGGAAGAAACTGTAATTGCGGCTTTAAAGGATGAACAAGAAATATTACATTTCCTGTGTAATACTATTTAGGAACTACTGATGATGCTGGGAGACATAAGGAAAGCAGCAGAAAATGATAATTTTATTAAAAATATGAAAATACATGCCAGGATAAAGGAAAGAAATAAAAAGGGAATTAAAATTTCTCTTTATTCTATCTGCGAAAATACGCTAATGTATGCAGACAAGGTGGTGATGCCACAGGCATTATAGAAAAAGATCTTAAAAGAATTTCATACAGGTCACCCCGGCATATCTCGTATGAGAAGTTATGTTTTCTAGCCTTGAATGGATACAGACGTCGAAAATTTTGTGAAAAAATGCAAATGTTGTCAGTTAGCTGCAAGAGCCCCACCAGTTAAAACACAACCACGGCCAGAAACAGATATCCCCTGATTATGCAGGACCACTTAACAGGTATTATTATCTGATCATTGTGGATATTTTCTCAAAGTGGCCAGAAGTTTTTAAATACAAACACCCAACTTCTAGAAATACTATCAGTGCTTTAGACAAAGTTTGCAGCCGTTTTGGAGTGACTTGGACATTGGTCAGTGATAACGGAACTGCATTTACAAGTAAAGAGTTCAAAGAATTCTGTGCTTCATTGGACATTGAACATGGCACAACTCCAATTTATCACCCAAGGTCAAATGGACAAGTGGAAAAATTTGTCAACACGTTCAAACAAGCATTAAAGAAAAACCAAGGGGTAGACACAGAGGAGAAAGCTATACAGAAATTGTTAGCAGTATACAGGGTAACACCAAATGCAAATAATACAGCAAAATCATCACCTGCGGAAAAATAAGGTCAATTTTCGACAGATTGTTACCTTGTACAACAAAGAAAAGTAATAATATGACTTTCTGTACAAAGAAATATATGTCTCAGGATAAAGTTTTCTTCAGGAATTATCAAGGTGGAGAATGTTTTTGGGAGGGTGGTGTTATTTTAAACAGAATTGGACAAGTTATCTACACAGTAAAAGGCAAAAAATGGGTATGCAATTAACCAATTATGACCTAGATACTCAGAAACCGTTCAGCAGGATGATGAAGAAATTCCTATGGATGTGTTGTACAACACATTTAAAATAGCACCATCCACTAACATGGGTACATCTTCTACACCAGCTTTGCCTATGGAAGCAACATGTTACTCTCCTTGAAGGAATAAAAGAAAGAGAAAACCAACAGCACAGTTAAGCCCAGACCCAAAAAAGAGAAGGTATTAAAAAGCTGAATTTTCGAAGGAAAAAATTCAGCTTGGAGGGAAGTGATGTGATGGAATAAACAGCCTGCCAGCCCCATGAGTGGCTGCACTATAGGTGTTAACCACCTATAAGTATCTATGAGAACAGTGGACGGTAGAGTCGAGCTGGAATCTGCGAGACTATCAGCCTTCCGATAGCAGCACGCACACACCTGTACTGACTTGCGACAACCGTGCGCATAACCATTACTTCCATTACACAGGCCCCTTTAGCACATCCCCTTTTGGAAATGCCTCAGTCACCAGGTAATGATCACAGCCCCCTCCTGAAGGAGAAGTAATACATGCCAGGGTCACTTCCTGGGGCTTGCACTAACATTAAATTTTAACCTCCCAGGCAAGACTTGTATCAGTGTATAATAGATCAGTAATTGTGCATGTGAGCACAGAAGGAATATAGTTTTATTTGTTTCTCTAAATTTTGATACTGAATTTTCTATGTTAATTTCTTATTCAAGTTATAATTTACAAATAAAGACAGATTATATTTAACATTTACAAAGGAGAACTTAAGTTGTGTGACCAGGATGTTAACAGGATAAAATAAATTGATATGAGTCAAACAAGCAGCCACATGCTTTGCTTGGTACGTAAGTTACATTACAAGGATGATGGTAAGTAAAACTTAAGACAGAAACAAATTCTCGTGTATAGCCAAAGAATAATATTAAGTCATTTGTCCAGACCTACAAACATTGTACTTAGAATTGTCAGAAGATGCTTGAGAAAATTATTCAAGACAAGTCAATTTGATCCATCATTGCCAAGTAATTTCTAAACTCACATCTATTCTTTTTTCCAATCAGTGAAATAATCTTATCCACTTGTTTGATTCAATAGACCCTTCCCACATCCATCTTTTTCACACATCACAAAATATCCACTATTTCCCTAATCAAGAACAGATTCAACCTTGTGACAATGTCTATAAACAAAGCCCTGGGCAGCTTATGATCCAGACTTCTTTATCCAGCTTAAGGTACAATCATTGACTCGTCACAAGCAATATTCACTCCTTGCTTATCTGTTGTAATCAGATTCTACAATTATACATGCCAAGGAAATTGGAATTTATATCAAGGGCATCAAATACTTTAATATTTCCCTAGAACAGAAAGCTTAGATAATTATAGAAATTTGTTGAGGTGAAACTTCAAATTTCTACTGTTAATTATTACAGAATCTTTTTTATTTATTTTAAAAGAATTATCATTAATCAAGGCAATTCATTTAGAAGAATTTCTATGATTTTCTTTCAATTTAAAAAGAAATCTGATTATATTTAAATATACAGAAGAAACATTTTCAAAAAAATTGCCTTCAGAAGATTTTCTCAATTCAATTTATTTTGCCAACCATAACACAGTGAACTAGCAGACCTAGCTATTGATTCAATATAATCTTTCCCCTTCATTAGCCTGAGAAAGTGCAACGAATCAATTTCCTAGAGGTTAGCATCAACAATGCTGAGGGAAAGCAAAAAAGCTTCTCTAAGACGATTAAAAATCTGAAGTTTCATTTTGAAGGCATTAAAATTAATAAGCCATTTTATGCCCCAGTTGACAGCAGATTGAGGGTAATTTTTTGAGATCAGCTGCCAATTTTACATCATTGAACTGATCAGGCTTGCAATTAAGACAGAAGTAAATACTTTAGTTATCAGCATATATATGAGTCAAAAACTATGACATCAGGAATGTCATTGGTGAAAATTAGGAACAACATGTGTCCAAAGATAGAACCCTGGGAAATTAATGGAAAAAAATCTACAAGAGTGGCCATTCAAGACAAAATATAAACTATATATAAACATCATGTGATATTTAATGCCTGTTTTTGTTAATATGAAATTCTGTTCAATGATGATTTTATTTTTGTTTTAGGCAAATGGAGGAAACTCAATTGAAGGAGCAACTGTTGATGCTTTCCATGTCAAAGGTCACCAACACATTTATCTCAAACAAAGAAATCATTCTGGAGCAGGTCGGGTATTTTAGTGTGTCAGAAAAAATTTTTTTTATTTCTTTATGCACTTTTAGAATTATAAAACTTAATATTAATTACAGAGGAAGTTACTTTGGTTTGAAAGGGTTTTTAGTGAATAATAGCCGGCTGATAACATTAAGCAAGTTTTATAAATTCATTCTCTTATAAACAACTTCATCTTGAAAATTATAAATACAAAATTAATTGGCATAAAATTATTATTTCTTAATTGGCATTTGAAACAAACTATTTCAAACTGATTTTAATAACAATAATCAACATTACCTGCTTTATATTTTAAATATAAAAAATTTTAGGATGTTTTCATAAAATTTTTAAAAGAAAATTCCAATTTTACAAATTTTAAATTAAAATCCTTCCTGTTGATGATTTAATTTTGAAATGCCTATAAATGAATTGTAAAGAGATGTTGATTCATGAATCCAATTTTTTCAAAAGTTTAAAGTCAGTTCGATTTTATTTAAATAAAAATGATTTCATATTTCTAATAAATTACATATGACGGAAAATGACATTCAAATGAATTGCAAAAATGTTAAAAGACTTCTATAAGTTAAAACTTCCTTTCGGGATATCATGTCACTGAATAAAAACCTCATTTTGGCATGTCAGAAGATGAAATCCATCGTCTTTTTGGCATGTCAAAAGCAAAAA
Source organism: Acanthosepion lycidas (assembly GCA_963932145.1). Taxonomy (NCBI): domain Eukaryota; kingdom Metazoa; phylum Mollusca; class Cephalopoda; order Sepiida; family Sepiidae; genus Acanthosepion; species Acanthosepion lycidas. Next base: position 69,413,004 of record OZ010608.1, on the reverse strand, counting down.
AGAAGAATTTAGTTTGTAAACATGTCGACAGCAGGAGGAAGTGCATTCAACTCTGCAAGAGAAATTCATGAAAGTCAATTAAAACTAAATTGAGTAAACTCTGAATCAGCACAGAAATGGGGAAAATAAATATTAAATGAATGTCTTTTTCTGCTTTTTACTAATTTATTAGTTGAATCCAGGAAAATAAATTAAACTTATCCATTATCTTATCTATACTGCCTCTACTCTTCTCTCACCTGTATCTTCTTATCTCCTTTATCCCTTCCATGACTCATTCATGTTTTTATCTAAATGTTATACAAACATGAATTGCTTTTATTTGAAAAAGGAATGCCCAAATATTTTCTACTGAATCCTCGTTTTTTAGTTTTCTTTTGCTTTATCTATCCATTAAAAAAAAATGAATATATTGCAATTTTTATACTTTTCTATCCCACATAACTTCTGATATCCAGCCAGCAAAGCCTTTTTCTCTCTATCTCTATCCATTCTCTTTCTGTGTGCAGAATATATATATATATATATATATATATATATATATATATATATATATATATATATATATATTCCTTTCATTTGATTTTCTTTTATCTCTACCTTTTTTTTATCCTACCTGTCTTCCATCAGACGCACACAACAAACATCCATCTGTTTTTTCACAATTAGGAAAGAAATTAAAAGTTTGACATTTTATTGTTTCCATATGCAGACTTGTAAAATGGTCTGTTTTTGTACTTGTTACACATTGTTTATAAATACAAACTCTGATACAGACCAAATCTAACATAAAACGGACTCACATATGTCAATACGAATCCAAATATATTTCAACAAATTTATCAAAATGAATATTTCCCATGGATTTTCAGGTTTCAACCAAAAAATCCCACACACTGATACATGATAATGTAAAACTGAAAATACTTCCTGTTCCTAAACATTTTGAATGGAGAGGATTCTTTCATGACTCACTTTGCCCAAAAGACCCATTTTTGAACGCCTGGCCTCATGTATCTTATTGGAGTCTGTGTGCATTTTGATTTTATGTTTTTTGAGCTGCTGTAGCTAAAACAGCCAATCTCGACTTACAGGTTTTATTTCTGATAATAAAAACAAAAATGTGAGGCAATTTTTATAACACAAAAAAAATACTTAAATTTTAATGACAGTTCCTCAATCCAAAATGAAAATTTTTTTAAGTCCTTAAAATGGAAGTCAATGAAACAGAATGCACACACAAAAAAAAAAGAAAAGGTATATTATTCTGAAATGAGATCTGAAGCAACAAGCAGCTAATGGGAAGTGCTTCCTCGCATAATCTACAGCCAATAAAACCAAAATATTTTTCTACACTGAACATATGCTTTCCTTCTGGGTGGATTGTTTACTTAGGCAAGAAATAACGAAAATTGGCATTTTCAGGTTTCACCTTGATGAACCTGTTCCAAATGCTGACTGTGACAGTGACTGTCAAATCCTGAGATGATTTACGAGGATCAGTCACCATTTAATGAATACAAAGTCTACATTCTGATTCATCCATTGACATTCAGAAGCAAACAGCTCTGTTAGATAGCTTTATATCCATCAGTAATCATGTTTATTTTAATCCAGCAAGAAGGACTGAATTCCTTATTCCCTTCTCCGCCCCACAAAATTGGGTAAATGCTTTCCTTGATGATGGCAAAGAAAGTGTTTTTGTAATAATCTTGAACAGATTATATATACTTATAGGGACATGTATGCAAGTTTGGGCATATGCACATACACATAGTTTTGTCTTTTTTTTTTATATCTGTGTGTATACATTATATATATATATATATATATATATATATATATATATATATATATATATATGTTATCAGTATCTGTCATATATATGTTTTGAACACACACATACACACACACATATATATATATATATATATATATATATATATATATATATAAGATAAAAAATAGAAATATTTTCTTAGGTAAGCATTAATGCAGTTCATTAATGGGTTATCCTGTGTTAACTACAAATAAACAGACACATCTGAATATATACATTCTGATAGAGCAATTGTAGAAGTTGAAGAAAAAAATTTTCTCTAAAGGCGTGATGTGTCCATATTCAAAATTAATATATTTGTCGGTAAACAATGTTTGGGTCTTTACGAATGTCAGAATTCTTGTGGCCCAAACTAGAAAATTTAAAACAGAACTTTAGAAATGTTGGTGTAGCTTTAAGAATTTGTCAATATAACAAATTATGAATTCTTCCAGTGGCAAATGGCTTTCTTTACATGAAGGAAAGGGTACTTTGTTCAGTCAACTGAAATCTTCTGTCTGAAGAAAAAGCAATTCCCATGCTATGATTTTCAGTCCTTCATGGTTTGGTTGGCTTGGTAACAAATATCTTCATCTATGGCAAATGTTTTTGCTTTCAATTCACAGACTTGTAAAATCTGCAATTCCAAAGTTATCAGTTTTTGTTATAATTTTTGTTGACATCAGCAAAATAATTATAAATTATAAATTTTGTATCTTTCCAACTAAAATCTTTAGCTGCATTATAACTCATGAGCAGACCCTTGATGTTCACTGAAAAACTAACAACTCTGGGCCAAAAGCAAGAAGAAATGTCATCAGTATTGGCAAATCTGGTTGCTGCTTTGAAGGTGATGAATATGATTTCATGCTTGTTGGTAATTTGTCATTTATATTAGCTGTTTACTGTTCACGCATCTCCCTTTCGGTTTTTGCTTAAAAACAAAACACTTTGATCAAGAAGCATCTGCAGAAACGATTAGCAATTGTATGACAGTGTTTCATCTCAAACTCCATAAGTGCAAGGGCTTCGAATAAGCTGGTGATTCAAAAATCTTTTTTAGTCTCTATTTTAAAATCAGGTTTTTTCTTGTTTTTCTCTTACTAAGGTTTTCAATTTCCTCTTTGATTGTTCTATGATTTTTTTCAATGTTTTTTTACAATTTCCAAAGTTTTGTTCTTTACAAAATCATTTCTCTTTTGATGTTATTGTATCTTCCTTATGAACCACAGAAATCTTTTTCATCCCTGAAATCAAAAATAAATATTAATGACTATACTGTTATATATATTGATTCACGTGATTATAGACAACCCCTGTGCAGTGGTGTAATGAACAGCAGCTCAGAATGATAAATTGGAGAGCAGAGTTCAAATTCCAGTAGATTTCATTATGTTGACTTGTGTGTAACTACCCTTTGGTATGGATCCATCTCTTCTCACTATCCCAGCTATGAGTATAAATAGCAGGACAAGCTGGGTCCTATGGCTTTGGTTGGCAACTGGTCTAGGAGAAAGAAAACTTTGAATTTAAACTAGCCTGGATTGGGCTCTAACAAGACACACCACTACTGCAACAACTGCAGTATATGTGGTGCCCATACAACCCTAATGGCTTACAGGACTCAAGCTCATGCATGATCAGACAACCCTCAAGTGACATAATAAAACCTAACAGTTAATGTAAATATTTCTTTAAAAAAAGTGTAAAGCATTATAAACTGAAATCGCACATCGTATATTTATCATGTAAGTATATCCTGAAAAGTTCTACCAATATTGCTTGGTTTTTTGCCAATTTTTTTGTGAAAAAAATTGACCTACATAATTGACCTGAATGATTTTGCATATCAAAAAGTGAATATGCTTATTTGTATTTGAACGAAAAATGGTAGAAAGTTTTAATATCATTTTTAATCAGAAAAAAATTATACTTTCTCTAAATTTGTCTTTTACAAGCAAATCAACAACCTTAATATTAATTAAATCAAATATAATTTTGCATTAGTCAGTCACGATATCAAAAATTGTGCAAAATTATATTCAAATTTGAAATAATTAAATTCTTTTCTAAGAACAAAATGTCTGACTGAATGACCCTTAAACTAAAATTGTTTTTCATTTGTTGAATTACAATAATCCTACTCCATATTGCAACATTTGACTTTTTTAGTCAGATCAGCCATTGTCAAATCTCACAACAGAATAACAGATGCTGTTATAGTGATTTTCCAAGCGTAGCTCAGATGTGGCACACAGCCAAAAGTATGGGACACCCAGTGAGGATCGAACTCACTACTCAGTCGTAATTGTTCCAGCGAGACAAGCTTGCTAATCATTACACCATCTCGGGGGGTGCCCAAACAGTTATTTGGGGATGCAGAAATACAAAAACAAAGTAGTTAAGAACATGTATGGATCTTCTTCAAACAAAACACATAACTGCCCCAGTTTGAAATAATCTTTAAATAACAACCAACAGAACTTCATGTTTTTGTTTTGTTATAATATTTTTTACTTCATTCTAATCTGTAGAATTTCTTTGAGCGTTAAAAATTTAAATGCAATGTCAATCATTATCTACTGTCTTCTTGATTACTACTTGATTTAATGTAAATGATGTACATAATACCTGATCTCAGAAATATAGACAGATACTTGATTTCTATTGTTCTCACTCAGTCATAAACTTTCTTTTTTCTCATTCTGTAACCCCCTTCTATCTTAGAGGCTTTACTACCTTGCATCGAGTGATATGATCATATATATATATATATATTTTGAATTGCTTGCAGGTTTATGTATTTTTAATGGCTACTTGAAATAGTTTTGTGTTTTTCCATTCTAACTGAAAGCTTTTTTTGAAATATTTTCATTAAACAGGATTTTTTAGATGTTTTTACTATTGCTTTTCAGGACATTCAAAAGACATTGTAGATGGCCATTCAAGTTTTTTGTCAGATATTAAACCTGTGTATGGTTACAACGGACCATTTGGTTATAGACGAAACACTCCAAATCTGAGAGTTAAACCAACATTATTTGAAAATATCAAATATTAAAGTTCACACAACAAAACCGCTTTCAAGTATGAATTTTAGTCAATTTGGGTGTTTTAACATTTAACTTACATTTTTTTTTTTTAGACTTTACCGTTGAATAAACAACTAGGAAATACTTTAATTACAAAGATCCATTTCTATAAATAAAAATGTTTTGAATATAATTAAAATCTTGATAAATTGTTGTTATAAGAATATTTTACATCTGTCATTTAAAAAAATTGTTTATTTCTTTGCAATTTAAAAATATAATTTCATAATCACTTCATTTGGAATTGAACTGTGATGAAAAAAAAATGAAATTAAAAAAGAATGAACATTTTTAATTTTGAAGTGATTTCTACAGAAAATAAAATCTTAAATAAAATCAACCTTTTTGGTCTTAGCAAAATTTATGTGCTTTGCTGCCAAAAAAGAAATGGCTATAAAGGACTTATGTCAGAAATTTAATTTCTGTATCTATCTCTCTTACTTTCCTTCCCCCTCTCCTTTTTCCTCCTGTGTGCAGTATAAGAACTGCTGTTGCTGTCTCACGTGGTGAAATCGTGTCTAACGATTGGTCGTACGTGATTTTCCGGCTTGTTTTCAACTAGATTAGAGGAATCTAGTCAGTAGTAGCTGGGAAAAAAGATTTTAGATATTTATTGAGTTGCTCCCCTTGGAAGATAAGCAAGCTTCCTGTTAAAAATAAATGCAGACTTGTTTTTTCAAACTTTCTCTGCAACACGAATTCAACTTCTAGAGATGACTTAGAAGATCTTTTTTCACATACTTTTTTTCACGTCAGAATTTCGTCCACCAATAGGACAAAATAACTCCTTGAAGGAAGGTAGCTTTTCAATCGCTTAATTTTGACTTTTTTCTCTCTTCAACCCGATTGTCAAAAGACTTCCTTGAGAATGTTCTATTGTAAATTCTCTTTACAATAATTTCTTTAACTTGACTTGTTCTTTGGTTGCTGAACAATAATCCACTTGATTACTTGAACAGACTTGACTTCACTTGTCTAGAGAATAAGCTTTTTCCACACGGCGAACACATACTTGTTCTTTATCTTCAATTCTCTTAGAAAAAAAGTATGTGAAAAAAGATCTTCTAAGTCGTCTCTAGAAGTTGAATTCGTGTCGCAGAGAAAGTTTGAAAAAACAAGTCTGCATTTATTTTTAACAGGAAGCTCGCTTATCTTCCAAGGGGAGCAACTCAAAAAATATCTAAAACCTTTTTTCCTAGCTACTTAAAAAAAAAAACATTAAATCTATTTTTTTGAACAGTAAGTCAAATTTTCCCTTCTTTCTGCTATCTCTCTTCCTCTTTCACTCTCTCTGAACTGTTATTGGATTCCTTTTTAAGGGCTCGCCAAAGGGACGTTTTTGGCAGTTATTTTCAAGTTGTACCAGTGAACTTTAACATCAGACTATTTTTCCCCCCCTCATTATATTTTTTTTTCTTTTCCCTCAATAAATTTTATAGCTACTTCAAGTGGTCTTTCCTTCTTCTTTATCTCGCTTATTATGGTTGTATATTCTTGGTTTCAGGTCTCTGTTAACTGTGTTACGCGGGATTCCCGTCATTGGACATAATGACAAAGTTTCCCAACCTTTATTGCGCCGAGTTTGGCTGTTACTAAGCCAAATTTTGACACTTAAGACAAAAAAAAATCTACAGAAAAAGACATCTTGATGTCTTGGAAAAATTAGTGGAAACAAACCAAATTTATGAGATGGTTTCCTAATATCATCTGGTATTTTATAGTGTGTAGAAAATAAGAACTGTTACTTTGCTGACCCGCATTCTCAACACTCATCACTTTTTTTTTTAAGGGCAATCATCCAAATCCAATTGACTATACAACCTTCCAAAGAAACTGCTTAGTAATTCTACACAAATTGAAAACTCATCACAAGTCACAGAGACTTTACAAAATGCACTTGCAATTAGCAAAAACAATTTCCACACACAAAAATAGACCAGATTTAAAATATTTTCTGTAACTGCAATTTTCTTCATCAGTAGTTGTTAATAAACACAAACATTGTCCAGGTTTCTGGTTCATTGCTGTTGAGAACTTATCTAATGGTGTGTATGTGTATGTGGTCTTTGGGTTTATAATGAATGACAAAATAGAGATGCATGAAAACCCATTTTAAATTTTCTTTTTGATTTCTTTTAATATTCATTGTTGAACTGAAGAAAATGCTTAGCATTTCATGAAGTGACAAAAAAAAAAAAAAGAAGTAATAAAATGAAAGATTTGAGGATGGGCAGGGAGTTGGAGTTTGCATTCTTCTAGCATCCAACTACTCAGACTGTACTGGAAACCCTTTCCATTTCAAACTGCTACAGAATGTTAAAGTTTCTATTATAAAAATACTTGGCAAAAAAAAGAAAGGCAAAAATCATGAATACATTAAACTACAAATTTATTCTTTTGACATCTACAAAATTTACTAAAAACATGTCAGCATTGACGAAACATGATACAAGATACAAAACTGCCGTCTTCTTTCGTTTTTTATTGTTTTTCTTTGAGAGAAACAAGAAATCTTCATATGCTGATGTATCTTGACTTTTTATACAGTAACTAGAGAAAAATAATTAAAAAAAAATCCTAGATCAAAAGTTGCTCTCCCCCCACAACCAAAAAAAAAAAAAAAAAAAAAGAAAAGGAGTTTTGTCATCAGTCAAATGACGATTTGTGTAAGAATCCAACATAATGTAAGGCTTCTGGTTCTCTTTTCCTATGGCAATTCCCACAACCGCCTGCTTTCATCATAATAACCATGTAAAAAAGCTTCCTACAAAATAATTTCCCAAAATTCTTTGGTACGTGAATAAAAATTAACCATGCACTGAGAGTTTTAGAAGATTGTCATTAACATTCCATGTAAAAGTCAAACAGTAAATGGTCAAATCTTTTTTTTTTTTTTTTTTTTTTTTAATTTTTTTTGTAAAAAAATATCAGGCGAATAAAAATGTTCAGTGTTTTTGTTATATGTTCCAGGAAGATTTCTGTTTTTATTGTTAGCCAAGCATATTTTGCTCCACAACAAATTTATTTACAAGATTAAATGAATCAAGATTTATGGACTTGATGGGCAAAGAAAAAACATTGCTAGCATCCATGCAGTGCACATGTGGCAAGCAAACAGAAATCATTTTGTCCATTTCAGAGGAAAGGAATCGGGTCAGTTTTACTAGAATTACATCCTTAAAGTACTTACTCAATTTGATACTTTCAATGCAAAGTCTTTGGATTTCAGATTCAAGGCAGTGATTTTGATTGGATCCTTTATTTTTGTTTTGTTTTTTTCTGTTACACTAACATAGCAGACCCCCCCACCCAATAATAATAATAATAATAATAATAATGTTCTTTAACAGTCAATTATTTAAAAGAAAAAAAAAGAAAAGAATATAAGAGGAAGTCAAATCAATGAACATAAATTCGTTTCAGAAAATTGAAAAAAATTTAAAGCTTTATGGAAATTTTCTACATCTCGTTCATTTCAAAAGAACAAAAATCAATAAAGCAACAAAAAACAACATGATTTTTTCAAGATATATTTTCATCTATATCTTTATATATATTTTTGATAATAAAGAACAAAAATTGCCATTTTATCCTCTTTAGGTTGTTTTAATTCTTAATACAAAAATAAAAAGGATGTCAAAATTTGAGAAACGCATGCAAATAAGTTTCAATCAATTTCATATTGTGAGGACAGAAGATTTGACTGATTTCATGTCATCAAAATACAGAGAGAACGTCTCGATGAATAAGATAATATCGATATACATACAAATGTTTAATTTATTCATGCCAGTTGTAAAGTTATTTAAATGTCTTTAGAAAAAATATATTAAAAATTATATTAACGATATGCTATAATCATTTTATTAATAAGGATTTCTTTTCCTTGAAATGTTTTGAAAAAAATTAAAAACAATGTGTATGATCCAGAATAACCGACAGTTTACTCTTATTAGATAAGTTTTATTGTCTTGATTTTAAACAGAAATTGTTTACGGTTTATTCTGCTAAAAATATCATTTATTCAATCCGATCACCATTGGAAGATTTTTGCAGTGTAAGCAAAGGTTGTGTTTTTGTTATTTTATATAATCCAAAGTTTATGATGAAAAATAGAATCTTTAAAGGTATTTCATTTATTGAAGCTCGCAAGGGAGATAATTAGGCATAAACTACACTGATAATGTCCCTTAGAAGAAGAAAAATGCCATTCAGTTTCTACAAAATGATCGTTGACGCCCATCGAAAGAAAAATTTAAATTCATTATCTTGTTAACATAAAAGAAAAGAATATTTCAGAAGAATGAGAAAAATCATAAACAAATTACGAAAGAAGAAAACCTTGTTTCTTAATGCATTGAATATGAAGTCAGAAGGACAGCCAAGAAATGATGAAAGGTTTTTCAGAAAATGCTTTCAGCTCTTCTTCACTTTAGTCATCCAAAACTAACATTATTGATGTGAGTTCGGCTTTATTGTTTGTGGAACAGTAACAAAAGTTTTTATCATGACTAAAACAAAATGGACACTTCTTTAGTATGCATATATGTGTATGTGTATGTGTGTGCCACTGACTTCTGTTCACTCTTAAGGAAAGGAGGAAAGATAAAATCAAATGGCCTATTCACAAAGTGTTGCTGATATGTTCTCTTTTTCATCCACTTCCTAAAATCTGACCAAATGACAGTTTTCCACCTGCCAACCTTTGGTGGTGGCGGTGGTGGTGGGGAATTACAGTGAAAATTTTCCCACACTCTTTGTAGAAGAACACATTTAGAATTTAATGTCAGTTAGTATTTATTATCTTAATTATTCCATCAAAGTTCATGCTAATATTGAAAAGAGTTGATCAAGAGAAAATGTCTGCCAAGAAAAATATTGGAACAGGATTAAGAACAAGTCAAAACTTTCATTTTTCTCTTGTTATTCAAGACTTTTTCTATAAATGTCTTTTATTAGAAAGGAAAACATCTGAATGATGTATGCACTTTGGATTCAAACTTCAATAGAGAATTCCTCATGAAATAATCACATATATAGTGCGAGTTTTTCAAAATGAACGATGAAATAATTAGAATGTTAGAGATTTGGAATTTTATGTATCAATATTATGAAAATAATTCTTTGTTATTTCAAGGCTTTTGATATTTAATGAGGTCTATTGTTTTTCTGATAATCCTTAAGCAGATAATTTACCTGCATAATCCTTTCTTGCAATGATAGATCATCTGGAAGCCAAACCCACAAATCTGTACAGCTTCATAGGGCCAGCCTGAAGGTTTATTAGGGTTTTTTTTTGTTTTTTCTGATTACTTGAAAATTAAGGAAACACTTCATCAATACAAAGCAGCAGCACAGATAAAAAGCAAGGCCCATTTAATGGTGATGATGATGATGATATTAGCCAAATACCAAATGGAGACCATTGTGAATGGATTTTTTCTTTTTTTTTTCTTCTCATTTTTTCATGATTTTTTAAAAATGTAACAAACAAGTTGTTATGTTACAATGAGGTAAAGAATAAAAGTTTATCTGCACCTTCTGGAAAATGGAATTTAAATGGAAATAATGAGTCGACTACAAATCTATGAAATTCATAGAAGATAAAGGATCATTTACAAAATTTTCATACGAAAGCGCCACTTGTTCTAAATCAAAAAGAAAATTTGATCAAGATTGAAGCCCAAAGTAGAGGGAAAAAAATGCAGTTTTCCCTTAAAGAACACGAGAAACACAAATGCAGACATTAATGACTGCCTTGTAAAAAGAAACAAGAAACTTTCAATTCTCCCCTCAAGCACATTTCCAAATTAAACTTAACAATTTCATTAAAATATAATGTTAGCTTTCATAAAGCTAAAAAAAAAAGACATCACAAAATAAATAAACACCAGTAAAAAGAAAATAGAGATTAAAATAAAGCATAAAACCTTTTTCTTGATATCAAAGCAACCGTTGCTTTGAAGAAATTGAAAAAAAAAACGTTTGAAACCAAATAAACAATGTAGATAAAAAGAAAAAAAAAACAACTCACTTATCCAAGTTGATAATCCTGTTATTGTCAGACTGACTAAACTATGAAATCACTAAATATATTAAGCGACTAAATATATGGCTAAATTGTTGCTATACAAATTTAAATATGAAAACCTATTTATCAGCACTTAATCAGGCCCGTCATTATTTCTAATCGCACACAGAATTCATTATCAATTATTCAACATGGCAAGCATAAAATAAAAATTCTATCTCCATAATTAGACATGAGAAACTATTCTACCAAAGAATGTGACTAGAATTTTCTCTTCTTGTTTATGACTTTGTAAAAATATCATTTTTAGTTTTGGTTGGCATCAACTTCTCTCCACTTCATCTACATTGTTGTCGTTTCATTTATCTCGACGTCGTTGCGGCAATGAATCGTTCTCTACTGAATCAACAGTAGAACTTAGAACAGAAAGTTTATTCGGCCAAATGTTGCAGTCTTCAAAACTATTATCTCTCTGTCCCCCAGGTGTTATTTTTCTTTTGCAGTGCTTGTGCAAGTTTTGTCTTCTGCATCCTTTCAGCCTCGCCTGGAATTGAACCAAGGACGCCATTTTGGTAATCCAAAATCGCCTACAAGTAGACAAATAAACATTACAAGTTGGTAAGAATCTAAAATTCTTCAAAGCAGTTTCACATTTTTGAATACAAGAATAAATTTGTGTTTTAGCAACATTAATGGTAATTCTGGAAACTGCAAGAGTTTTATGGAAGCCATAAAATTATGAGAAAATATGGAAAGTCCTTCCTTACTTGTTGGATTTCTTCTTCAGTATTCATGACGAAAGGCCCGTAGCCAACGACAGGTTCTTTAATGGGTTCTCCAGCGATGAGTAACACATGGCAATCTAAACAAAAGATAAAAAGACACTAAGTAACAACACGTTTTTTGCTTGACGAATGTGTTTCTGTGCTAGACTTTTATCATTATCGACAACAGAGTGCATTTCCTTCTTTCTCTTTATAAGCCGTCAAGGTTACTTTACACTTGCAACATGGAAATCACATTGAATTGTGTGTTGATTAAAAACTATTTGCAAAAATTATCTGTGAACTTAAAAATAGAGACAAAAAGAAAATCTAAAATAAATGAAGCAAAAAAAACCCCAAGAAGAAAACAAAAAAGCAAATTCAACTTTAAAAGAGATGGAAACAAGTGGACTTACTTTCATCTTCGTGGGCTTTGATTTTCACGGTTTTACCAGTCATACTAAGTAAAGCAACATGACCAATGCTGGCGGCTTTGCAGTCTTCACCAACATAACCTAAGCCAAAAAATGACATTGATAAAGAACAATAGAAATTTTCAAAGAGAGTCCGACATCAATTATATCTCAATATCTTTGGACTTGTTAATTATATTGATGTCAAATCTTGATTATTTCAACTCGAGGGTTTAATATCTCACAAATTACAAAATAATTTAAAAATTGGGGCAATAAAACAAGCAAAGCTTACAGGATTTATTTTTGATATCGCACTGAACATTAGTAAGCAAATTTCAAAGCCTATAAATTGCCAAATGTCACTTTTGAAACCGAGATATTTTACAAAACTTTAACAGTTTATCTTGTTACAAAATGAATTCAGTTTTATATAAATCTGATTTGTCATTGAATACAAAATGTCCAATTGAAAAATCATTGAGAATCTTTTTTTATCTAATGACTATCACATTCATTTACTTACCAGATCCACGCCATACGTAGACAAAAGAAGCAAAATTTTCTGGAATTGTTGTCATGTAAAATGCTCCACGTTCCAAAGCAATGTCAAAAAATAAAGTAGGAATCCGAGTTTGTCTCACAGATTTCTTTCCTGAATTTAGAAAAAGCACCTTGCATCAACATCATCATGAGAAAATTCAGAAAAAGTGACTTACGTTTCATCATAAGAGACTTTCATGCTTGTATAATTGGATTGAGCTAATCTAGAAAAAAAATCAGACTCTTTAAAGAGTTTGATTTTAGAAAAATAATTTTATATAATTAAGAAATTGAATAAAATTGAATTTTCAACTGAACCGTTCGAATCAGCAAGCTGAAATTGCATTTTTATCAAAATCTGATTATAAAAAAAATAAATCTAAATTATTTTTTCTTTCTCTTAAAGTCATTGAAAGTCTTACCTTGAAGTTCCCCAGCAATAATTTTCACAGTTACTTTTCCTTCATCCAATGAGAGAATTGGAATTTTCTCAGGTGGAATATCTTCATATTGAGGTTTGATCAATTTTTCCTGCCAAGTAAAAAAGCGGTTAACAATTGTTTTATTATAAATTTTTGTTGGAAAAACAAAAGTAAAAATAAAAAGTTTAATTTCCTGAAATCAACCAGCAAAGTCTGTAATGTCCTAAAATGTTGGTGTTAAACCAAAATTGAACAAAGGGAATATGGAGACACATTGTATGTGGAGATTTGTTAGCTTGTTATCCGAGTCGACCAAGTCATCTTCATTAAAACATCAAATTTTTATGAAGTAATGGTTATCTGAAAAAGTTAAAAGTTGTGGAAATTTTGCTTTGAATATCTAGAAGGTGTTTAGCAGGATTTGTCATACTGATCTTCTTCACAAGTTGGAAGGGTACAATATTTCTGTACTATTTTTTGATTTAATTCAATCTTTATCAAATAGCAATGTTAAAGTTATCTTGAACAGCCACTTTTCTAGATCTGTTTGGATTAATGTTGGTGTCCATCAGGGCGCTAACCTTGGACCTATATTGTTCTTAATTTTCATCAACAACCTTCCTGATATTATCAGTTCTCAACTTGTTATCCTGATGACAACTATTTATTCATACTGTAATGTTAAGTTTGATCATTTCAATAATGTCAAATTGGCAGCTGATTTAAAAAAATGACCTACAATCTGTTAACTGTGGCACGCAATGGTTTGTTAATTTTGATACATCTAAAATGAAACCACTCTCTTTTAATCATCTTAGAGAACCCTTTTTGCCTTTGACTGTTGCTAACCTTCAGAGGAAGGGCTCCTGCTTTCTCGCTAAGATTTTCTTTTGACATGAAGTGGAAAGATTATATTGTTATGTCTGCTGGTTGGTTCACCGTGTTGTACAAAACAATTTTTCTCTCCAGAATCTATCTTACACATTTATGAGTGTGCCATTTTTCCATGCATCAAATACTACTGCCATATCTGGTCTGGTGCTACTGCTGTGATAAAATCTAAAGAAGAATCTGCAATGTTATCAGTCCTGACCTGGAATCTAGGCTTCAGTCACTTTCTCACTGCTTTCCACTTTGGTACCTCAATTTTATCAATTAAAGCACAGTAGTAGATTGGTAGCTAGGCTTCATCATTTTATAGTTGAAATGGCTAGGTGTAATCTAAATTCCATGCTGTTTCTTCTCACACACTTCTCGCTTGTGGAACTCTCTTCTAGCTTCTTGTTTTCCAGTCAACTTTAATCTTCAAAAATTTACATGCAATGTCAATCATCATCTTTCATCTCCTCAATTCCCATTCATTTATTGTTCTCTCTCTCTCTCTCTTTCCTTAATAATAATGTTTTACTTTTTCTCATATTCTCTCACACTCAGTAATCCTAGCATCTCAATGGCCTTGAGTAGAGTGAAATAAAAAAAGAAAATGAAAGGAAAATAAATTTTGGAAACAAAAAAATAATCTCATCTGTCTTGAACAATTTTCATTTTTATCTCAACTCAGTTCTCAACTCGCTATCCTGATGATAAAAATAGAAATTTACAGAAATAAGCTTAAACTGTAAACCTGAAATTTGACTGATTAGTTCACAGATTTTTTAAAAAACAAGGAGAATTAATGAACTTGGACAATATGTCTCTAAACAATTCCTTAGAAATATAGATAAAGCTATTTTTGGGACTTAAAATGACAGAATTTATTAAAATTTAATTATTTCAATCAAAATAAAGGAAATAATATACAACAGTGACAATAGAAAAATTTGGAAATTATTTCTAAAAGACAATAGTTAAATATTTTACAATTATATAAGTAATATCTTATAAGTAAAACAAACTAAATATCAGAAAAGGCAACGGGCTTGAAATTTTTCTTTCTCAAATCAAAATCTGCAAGCAAAGTTGTTTGTTAGACACACAATCAAACATGTGACCATAATCAATCAAGTTCAAAGAGCAAGAAATAGAAAAGCTCTTTACTTTTGCTGGTAGGTTGACCCAAAGCTGAAAGCCTTCCATTCTTCCTCCATTTTTAACTATTTCTTCAGCAGGCATCTCTGCATGAACCACACCTCGGCCTGCAGTCATCATCTGCACCCAACCCTTGTTCAGGATTCCTCAAAGAAAAAAAGTGAAAGAATTGTTCTTAGAAAATATTTTCTAAAAATAAGACACCCACAAGCAATAATGATGCATACGTTTTTGTTGGCAGTTTCTTTTGCCATGAGGGATCAGTAAGGCTATTTTTTGACAGCAGATAGTGTTACAAGATTGATAGGACAGAAATGTACAATCTGTTGTAAAATGAGATATACATGCGAGTTGATTACAGGCAGGTAAATAATCTATTCTGATCATAGAAACAGTTTAGCTACAAATAATTAGTTCAAATTTGAGTGCATCAATGAAAGATTGAAATGAAAGACATGGTATCTAAATGCATGTAAACTGCAGATTATTTCTCCCATTTCTGTCTCTCTGTATCACCCCTTCGCACACACTTTTCAAGATCTAGCTTTTAAGATAATGTGACTGCCGACCATAGTTTCTGATGAACAACTAGTTTGCCAAATGGGCTCTTATATTTGCTTCTTCTCTTAGAATAAGTTAAAAATTAAATAAAATCTTTTTTCTACGATCAGAATATCAAATTAGTTAAGAAATTTGAGCTTCTACTCCAAGTCCCTTATTGATAATCACAAAATGAAAAAGAAAAGTAATTTTTTCCCTTGGTGCTTGTCGATGCTCAAAATATCAACTCCTAAAAAAATAATGTGTAATAATTCTGATATTTGACCAATAAAATTAAAAACCAAAACCAAAAAGATTGAATATTTATTTGCAGAAAGCACCATCAAAAAAAAAAAAAAAAAGAAAGAAAGGAAATAAGAACATTTCAGAGTTGTATAAGCTTGATTTACAGGTGAGTTTATTATGGTCATATGATAAGGAACAACACCAGATGACAGAGTTCCAAAGAGGTAATCAGAGTTCTCCACATCCTTAATACCAATTTCTTATGTGATTCCAAGAAAATGGAAGATGACAAATGCTCAACTGATATTGTTTGGAGAAGCAATGACATAGCATTACTAAACATAGCAGGACACATGACAGTCATTACAATTTCAAAGGATAAACATTCTCTTGACCAAATCAACTGGACTAACTATATTGCTCTGCACTCTGAATGGACATACTATGTAAAGGAAAATCAGAAGAATTCCTTTTACAGAGAATTACAGAATTTGAGGCCCTTTTTGTATAATATTTCATCTAATCGGATCACAAAGAGGAGAATAATATGCTAATAATTATTATATTATAATAAAAAATTTTAATCTGACATTATTACTATAAACGTTATTTTTAGTGGGTAGACATGTTTGAGTTGTTATCCTTGTTTTGTTTTTTTTAAACAGTGAAATTAATAACATTTAAAAATTTAAATGCAATGTCACTTGTTATCTTCCATTTTCATAATTCCTGTTCTTTTATTGTTCTCTTAATAGTGTTTTTTTTTTTCTCTTATTCTCTCACACTTGGCAAATCCTTGCATCTTAGTGGCTTTATTGCCTTGCTTGGGGTAAAAAAAAGAAAAAAGATGGCATAAATCAAGAAGTCCTGCTAAAGAATTTATGTCTGCAGACAAGAATCAAACCTGTATCCCTTTCCTATCAGAGAAATTGCTACTAGAGCCAAAATGTGTCCCTACCAGTGTGGCCATGGGAGATCATCTTGTTTGGTAATTAAAACTTTGCTCTATCATATTTTTAGTAAAATTTCTCAATCTAGGCTGGTTGTGATTAATGTCACTGTTTAAGAACATAAAAAACAGAGATAGCAACTCAAATGTGTTTACCCACTAAAAATAAAGTTTATAGTAATAAGAAATAATAATAATAATAATTCTAAAATGTTTATTAGATGAAACAAAAATTTATCTTTAGTTTCAAATCAGGAATAACATAGAATAATGACAAATTTAAGAGAGTGTCTAAGTATCGGCTTTTTTTAAACCAACTGATTAACCTCAACAATCAACAAAGCCTGAAATACTTGTCCAAGTCATAATAAATTGGAGTTCAACATTATAAACTTGAATTTGTTAATATCTAAGATAGATACTTCTGTTACACTTATTTTCACTATCATTTCTTTATATTAAATTTCTAACTTTACTTTTTAGTAGTTAGAGATGATCTATGTGAACAAATGCAACTGATTTGATCTCAGGAGGATTGATCGAAAACATTCAAAGGAATAATTTTTACAAGTTTTTCTAAAAGGAATTTATTTAATTCTTTTTTTTTACCTGTATTTATACAGGTAGACATATAATATTAAACTATAATCATTTTACTATAACTCTACTGTTTCAAAATTAACATATGGACAGAAATTTATTTTTATCTAATTTACAAATAAAAATATGAGAGAAAATAACACAAAACATATTGGGAAAAATATTCACTTCCAAAAAATATTCTGTTAAAATTTCTGGACACAACCAAAATACACAGAAAAGAATTGGGAAAAGGAAAAAAAGTTAAAAGAAAAATAAATACAATACATATATTTATATAAAGAAACACTTAACAGAATTTGTATTCATTAAAAAAAAAAAAAAAAAAAAAACAATCTACAACTGAAAACTGACAGTTTTTTTTTATGCAGAGTTATTTTACAAATCTTTTACAGTGATCAAAAATCAACATTTATGAACTTTATTTGCAATTTAGCATTTTTCAAATGCTTCTTTCAAAAATATTTATTCAGTTATTGAATTGAAAAATCCTTGTAATAGAATTCAATGCCATTTAAAAATAAAATAATAAGAGTGGGTAACAATGAAAGGCCATCAAGTATTTGATTCTTGGAAAATTCAGATCCAAGAAACTTAAGTATAACACTTTTTTTCTATCGATTCCTTAAATCAAGAAAAAAAAACAAAAAAAAAACACACACACTATTCAGATGCAATTCCATATTTTCCAAATCTTTCTCTTTCAATAAAATTTGTTGAATTTCACTTTACTCAAATTGTTACAAAATTCAATAATCAAAGAAATTTTGCACATAAGAGAAAAATATAGATTTTTGAGGAAGATTTTATGGATTTCATGTGACATTTTTATTTAAGATTTACCCTCTGCTTGTTTTACAAAGTTAAATGTCTATTGAAGTGAAAAGAATCTGCAGTCTGAGCTTTTCTCTGAGAAAATGGTTCAAATTGTTGTAAACAAAATGCATTGTTATTGCTAATCTATTCAAGGTGTATTTTTTTTCATTTAAAAGAAAAACATTTTGCTACAGTCTAATCGTTTTAGTCTGTGGCCATCTATAGAAATAGAAATAATAGCAAAAACCAATAAAGAAATCTAATGAAATTCTCATGACCTCTTTGTTTGATTGCATTTATCTCCTCCTTCTATGTATTAATTAGGAAGAGTTCAATTGAATTGTCAACTCAAATCTCTTTCATTATTCTTTTTAACAGTCAAATAATTCTATTGAATATATCATTCAGATGTTAAAAGATTATTTTACAACTATTTGTTGTCCTTTACATCTTAAAAACTGATTAAAAATCTATCTCATTAAAAATTCATCAACTATAAATGGTCATTTTTAGGCTAGAGGCATCTTCTAAATTTACCAAAAGGATGAATTAATGCCTGACAGCAATCTTTTTATTTTTAAAAAAACGTAAAACATGGCAAAGCCTAAAGAATAAAATAATTTTAAAATAATTTTCTAAAATAAAATGCAATTGTTTTTTTGCCCACAGTTTGAAATTAGGATATTTGTTTCTGTAATGACATGTAAATGACTGCTTGTCAATTAGCATAGCTAAGGCAGGGTCAATATAAATGCCCAAGCAGTGTAAGGTGTGCAAGATAAACGATTACTGCTGAACTGTTAAAATACAAAGGAAATATTATTTCAAAACCGTTTCCTTTATAACCCAATGCTACAAATAAGAAATATTTTGTGCTTAATTTAGTTTGCTCCTTAGTATATGTTCAAAGTGTTTAAACTCATCAGTTGGTATATATAAAAAAACATTTGGATTTGTTGTTGAAGGAAATTTTTGTACCATGTTTTTTTTATTTAAGCTTAGTATGATTACTTTATACAATTTCTTCTTTTACTTCACAATATGATGATGAAATTTTTTTTTCAACAAAGCAGTAAGCAGCAAAAAAACTAAAAAAAACTTTAAAAACAAAAAGAAGAATTCTTCTTAGTTCATTGACCTACCTTTGTTTCCAGCTGAATCTTCATGAGTTAAGCCACCATCGATGATATACGAGATGGTCTCTATACCCCGATGTGGATGGTCAGGAGCACCCACTGCCTCACCAGGTTTGTAATCCACAGGACCTTAAATAAAAACATTACAAATAATATCCTCAACTTTTAACAAAGAATTACATTCACGATAGACAATAGGAATCCATAAAGAATCTGAAGTAAACTTTTCCTACAACTGATTAATTTGATTTGGCAGTGAGAAAAATTAACATACAGTTAATTTGATTTGGCAGTGAGAAAAATTAACATACAATTAATTTGATTTGGCAGCGAGAAAAATTAACATACAATTACTACATGATATTCAATTCTTTAGAAGAAAAAGTTGCACATTAAGTATTTAGAAAACTTGTTTTTAAATAACAATTCATGTTCTGATTATTTGGAAATCTTCAGAATAAAAGAGAAACTTATGCCTTCAACTCTCTCAGTTACAAAAAGCGTTTACTTGAAAAAGAAATTCTCTCAGCTGTTTTATGACGAAACCAATAAAAAAAATACATAAACAGATATGTTGCATTAAGGATAGTTGTAGGACATCAAATTACGTAACAACAACATCTTTTAGGGATCTTTTAAGGATCTATTAACATAGCCATCTGATCATTATGTTCAAGACTTTTTACTATGACCATCATTTTTTGTGACTAATTTTAATCATTTATTTAAGGATGATTAGTTCACTTTGGCCAAAAGAAATGTCAGTTTCTCTGTTTGATAAGGAAAATTAGTCTCTCTATTGGTTCAAGTGTGGAATGGAGAATTTATTTGGCAATTGTCACATATCAACAGAATTCATACATCATAAAATTATTACAAAAATAAGTTCCATACTACTTACCATAGCAAAAGAAGTCTTTTTCTATCCTACTATGTACACACACACATTATATACACACACACACACCAAATTTATATGAGTACTGCATAGAGGGAATAAGAAAATTGTATTGCATCAATTGTAAATGAAGAAGGCCTGCTAGTCTGCCTTGAAAATCAGAATTTGAAATCCTGGCTTTTACTTGGCCACTAGTGCAATATATACAACTATCTCATCCACAAGGCAGATTACTTCATTTTTACTCTATATTTGAGTTGATATTCCTTTCCAATAATGACAACTATTTCCATGAGAAAAATGATCTTACTATTAAAGTATTAATTAAATGGATGTGCGAGTAACAAATGGTTGGCAAATCTGAAAGGGAAATTGGCAAACCGAGTCTGAAATTCCATCCGAGATGATTATGTTCACTTCCACACAAATACCTTTTGAAAAGGTATGAATCCATCTCTTCACCCCCAGCAATAGATTAAATAGGGGCAACCAGTCTATGCGTAGGAAAACTGAATTCAAAATCAACCTGAAGAGGGATGCCAGCGTAACTTGCCTTAGACACACTAATAGTATGACTACAGTACATGTGGTCTTTTAGAAAGACCATGACAAATATATAAACATATAAGTAAATACAAAATTTCTTGTAATCGGTCACTTACCGATATGGTCCAACATGATAAAAGGATCACATGATGAAATAGTTCCACCAATCACTTTGCGTACTAAAAAACCTTCACCTTGAGCTTGTTTCACTGAGATAATCTTGGTTACTGCTTTATGATCCATGCTTACCAAATTCCTAACAATAAAAGACAAAAAACAAAATACAATCAATATGTTCCTCCCAGAATTTAAAATCAAATGCTAAATAATAAGTGATTCAGTTGTAGCAATAAATGTTCCTATAAAAGTTTATGATTCAAAATACATTCATATTATAAATATGTCAGTAGAGATAATGCTCAGTGCAATTTTTAAACAAGGATAACAACACTTGAAAGAACAAATTATTAACTTAGTCCCTCGTTAATTAAAATGCAAGCACCAAATACAATTGCTCCAAAGTTAAAAATTGACTTACTATATTGTTAGAATTAGATATAAGATATACAGTCATTGATTAAGTGATGATAAATAGTTTGATGAATGTGGTCAGCCTATAAAAAGGCAAAATTCATTCAGTTCAAATTCCACCAACAGCTGTTTCATTTTCCAAAAGTGTTCACATCACCTTTTAATTTCATGAGAACCAAATTACTGAAAATATGCAAATATTCTAAATTATAATTGCAATTATGTCTGAGAAAGTAATGATGATTTCATTTTAATACTTAGAATTGCAAATATCCCTTTGCCATTTATAAAAGAGCTTTCAAGTTTCTCAGTTGTCATTTTTATTTTATCTTTAGTAATATTTTTAGCATTCATGTCTCGTCAACCTCATAAGTCTATGAAAGAAAATAGATGAATCATTTTCTTTATAAATCTTTTCACATTTACAAAAACGATGAAAGACAAAATCAAAAAGAAATTAAGGCTCAAAAAAAAATGTCTGAAAATCTTCTGACCAATACAGAATCTGCAAAGGCTTGCATTCATCAGTGAAACAAATTAATATTAAAATGAACAAGTAAATCATCTACTACACACATGAATGTAATAATTTATGATTATATATACACATTTATATATTCATAGGAATGTAAATTGACATATATCCATACATACCCAGATGCCTAATTGAAAATCTGAAAGCAAGACTTAATAGATGCATATGCATCATTTCCACTAGAGACATATCAAGGCACAAATAGCAATGATAATGATCAAAAGTCTAAAAGTCTTTCAATGTCTCATGTCACATGACCATTAATTCCGACGCTATCCTTTCTGACCGACCAGCTGACCACCGTTCATAACAATGCACACATTTTAAAGTAAATGATTGACTGAATGCCCGCACTAGGAATTTGCTGATTGTTATAGCAACAGCCACATGACATGGGAAATTGATTATCTCTGTTCCTTTCAGAGATAAATTCTTCCCTTTCAATTCTATGTACCATAAATACCTAAATTATACAGCAATCTCTTCTTACTGATATTTATAGCAATGCAGAGATGATGGTTTATATCCAATGAAGTTCAAAATATTAAATATTGTGGAACAAACATTAAATAATTCAACTATTTACTTACATTGTTTCAATAAGAAAATGAAAGTGAAACACTGAGACTAAAAAGTACTTTAAAGATGAGCTTTCATAAACTTTATACAAAATTTGCAATTAGCTGATTATGAAAAAAATTTTATTGGAAAAAAAGTCTAATTGTATTTTGATTTTAATAGAACAAAAAAAAAACTAAAAGTTATTTAAGAATTTTATTCGTTTTTTTAAACAGAAATATATTTTAGAAAATTCATTATATATATATATATATATATATATATATAAGAAATTATATTGATAATTTTTAAAATTTGTTTTATTGAAAAAAAGTTTCTTCGTTACTATTAATTTTAATAGATTTATTCTAATAACAACTGAAAGTGCTTTTAGAACTGAAACTAAAGATTTCTTCAAGATTCCACATTCAAGTACAAATGTGAGGTCAAAACCCTAATAAATTATAGAAATACATTTTAGTAGTAAAAATACCACCAATACATTTTCATAGTGAAAAAAAAATTACAAATGCTCCCAAGAAAATTAAATTTTGGTATTAAATGACCCAGAAGGAGTTGATATGCCACTAAACAAACAAGTACAAATGATTTCTCTTTATAACAGATTCAGTAATCTGACAAAGGAAAAATTATAATCTATTAATTCACATTAGGTAATGTTTCTGTTGTAAAGTGTGAGGATCAAGGTCTCATATTTGACCAATTCATTCAATAGTAGGAGTATACGTACAAATCTATGCACTTATATGTAGTCTCATTTAAACATCACTATACCTCCTGGAAATGGAGAGGTTTTATGTCTCACTTGGATTTTTTTTTTTTTTTTTTTAAAGTATTTCACCCCCAGCAAGGCAGGAGTGCTCCTAGCACACAGAGGGTTACAGAGAGTGAAAGTGAGAGAAAGAAAAAGAGAGTGAAAGTGTGCAGTTGCTATGAAAATATTTGTAGAAAAGACAGAGAGAAACCATATCACATCTGTGAGAAAGTGACTGAAGCCAAGTCAGGATCGATTACATTGCAAATCCTTCTTTGGATTTTGTCAAGAACCTTGAGGTGAAGAGCAGGTACACCAGACCAGATATGGCAACTGTATTCAATGCACAGACGAATGATAGATTTGTAAATGTGTAAGATGGTCTCCAACAAGAAAAACCTTCTGGCACAACAGAGAACCAACTTTCCTTGCAATAGATGCAGCTATTGATTCAATGTAATTGTTCCACTTCAAGTCAGTCAAAAACGTTAAGCCAAGAAGGTGCAGTGAGACACTCTCCCAGAGTCAAGCATCAACCAAGCTGATGGTGGGCAGGGGAATTTCTCTCTGGTGATTAAATGAGAGCAATTTAGTTTTGGAGGCATTAAGATTTACAAGTCATTTCCTTCCCCAATTAACCACTGATTGGAGGTAGCACCCAGTTTAACTTTGTCAGTGCTGCCAGATTTACTATTGAAACAGGAGTAAATGTTAGTGTCGTCAGCATAGATGCCAACTTGGGTACTGATGACATCAGAAAGATCATTGATGAAAATTAGAAACAGTGTAGGACCCAGGATAATGCCTTGGAGAATACCCGCATTTGTAAGAAAGAATCTGGAAGAGAGCCTGTTCAGAATGGCTTTCATTTCATGATTTGACAAGAACAATTGGATTAAATCAAACATCCTGTAATACTGTAGCCATAAAGCTTACATAGAAGATCAGCATGCTAAACCCTGTCAAACACCTTTGAGATATCTAGAGCCACAGCTCAAGCTTTGCTGCTGTTATCAAGAGCTCTATATGCCATTTCATTTTCAGTTATACTTTGACCACCTTCTCTCCTGCTTTCTTTGTGAGATCTGAATCTATTAATATTATCCCTGTGAGCAGAAAATGCTTTTAATCCCATTTTTAAAGTCTGTACCATTCCCTCTGCAATTTCATTTGATTATGGATGTTTTATATGGAATGCAACCAATTTTTCTTAACCAAGAACACAGATTATCATTGCAAAATTCTGAGGTATTATCTGATACTAATGTTTTTGGGATTCTATTTCTGGAAAATATTACACATAATATTTGAATTATGGCATCAGTTCTCTTCTGAACACTAACAACTTCAGACCATCCAGAAAAAAAATCAGCTAGAATAAAACACAGTCCAACATTGTTAACATTATGCATAGTCCATGGTGACATGAACCAGGGCTCTGTTTCATTAGGCCATATGTACAATTTCTTTTATTTAAGCAATCTCTCAAATTATTGTCCTGTTAGTCTTTTATCTCCTCTTGGAAAAGTACTAGAGTCTCTAATCAACTCTGAATTGGTTAGGCATCTCACTTCACATGGTCTTCTTTCACATAAACAAAATGGATTTTGTTTCTCTAGGTCAATTGCCAGTGTGCTAACGATTATTAATGAATTTCTCTATCAAGCTTTAGATAAGAGCAGCAAAGCTCAAGCTGTGGCTTTATATATCATGAAGGCATTTGATAGGGTTTGGTATACTGGCCTTCTTCCCAAGCTCCAGGGCTATGGTGTCCCTGGCTGAATATTTGACTTAATTCAATCATTCTTAAATCATGAAATGAAAGATGTGTTGAATGGCCATACTTTTAAATCCTTTCACATTAATGTGGTGGTCCCTAGGCCTCTATCTTTGGACCTACATTGTTTGTTATTTTCATCAACACCCTTCTGATGACATCAGGTCCCAACTTGGTATTTATATTGATGACACAATGCTGTTTTAATAGTAAGCCCGATATGTCTAACAAACTAAAACTGACAACTGCTCTTGAAAATGATATCCAATCAGTTGATAACTGGGGCAAGAAAAGCAGTGTAAATTTTAACAAAATTACTATATTTTAGTCATCATAAAGAACTATTTTTGCCTTTCATTATCATCGCTAATGCTAACCTCCAGAAAAGCAACATTTTGCGTCTTCTTGGTCTCATGTTTGGTCACTGACATTAAGTGAAAAGATGATATTGAATCAATTGCTAGGTCTGCTTCTAGAGATGGTGATTCACTGTGTCATGTGAGACAATTTTTCTCACTAGACTCCATCACACACAGAAGAGTCTGTAATTTTATCAGTCCCAACCTGGCAGCTCAACTTCAGTCACTATAACTTGACTTCTCCCATCTTTTCTATAAATATTTTTAAGGCAATTGTTCTAATGGGCTCTCCTCCATAGTACCTGGACTGTATGAATGTAAGTGTAATACTAGATTGGCAACTAGGTCTCATCATTGTACTGTTGAAATAGCTAGACGCAACCATAAATTCTATTCTAATAATTTCTTTTCTCACACTTCCCATCTGTGGAACTCACTTCCGGTTTCTTACATTCCTACCACCTACAATCTTCCAAAAGTTAAATGCAATATCAGTTGCCATCTTCTGTCTTTCTTAATTCCTGTTCTTTTATTGTTCTTTCTCCTCATTAACATTTTCTCATTTTCTTTCACTCCCTGAAATTCCTTGCATCTAAGTGAAGTTATCACCTTACTTGAGGTGAAATGATTAAAAAAATAAAAAAAGCATTCAGGTCCATCTAAGCAAACATATGGAGTGTTAATATTAGTGATTTCCTTAAACTTACCATAAATTTGGATTTGGTGATAAGCAGTTTTGGGATTAATTTTTGCAAAACATTTAATTCTGGCTAATGCACGTGTTATTGAGTAAATAAGACACCCCTGGTAGCACAAATGACCTAGGCAAGATGCCTTAAATAAGGAACTGAAAGTGAGTCAGGAGAAGTCTGTTGGAGTCATCATTTGATGTACCAACCCCTCAAGAATTCAATGAATATATGGAAAAACTAGAGGCTGACTGACCCAAAACGAAAGAAATACAAAATTCAGTATGTGGAGAACTTACCAGAAAGAGAAGAGAGTGAATATTAAGAAATAAAATATTTACTAGAGGAAAAAAAAAAAATCCCAAAAGGGAAGGATGTTGTGGAGTAAATAAGACACCCCGGTAAGACAAATGAACTAGGCAAGATGCCTTAAATAAAGAACTCAAAGTGAGTCAGTTGGAGAGAGTTCTAGCTACATCACGGTGAGTGCCTAAGTGAGACATATAACCACTAGGAGTGAGTTATAACAGCATGTATTGCAGATTCAGTGTTTGGAATTAGATATGAATCAGAACAGATCTTATGGTTCACACCTAATTTATAATCTCTACAAATAAATTACCATCCAGTTTTTTTCAATACAACTATTGGTGATGCTCATCTGCTTCCTCCAGAAGAAACATGTGTAAAATGCTTTGTTCTAACATTTTTCATAATTTTGCAATTACTAAAATGTAATTAATAAAATGTGAATCAGTAGCTTCCAAGATTCAAAATAGGGGGTTAACAGCTTTCAATCTAATACTTACTTTGTTATTTTTTATCATTCCAGTTTCTGTCAGATTTGAATTGCATTAATAAAATATATGTTCTATCAAGTGTATCTGTTCCCACCAGGTCATGAGTTTTCTTACAATCAACAACTACAATGGGTACTATTTTTTCAACACATTCTACACTTTTCTTTTTAAATTTACACACTGTTTGAAAATGAACTTTCTTTATATATATTTTGAATAGTTGCCCAAATGCTGGGAACTTTACTCTTTTTGGTTCATGTTTGGAATTACAATATTTGCATTTTAGTTTCTTCTTAATCCTGTATGCATCAGCAATTTCCTCTTGATTTTCAGTATAGTTGATTTTTTTATCAACTCTTGTTGCTGTATGTATAACATTTCTCGTAGATATGAATTCAGTGACATTTTACATATTTATAGTTGTTCCAACATTTTATATCTATGAGAAATGTTATACATACCATCAATTAATCTTAACTGGATTAATTCTTTTAGAGACATTTTGTTTTTTTCCAAGTCTTTTGGATTTACAGCCTCTTCTGGCCTCTCACTTAGCCAATGTAAAAGTTTTATAGCAGTTTTGTTTGGCCTCTTGTTTTAAAGACATGAACTTTGTTCACTTCACAATGATCAATCTCTTTTTCAGTTTTATATTTTTCTTGATTATCTAGTTAATTTCCCAGAATATTAAGTTTCCCAATTCTGTTGGATATGTCATTAATCAGATTTTCAGGATTGTTTTGCATCCTCCTGAAACTTAAAAAAAATAAATTGATGACTTCATTTTCACTTCCCCTGGTTTTCTTCTAACTTCTTTAATCTGCAAAACAACATAACCACATTTCAATATCAGGTTTGTCCAATTATCAAAGATTCTATTGGCAACACCATTATTGTAAAATGTGAGATTCAATTTTACTGACTCCTTCAGTGGTAGAGCAAGTATACATACAAATCTACATGTTCATATATAAATTAAGCAATTCTCATTTCAATATCACTAAAGTTTCAAATACTGTTTTATTTCTTCCTATCTCTCTACAATCCTAAATTTTTCCACCATGTATAAAAAAAAAATTAATTATTAAAATACAAGAAGAAACTGAAATATAACTTAAATTTGTCCTTTCACAACTGATATCTACAGAAAACTTCATTTTTATTTTTTTGCATATTTTTAACAGAATAAGGTTTAAAAATGGGAAAAAAAAATCTTTCAGGGTCATAATTAACTTAAGCAACTCTATTTTGTTAAAATAAATTTTATAATAATAATAATAATAATATTATATATATATATATATATACACATATAAACACACACACATTTCCACTGCATTTCACATTATTAGCTACTTTTAATTTTTCTTAATTTTTAGAAAACTAATGAAGGGTTTCTTGGAAATATTTGCCGTATTTATGCATTTCACAGATGTATATAAATTACAGTAGAATTATACATCATTCTTATGAAGTGGTAATAATTTTATGATTTTTACCCAAATTTCCAAGTTTCAATTTAACTAGGTTAATGAATTATAATTACAAAATGTGCTTTGAACAAAACTTGAAAACATTGTTATGATGACAAACAATAATATTAATAAGAATGCTCCATGTTCTGAAACTAGTTTTAGAAGTTCATTCATTGATTTTGCAAGATATTATCTTTCTTCATAAAAAAAACAGATTATACAGAATATACAATAGGATTCCAAACTTCATCTTTGCTGGTAAATTGCTGTCCATCATTGTAAATCTTCATCTTTAGAATGTGCCACAAGTTATCATTCTGGTTAAAGTTGGGTGAAGAAATTAACCACTTCAAATGAGTGTGTCTTTGAAATCCATTTTATTTAGATCTTTATTGAATGTGACAGAGCATTGTAATACATATTAAAAAAACATCTTTCTTACAGCATTTGGCTTCTTCTTGAACAATAATTACATGTGCCTTCAAAACAACAAATAAAATTAATGTACGTACATCTGACCAGTCATCTTACTACCAACCAGAACTTGCCATGAGTTTGCTACTTATCAACCTCTAATGTCATCTCAAAACATCACACCATCTCTTCCTTGTAAAGGTTATTTTCATCAGTAGCCATCCAAACCTTATTCTGTTTGGCTCATCAAGGATGGCACAACTTTCATTGTTGAACAATTGGTCTTTATATATTCTGTTGCCCATTTCATTAGATTTTCTTTAAGTTTGGTGGTACTTGATAATCATTTTTCCAATTTCCAGCAATGTTTTACTTTTTGAAATCTCTGAAGTTGTGAAACATTTCTCTTATCTATCAAGTAAGACTTATGATTTATTTTAAATTTTCAAACTCACAACATGACTTAATTTGAAACTATGAATGTAAGGACATTTTATACAAATGACTGCCATTTCTTTATATCTTGACAGAATAAACAGGCTTTCATCTTAGCTACACAGATATTGCCATCATTCAACAAATAAAAATAAACATTTACATTCCAATAAGCATTCATTTTACATATCAATGAATCATAAAGTGACTAATAATGCACTGTGTGTGATTACATATATATATATATGTATATATATATAATGCATGTGTGTGGGATAAGAATATGAGAAAATGTGCATTTTTCTGTTAACAATGCTGCACATAAATAATTTGGCGGGGGAGATTTTTTCCGTTCTGAATTTTTCCTTTTACTTCAAGAAAAACAAGTTTTCAATCACAATATTAAAATTATTTTCCAATTCTTAAAAAAATAATTTCTCAGCAATTTTACTGAGTAAAACTTAATTAACCGAAACAAAAATATTATTTTACCATAATTTTACCAGTCATCTATTTATCTGATAAAATATTTCAAAAACATCTAAAATAGGAGTTTAAAAATACTTTACATAATTTTCATTCTATGCGCTAAATGGTTG
The DNA here is from genome assembly GCA_963932145.1 of Acanthosepion lycidas. NCBI lineage: Eukaryota > Metazoa > Mollusca > Cephalopoda > Sepiida > Sepiidae > Acanthosepion > Acanthosepion lycidas. The sequence continues at coordinate 69,383,214 of OZ010608.1, read as the reverse complement.
AAATATAATTATACACAGTAAAATTTAAGTATAAAAATAAAAAGCCAAATTATACAAAATTAAGTCCCTATTAAATCACATTCTTATAACTTCTACCCAAGTAGTAATAACTATAAAAAAATTATTAACAGCCATTGTTAACCTTGACAAAAGTCAGCATTAAGTGAAATCTCAAAGTTTTATTTTTCTAAATTATTATAAATCAGGTTGTTTTTTGTTAATAATAATTACTTAATATAACTAATAAGTTTTATTCTGCATTTCATTGTCACAATGCTTACAAGTCTTGTCATGATGTGTTAAATTAAGTGCAATTCTCATTATAAAAACATTAAAACTAGCTTTAATATTTTAGCCTGATTTCAATATTTTATAATTTATAGAACTTATTCTTTTTTGTTGGGTATAGTAATTCTATTGAAGCATTTGAACTTGGCTAGCAATAAATCATTTTGTAAATTTATGAAATATAGAGAAATTGATTTTATAAAAAAATAATTAATGCAAAAAAATTATATTATGATTTCTCAATGGTTAGTGAGCTAACAACTAATGGTGAGTTAAATAATCAATAGATGTTCCTACGAATAAGGCCTTGTGTCAGGCTTGACTTAATCGAGGTAAAATACATGCAAAGATCTTTGACAGCAACAGTCTTAAGATATCAATCACATTTTAATACATAAAATGTAGACATTAAAGGATATCCATTTTATGACTTAAGAAAATATAAATACAAAATATTTCTTGAAGAAAATCAAGAATCATCTTCAGTAACCCATAGAGAAAAATCTTTAAAAAATGTAAAAAAAAACAATTTGGAAAGCATTTTATATTATTGTATTTATATAATTGATGACTTTCTCTAAAGCAGACATGGGCAACCTTTTTCATGCAGTGGGTTGTATGATCTATGGCTCATCACAATGTGGGTCAAACAACTAAAAAGATTCAAGGTAATTTTTCATAATAGGCATCTCAGCTATTTTCACTACAGAAGACCATATGCACAAGTGCATATGGTCTTCTGTTTTTATGAACGTTTCCAGTTTCAAAAGCAAAAATGATTACACATATGATCTTCCTTAGTGAAAATCGCCAATAGTTTAAAAGACTAACAACATTATTTTCCCAAAAACTTTACAAAATTCAAGGAACATTGTACTTAATCATTGTTTATGTACATAGTTGTGTATGAAAGAGTATGTGAGTGAACAAGTGAGAACAAAACAAAACTTTAAGTAACATTATTTTCCTTATGAAATTAAGTAAACTATTCAGAAAGACCAAATAGGCCACATGTAGCCCATGACTACTTAAAAAGCATACACAATATGTTAATACTATATATATATATATATATATATATATATATATATATATAAATATTAAATATTATACAAACACATCTAAGATTTGTTTAATTTATTATCAGAATTTGTTTGTTAGAATTATATAAGAATAGGTATAAGATTAAAAGGAAATGGTTTTGTTTTGAATATCTTCTATTTAACATGTTCCCTCAGAACATTGGCGATAATGTCTCACCACAATTTCCTGTCCTAGAAATTAGAAGCACAAGTATTTTTTCAACAATTTTCTCAATGTTTTATGTTCTATAGAAAAATGACATTCAAATATTCAATTAATTTTTGTGAAAGAATCTATCTGAATCTATTTTTTTTAAAAAAAGATTAATTAAAAAAAATAATTAAAAAAATAACCATGCTAGCACATTTCATAAAACATTAAAACATCAAATCTATTGAATACCAGGATTAATAGTTTTATATTTAAACCTCTAAGATATATATATATATATATATATATATATATATTTTTACACAGATGTTGTCTCATTATGCAATATTGAAATGGATTAACAATTGTATTCATGGGGTGAGAAAGATTTGTTTAAAGCCTTTTCTAAGTCATTGCAAATTTGACATGAGCTTATTTTTACTAGATGAGCTTCAATCAACATGATTTCTACAAAATATAGAGAGAAAAAATCCTGAAAAAATAATGTCTTCTTTCTTTTCCTTGCGTAATTAAGAACAAAACTAAAATAAGCAAAGTTAAAGAAAAACACAGATGTCTCCCATTTAACATTAAACTTAAAGTCAACTGTTTCTGTACTTTTTTCTGTTGGGGAAAAATATTTACCTTAACTCTCTATCCTAAAAAGAAAGTGAATTTAATCCTAAAATTATTTTAATTCCTTAACAAGTAGCAAAAAACATTAGTTTCAAATCAGCATCTAAATTTTTTTGGTTGGGGGGGAAAAAAAGAAATGTTTGTTTCTTTGTTGAAGTTAACCACTTAGACTTCACCTTTGACCACAAATCAACAATAGCACAAACCTGAAATGCCTTGCTATAACTAGACAAGCACAAAGGTTTCCTCTTTTTTGGCTAAATTCTTTTGTTTTTATTATATCATGGTATTTTCTTTTATCTCATTCTATTACATGTTAAGGAAAAAGTCCAAATCTACCGTGATGATTTTTTTAAACTAGTACATGAGTGATATCAACAAGAGACAGGTCTCAACACAACTAAGCCTTGTGCCAACAGTGGACACTCAAGCATTGTAAATATAAAAGGTTAATAGATCAGACAAGCAATAAGCAAACAGAACGTTTCTAAGCAAGCAATGTGTAAAACAGAGGCCAAGTGACAATGACAGATCAAAATTGATTCTGTTCTCTACCCATCAAAAAAAAAAAAAAAATATCTTAAGTGAGATTCACTAAAACTGGTGCCATCGATTCTTGTTATGCTTTCTTTTGATCAATTGTCACCAGCTGACATAGCAATCAACAATGCTTTCCTTTAAAAACTCCAGAATCTTACAAACTGAGAAAAAAAGTAGATGAAATAACAACTTCTTCACTATTAGAAGGATTCACCTTTGATGCTGCGACTCAAGTCATTATCTCTGACTTTGGCAGTTGTTATTCTATGACCAAAAGCATTCTTCTTTGTTCTTAGAAAATGTCATCTAAAATTAAATTAGAATAGGAATAGCTCCCACACATTACAACTAGTTTGTAGCCAACCTGACTTTGCAAACAGAAATAAAAAGGGGATATTAAGGTATTTGAATCAAGAGATTTACTGCGCTGTTTACATTTGTTCTTGCTTTGTTGGTTTTGGTCAAAAAAGGTCAATGGAAGCAACAAAAAGACACCAGAAATAAAAGCAGCTTCAGATGTTTCAGCAGTAAATTTTTATCTACAAATGCAAACATGATTGGCAGTTAGCAGCAGAGTTTTATTTTATTTTACAAGTGATAGCTGCTTGCCTTAATGGCAGCCAGCCACACACGGACACACACACAAACTGTTGTTACAGTATTGCATTAGTTTTTCAAAAGGCAACAAGTTCTAATCAATGATAATCTTAAGAAAAGCTGCTAGACCTACTACTTGTCTCAACAAAACATTTGGATATGATTGGAAATAGTTTTACAAGTTCTTAACTTCCAGTGTTCATGCTTTTCACTTATCTTTGAATTGAAAAAAATTCACAATGTGCTTATATTTTATACCATATTGATTCTAAAGTGATTATATAAACTTTAATAAGTAATTCTTGTACCTCTACTTCTAAAATCAGATTTATAACGATTTAGATCTTCAATTAATCATTGAACAACTTGTTTGAATTCAGAGTGAATATTTCATAACATTAAGAAACTGACTATTACCATTTAAGGGCATGCAATATATGTGCAGGTGATGTAATGGATATCAGCTCGGAATAAGAAGTTGGAGAGCTGAGTTCAATTTCCAGTCAAATTCATTACATTCACTTACATACAAATAAGCCTTGGGAAAAGTATGAATCCATCACATCTCCTCCCAGCTATGGGTTAAATAGTAGGATAGACTGTGTCCTATAGTCTTGGTTTGGCATCCAGCCTACCGTAGAAATGGCAACCTACTGTGGGAAAATCTGCCTAGTCAGTCACAAATTGAAGGAGACATGATCAGCCAAGTGTGTATCACAGATGGCACTTAACTGACTGAATATACATTTAAATATATCAAAATCATAAAAGACAATTACTTAAATTATAATAAGTATGTTTGAATCTGAACCTGACAGTTTATTTCAATTCTTTAACAGAGAAGCCAAATATTTTTCTCCCACTATAACTATTTTATTTTGTTCCCAGTGGCATGTAGCAACCCAATATTTCTGCTAAACATAAAACAGATGTTTTGAAATTATTGATGTTCAATACTGATGCTATAATCTGCATTCAATTTTCTGAGGGCTTATTAGAAATAACTTACATATTCAATAACAAAGCAAAAATATCCATGTTATCAAAATAAAAACAAAAATAACTACAAAACATACTTTTACAATGTGTGTTCTAGTATGTTATTATTTCATTGAAATAACGATTAGAATTGAAAATCAGTACATAGTATTTTTACACGTTTACATTACTTTCAAAATGAAAATAATAATACTGTAAAATAAAATAATTTTTAAGCAATTTTCATGACGTGTAAAGCCTGTACAAACACAAAGTCTTCATAAAATTTAACAAAATTTTGCCAAGAACTTCCTGAAATAAATTTTCTCAAAGCCTAAACAGCTAAAGAGAAGATACAAAAATGACTCTTTTTCAAATCATAGAATTTCATTTACAATTCACTAGAAATATCCCTTCAGAGGAAAATATTTTTGCTTTACCTTTATTGTAATATTCCTTTGTATTCCTTATCAAACAGTGCTTTGATTATATGTGGGTTGTATTCACATTATACTATGTAGTGTCCAAGAAAACTGAACAAAAGATTAACCTCCAAACTTCTAATCAATTTGCATTTGAAAGACTGATGTACCTCTAAGCTTACTTGAGATACATTTATAGCAAAAGTATACAGTGGGCTGTGTATTTGTGTTCTTTTGTCTATTTTTTCCTCCACATACCTATATAATTTGATACACCCACTCTACAGGTGCAGAGTACAACAAAATGCTGGGTGAACATATGATTTACTACATTTTTCTGTCAGCTTGTTATATCTGATTCCCAAGAGTGAAGACACTACATACTAACAGAATAATATATAAAAATAACTATTTCTTTATTTCTATCCATGTCATATATTTTAATATTTTTCTTTAATATTTAAATTCATTTACTAAAAAAGCTATGATAACAGCACATAGCATTTTCAATATATCAAACTGTTTTCAGTTCTTATATTTAGTACATAAAGTTCTTCATTTACATCTTCCTTTTCGAGTGGTGTTCTAAAAAGGACTACTAAATAGAAAGACGAACAAATCCCTAATCCTAATAGTGACTCAGTTGAAGCTTATATTTCCAATAATGGGTGCAAGTTAATATTCTTTATGAATCTCTGGGATATCTACAGCAAGAAAAAGAGAACTTTCAGAATAAATAAAAAATCCAAGAGCTTCATCTTTCAGGGAGAAAAATGCTGAAATCCAAAAATTATATTTAGCAAGCAACAAATAAAGCACAAAAATCAATTCTAAAAATATTAAAAGAATTTTGATGTCCAACTTCTGAGATATTAATACAGTTTAGTGCCATATAATAAAAAGCAAAATAACAAAAGAGAAAAATAACTCCGCTGAAGAAAAGTTCAGTGAATATAAGTAATGACAACAACAGGTTTTTTTCAAAATTTATTATATTTTGTTTCAAGCAATGACATTGGAAATATTTGCATAAATTTTTGTTCTCTTTAAGACCATATTTCTTTTCACAGAACTATTTTCATGTGAAATCTGTTTGCATATCTATTCAGCCAGCCAATCTTTTGGTAACTCTAAACTGATTAAAAAAAAAAAAAAATCAATCAAGAACAGGAAAAATCTTATGTAAGATATAAAAAATTTTTTTAAATAAAACAAAAAAAATTATTTATCATTTATTGTGCACTAAACAACATTTCCTTTTGACTTTACAGAAAATAAACACCTATAATAATTTTACTAGCATAGTACACATTAAAAATAAGACTTTTCATGCAGTCAGGTAGAACACACTGGAATCACATATTTTGGTCCCTATAAACCGCCATCATTTTTAGATGTATCCATATAAAAATGACAAAATATTAAATACGTTTAATTCTGTTGTACAATTAATCCCTATAAAAGAAATCTATAACTGATTTTCCATTTAACCAAAATCCATCATATGTAGACAAATATTGTTTTATATATGTGAATCAATTACAGATATATATTTGTGATCTCATTTTTATAATGAAAATAACCAAGATAATTCAATGAACAGAAAAAATATATCCACACTGACTCACAAAGAGCAATCTTAAAAAAAAGAGTAGCAGTAAAAATCCGTACTACATCATTTGGTGCACTGTTGTTTTAATTTCCAAACATTCTGAATCAGCACAAACAGTTAAAAGCTTAAGACTAGAAAACATGGATTTAGGCCAATTTATTCACACACAACAACCAAATTTGCAAAAGGATATTTGTACATTATTCAAAAATAAAAAAGATCATTAAATAGACACAAAATGCCTATAATGTTTTTAATCATACATGCTTAAAAGAACAATTGCTACATTACTTAATGCATTAAGCTGCAATTAATTTAGTTTAAAAAAAAAATAACAACACACATACACTTACACAGATAAATAGATAGAGAAATATCTTAGTGGACTTTTCCATTGATTTTGACATATGAGAACGCAACAATTCAGTTTTTTAGAACTGAAACGTTAGACTATTCAAATAGATCATTTGATAATAATGATCAAGTGTGTGTAGAACCAGCCACACTTTTCAGAATAAGTGATAACAGAGAAATAGTGCACAATGTACTACAAAGTCACCAAATATAACTCGATTAGCTAACTCGTACAGAAGGTAGCAAAGGAAAGCAAGAAGAAAGGACTAAATATAAACTACAAGACAGAATGGTTGCATGGTTGTCAGTAAAAGGATGAGCCTAAAATGCAAATTACAAATCAGGGATACTAAAATCAAACAAGTACAAACATTTAAATATCTGGGAAATGTTCTAATAGTGGCTGGAAAGTATGATACTGAAATCCAAACATGTATTAGGATGGCCAAAGAGCCAAAAGCTAATCAGAGTATTAAGAGACAGAAAAACTTTGTTAGAAATGAAGAAAAGAGTACTGAACTGTTATTTGATATCTGTCCTTTTATATAGCAGTGAATGTTGATCAATTTCCTCAAAGATGAAGAAGACTTGAAGCAACAGAAATGTGGTTCTACAGAAAGATGCTGAGGATACCATGGACCAAATATGTGAGCAATGACAAAAAGGAAACTTATACTTAACATCAGGAAGAGACAGATGAAATTACTGTAGCATGTAATGAGGAAGGAGGGCTTGGAAAATCTGATATCCATAGGACAGACTGCGAGAAAGAGGGACAGAAAAAAGCAGCACATAACATACTGCGTAAGCTTGAGTAAATGGATGGTATAATAGGGTGTGGAAGAAATAACAAAAAAACACAACTTATTAAGAGCTACAAGGGATAGGAAAATGTGGAGGGCTATGATAAATTATGTTCCGAAGTGACATGTCATATAAAAAAAGAAGAATGAACAAATTCTGAAGTCAGGTGTTGGTAATTTAAGAATATTCAATGAAAAAGTTCATCTGTTTGTCATCCCTTAAACTTGCAAAAAAGGAGTACATGTTTTTTGTATGTGTTCTCCAAGAGATTTTCTTTTGGGGAATTTAACTGAATGTTGAGATGGATCCTGAAAATTTTCTAACAACCATTTCTTTGCAAGTGCTTACTGTTTACACACTCAGTTTCTAATATCATCCTAATTAATTTTAATTAGGTTATTGGCAAATGTCCACAAAAAATTATTGATGTTCTAAAAATAATACGAAAGGTCCACTTTATTTTGTTCATGTCAACAAGTATCATATACTTCATAAATATGAGAAAGATTTTATCAAATTCTTGAATATACAATGACTTATACAATTTATTCAAATTATTGTTCTCTGATGTGATTGGACAATAATTCAAATAAATTCAATAAATCAAAGTATATTGACAATAAAAAAAATAAAAAAAATCAAACAAAATTATCAAGATCCCAAATTTAAAATCTGGGCACTTACTAAAGGAAAAAGGTTTTACTAGACAAGCCATGTTCAGCTATAAATATTTATATCCCCTAGACTTTAGATTTTATAAGTAGACAAAAGAGCAATTTGGCATCGTGATGTTTTTCTGAAGTTCGAAAATTAAGCATTTCCATTATTCCATGTATTTTTAGACTGTTGTCTTTATCTTTGCTGTTTTTGAACACATTTTAACTCATAGATTTTACAGTCTTAATTAGTTTTATGTTTAGGATTCACTTTGTAATTTTTTCTGTTTCAGTTCAAGCAAACCAGAATAGAAGAATCCAGACAGAATAATGAGATCTTACGTTAACAAGAAGAAAATGAAAGAACTAGTAAAATTGAAATGTCTTCTGGTTGACCACATTACAAGAAGCATTAACATTAATCCATTAAGTTCAGATGATGGAATTTCAATTACTGCACATTTCTGATAAGTGATGCAAATTTCAATGCCACATATAGATAACTATAACTAAATGTGAATAACAATAGATTCCAGTTAAAGTTAGAATCCCATTTAGAAAATGGCAACTGAACTGTTCCTGCCACAATTAATCATTTAATGAGTTACAATGCCAATTCTATTGCTATAACTGATGATCATTAGATAGCTTTGCTTTTACTTCTGATATTGAAATCGATGATTATAAAAACTAATTTTAGCAGTTAAGTCCCTCCATTATCATATGAGAAATCAATGCAAAGCCATTGAAAGACTATCAGTTCTGATACTGCGCTTGTTAACTGTGCTTCCTATTACAGAGGTCAAACAGAGAATGGATTCCCATCTCCCACTTTTTTTTTTAAAACTAGAGACACAAAACCTGTAACACCCAGTCCTAGGATTGTTTGTTTATGGGTCATTTAATGTCAAAATTTAATTTTCTTGGAAGTATTATATACAAATGTATTGCTGGTTATATTTTTGTTTATTTACAAAATGTAATGCTGGTAATATTTCTCTACAAAAATATATTGCTGGTAATATTTTTTTTACTATGAAAATATATTACTGGTATTTTTACTATAAAAATGTATTTTTATACTTTCATAGTGTTTTGACCCAATATAGGAGTTAACTATTTGCCCAGAGCTGAGATCTTAACAGTTAATACCACCCCAGGTCATAGTGGGCCTGGGAATAACAGCAATTAAGAGGTAGTTCCACACTCCTCAAAACCTCCCGATCAGAGGTCTTGCTGCTGGATGTAGTTTATCATCATACCCAGGATGACCTGGGATTGTTATATTCTAGTTAAGGAGATGAAAAGTAGGATGAAAGAAAAGTGAATACTAACAACCAGATACAACATACATTGAAAAACCAAAGATTGTATCATTGTATTAAATGATGTATTAAGAACAAAAAACAACAGTAAAAAAAACAATAAAAATGATACACACACATATATGTGTGTGCATGTGTGTTTAGACTTTGCTTCAGTAAAACAGGAAAATTGAGTCATATACAAAATAATAAAACCAGAGCACCAACCAACTACAAAATGGAATTAAATACTAACAATTCATGTCACTTGTGGAAAAGTGTACAAGTCATCTGAAAAGACATGCAAACATTCACAAAAATATACCAAATAACAAAAAGAATGTATGAGTTTCTTGCCTGCCAGAGGTTTTAAAAGCCTCTGTGGTTTCAAGAGCCATACTCATTTGAAGCCCAACTAAGTCTCACAATGATATCATGTGATGGTCATACTCGAAGACAAGATAGCTGTTATATCTCGTGCAAGATATAATAAACAAAGTAACCCGAGTGTAGGTTTTCAATAATAGATTTATAATCGGATGTATGTGTGACAAGTACAGAGACAGAGTCGAGAGTATCCTAACCTCAATAGGTGTTAACAAACGAAGGTCCCCCCGACTGTCCGCTGTGGTCGTACTTAATCGGCAACCAGTCCGTCCATTATCGTGAATGGGGAAGTTGGGTTATATCATCACAACAATAGCAGTCATCACATATGTATGTAATTTAATATTTGTTCAAAAAAGATTCAAGACTATATATCTATTAAGTTTATCTTAGTCTAGTACAGTGTTACATTGGAAGGGAGGAAGATTGTGCTTTGCCAATTTTTCAAGTGAGGAAGTTTGCTTCAAGTTTGCCTATCTTAAAAACAACATTGGGTTTCAAATTGACAATTCAATTGGCCCCATTGAAAAAGAAATATACAATTACTTCAACCATCAAGCAGAAAAACTTAAACTCTACAGAAATTAATAGGATGACACCTACTGAGTCAGCAGTGTCTGACAAAATGTGTTATTGCTGTAATAACAAAAAGCTTTTATATGAGATAATATATACTACACTAAGTTGTTACTATTATTCAAAGTCTTTCACATATGAGTCTTTAAATATATATTGCAGCTATTATTATTGCACTTGGGGCTTTTAGAATGGGTCTTTTCATCTCCAGGCTTCATAAACATCTTGGAACAGTCTATCAGGGTCATCACAAAGACACTGACACATGGCATCGTTAGTGTAAGGGAGATAATTCTAACAGTTAAAATTACATTACAATAAAAAGAATATACAAATATGTGTGACATATTACAAATATTGATATCCAGAAAGTAAACAAAAAAATCATGTCATTTGCAAAAAATAGAATCAGATTTGAATAAAATCTTAATATAATTTAGATGAAATGTTTTTATATTGTGAAAATTCAAGAAATTTACCTCTTGATGATGTAAACAATTGCATTCCATTTAAGTCAAAGACTTAACAGCATCCATGGGTCTAAAACTAGTTTTCTTCAACAAAATGAGAAATACAACTGACCAATTACAAAAGATAACAACAGACAACAATGTGACCTTGTATAATAATTTGGCCTTTTATAGACACTATTTTCAGTTGGCTTTATTAAGTTTGTCAATATCATTCAACTTTGATAATCATACTAGGGGATTGTTCAGAATAAGCTTCTAATGATACAAAAGTAATCCATATTATGTCACATGATATATTACACACTCCCACACAGGATTTTATTAAAATACTTGTAGATTATCTTTTACTGATGACTTATGCATACCAAATGGGAACAGCTTATGAAAATTGTCAAATGAAAAAGACAATAGTATTTTATATAGAGATGATTATTTTGAAAGCAACTGAACAAAATGATACATGAAAATTAAAATTCTTACATGCTGTTTTTATTCTTCAGTATATATAAAAAGTAAGGTGCATGTACAAAAAAACAAACAGTACACAAATCCATTTCTCTTTAGAGAAAGATCCAGAACAAAAAAAAATGTCAGCAAAAAAAAAAAAATATTATGAAAGTAAAATGTTGTCAAAGTATATGAATTTAATTAGTTATCAAATAAAATATTATTCCTTTAAAAAGGATATTTTCTGAGGTAATATAAATTTGCATTACATTTCCTAATGTAGGAAAACATTATTTATATTCAATAAAAACAGAAACAACTGTTCATCCTCAGAGATGTTTTGACTTGAAGCCACAACACAAATCATTATGATTTCTCATTTTCATCATGGCTGCTCATTTCTGAGCATGCCGATCTACTCATACTCATTTATGTTTCTTCAACACCCCCAAGCCCATCTGTACTGAATGGATCTTACTTACACAAGGTCCACATACAGTTTTGAATTCAGAGTTGTCCTTTCCCCATACTGCTTGCCAACCATGGTTAGAGAGCCCAGTCTGCCTTGCTATTTAACCCATAGCTGGGACAAGAGATAAATTCATAACTTTTCTAAGAGCATTTGTACAAAAGTGAATGTAATGTTCTCACCAAGAATTTCAGCTTGGATTACTGATTTCTTATTCCAAGTTGAAATTTCCTTTTTAGAATACATATGATCATGTTCTGTTACAGACATATTGGATAATCAAAAAAGTTCTAGTTAAATAAAAAATATCTTTTTTTTAAATATTAATCAATATTTTACCATTTTTTTCCATTAATTTCTGTCATTTTTTGACAAATTCATAATTCCATTGATCAAGGAATAGCTGTTTATGCCTTTTGTAATCTTCCAAGGAATTTAATTCAATTCTATAACGATTGAAATAAACAGTAATCTGAAAGTGGAATATCTGTTGACTATAGCAGAGAATTGAAGATATCCCAACCAAAATGTAACAATTTTGGTCTGGTTGTCAAAGAAATGTGGAGTCTAACATTATCCTGACTAAATATTAAGTCCTTTCTCTTAATTCCAGGTGCTTTTTAATTGACTGCTGCCTATAATTATTCTAACTGGAAGCAATAATTGTTCAAATGAATTATTCAGTTCTTCAGAAGGGGCTCATAGTAAAGGAACCCTCTTCCAATCCTACCATATACATATCAATTTCTTTGGATGAAGATGAACCTTTGATAGAATTAGTAATGGTTCCTTTCTCTTGCCACATTATCTTTGGTATTCCATGCTATTGTAAATTATCCACTTTTAATCTGTCATCATAATTTGTTAAAAAAAAAATTACATTTGGTTTCACACATCAAAGCAACTAACATATACAACATAGTTCAAATGCTTGATTTAGATATTTTAAGTAGAATGGCTCTTCTTCTCATGCAACATCATTTAACTGCTATCAACCTCAACTGGTTTACCCAACAATGGTGCATCATTCAGCAAGAAAATACCAATACAGAACTTTGCAAACATGTGCAAACTTTCAACATATTTGAGCATTCACAGTACCTTCTCATAAAATGAACAAACTAATTTTATTAATTTAACTTGTAGTTTTGCCTTCCTTAAAATAAAAAATGCATACAAGAATGCATACCAAAAATATTTCATTTTTTTCCTTGTGTCTTCTTCAGTGTTAGAATCAATAAATAAGCATAACATATTTGGACATTTTTTTTTAAATACAACTCAATGAAAAACTTTCTTTTGGAATGAAGTTAAGACTAAATACTTGTAATGCAATTTAATGACAAGAACAAACTTTTTGGCTAACTTACTTAGTTACTTAGTAATTTACAAAGCTACAAGTGTAGGGTACCCAGTAAGGACCAAACTCAATCCAGTGAATTGATCCATTATCAATCTATGATTAAGCACTTACACATTGTTGAATATTTACATGTGACTTAATGACAAATATTTTTTTCTAAATATCACCACTTAGACAATGATTAAGGTAACTATGAAAACTTCCTGAACATTATAAAAAAGGTTCAAAGGGGATTTATCAAAATCTTTATTATGAAAAGCATCCCACAAAATATAAAGAAAAAAGCAAATGTCTGAGAGAAGATAAAGATTTATTGTTAATTCTCTTAAGACATACAAAATAGATTTAACATGCAAGTTCTTCTACCGGTTGATTTTAGCTTAGCACTCTGAAGGTGATTATTTTCACCAAGCAAAATGTTAGTCCTGCCAATGCAAGCTGAATTTGAATTTATGGTTGTGTAATCATAAGCTTCTATGGCAACACCTAAAACAATTCTGACTTAAATTGAGATTCAGGTTACTGCAATTTCAAATATATAGAACTGATATATAAAAAGCACTATATTTTGGAGGGAAGTAATATTTATAAATTACAGAGTGCTAAATGTTAATTGGAAATCAGGAAAATAAAAATCATAGCAATACTTTTGAAAAAGAAAATCAAATCTAGTTTTCAATTATTATAAATAAAAAACAGAAAGTAAATTTATGTTAAATAAGATATAAAATACTAATATTTTGCATATATTTTTGCAATAAAATTATATACTTTGAGAGGCCATGAATTTGACCAAGAGTAAACATCCCTGATGAAACTCCCTGGTGCATTACAAAGATGTTGATAGATGGATATAGTTGCTGCATAAATTAGCTTCTAACAACTTCTCACTTAAACTTGGTAAATGAGATGAAATGTTAAAATACCTTAGTCTGAAATAAAAAAAAATGTAAAGAAAACAAAATAACTTCAATATCTGAAACAATCAATCACATGAAAAGTTAGTCTAATTTCTAGATTCTCAATGATCAACTCATTGCCAAAATTTCAACCCAAGATGTCAATGCATCTACATAATATCAGTGCATCTACATAAAATGTAGAGTTTATTTCGAATCTTTCAAAAAGATATACAATGTCAATTTGCATTTTAAAGTTTAAGCCCAAACTTTCTTGCTTTATATCATCATCCCAAAGAACTTAGGAATAAAATATCCCTATTACTAAATTGAAACAAAAAGAACGTTATGACTCAAGACAATATTTCAGAAAATAATTTCCAGAATAATTAATTCATATTTACAAGATTCATTTTGTGGGATGCTTTTCATAAAAAAGATTTTGATAAATCCCCTTTTAACCTTTTTTGTAAGATTCAGGAAGTTTTTATAGTTTACTAATAGGAAGAGCATTTAACTTTGTCCTAATATGGAAATTATTTTGATTTAAAACACTGACCAGAATATAATGAATCATAGAATCTATAAATAATACTGATTTCTCTTCTTAGTATGTGTTTGAGAGATGATGAGTTCAATTTGTCAGATAAACAAGCTGTTTTTCCAACAATATTACCTTTATGTGTAAATGCATAGTAGATCCACTGAATCAGAAATCAGAATGAATGGAAATTTATTTTTTGCTGTTATTAGATATTATTTTAATAGGAATATGATCATATCAAACAGGAAAATGAGGAAGATTGAATTTTGTTGCATTTGAATTGATATATAAGTTACACATTTTTTGTTTAGCTTCCAAATAAGTTGTATATTTTATCCAAATATTTTAGGAATAAATAAATTCCTAACACTATTCTGCAATTTATGAGTATCTATGATACATTAATACTTACATAGGTCATGTGACACTAGACATAATTCCCTTTAATAAAAAAAAAAAAATATTGGGGAAATGGTGTTCTTGTTACCACTGTTTATAGATCTGCAAACAAGACAAAGACATCTTTTGATGTTCAGTCTTAATTGCAGATATAATTCTCTATGTGATTCTCTTAAGTTTTGAAAACACTTTCCAGAAATCAAATGGAAGCATTCAAGACACTCTGCCAAATTTTTACCAATAAGACTTTAGTTGAGTGTATGCAGACATGTATATCACCAAAGGGTATAAAATTGGACAGGAAAATTGTATCAAAGTCTGATGCCGACTTTCTCTCTTTTTTAATGAAATATTTAAAGAGTTTAAATTTAAACTTAAAATTTTATTGCCTTTTAGTACCATTATTATCATCTCTAGGATTCTGGCAATTCTTTCATTCAGATTTGAAAATGTAATTTTTTTCCACTAAAACAAAATTGCTATTAGTTACACATTAAGAAAATGAAATGTTTACTGACCTTAGGCAGAAAAAAAACAATTTTTTCAGTCTGTGACTAGTTTTGATTTTCTTTTTTCCTCATGAATTATTACAAGGTGTGTGAGAGAGGAATAATAATAACTCAGTACAATTAGGCATGATATCAAAATGATTTGAAGCCTTGGTTACATACTTAAGATTTTGCTAACCCAAAACTAGATATAATAAATTTTTTGTATCTAGTTTTAAAAAATGAGGTTAAAATACTGTAATTAATTTGGCCATCATCCATTTATCCTATTAGTTAATCAAATAAATTAATATCCACAAATAAACATATCCTAAATAATTTTGTTAATTCCAAATGTTATTTTAATATAAAAGGTAGAATGCTTCAAAGTAAAATTAAAAAAAACAAAAAAATCTCTACTCTAAAAGAAAGCTAATAACAATTTTAATTGCTATGACAATGACAGTATCAATTATTTGCATAATTGTAATACAGTACTATAAAAATTAGAAAGTCTTTCTTATTCCAGAAATTATGCATGATTAAGAAAAAAAAATCATTATTTGAAATTAGCTTCTTTTGAGAAAAAAATCATTTATTCAGCCCTACCATTGTCTACGTTTCTCGACGCACTTGCAATTAAAAGAGATCTACCACCTGTGGCACATTGGCTACTTAAAAATCAGCTGCCTCTCAATAATTTGATAGTCTCTAGTATTGATTTATGTCAGCCTGTACGTTCGTTAGAATACGTTGTAGCATTTCTATATTTTAATTATTTTTTAATTAAATAATGTTATGTTAAAAAACGATAATTTCAAGAATGGACTATGCTTTATTTAAAAAACGAAAGCAAAAAAAGAGGGGTTTTTGCCATTATTCGTACTTAAAGATAAAACTATCCAATGATATGCGTAGTTTTGAATCGACATGACATTTATTGCTTCTTCCTTCTTATGCAATGTGTTGACAAAGACTCTCCAACCTCCATTGAAATGCAGATATAAAAATGATCAAGTGTTATGTTCGTAAGACTCTCTTCTCCATTCATAAAGTCTTCTTAGAGAACATTCATGAATAAATGAATGATTTCTAATGATAGAGTTGTTAAACACTACTTAAATTATGCATGAATGAATGGTTCATGCGTACCGAATCGTAAACATTAAAAACTAAAAGACAAGCAAAAAGATACGACTGTAATACACACACAAAAAAAGAACTGAATGAAAGGAATCTGTAACTTTTGGTAGTGAATTTCTATCATAAGTCCCTTATATGTCTATTTTTAGGGGAAGAGAAAAATACCCTTTCGATGGCAGTCATTAAAAATTTGAAATATTGTTTATTTATTATTTGGCAAACCGAATAAATAACAGACGTAATTAATGACTGAATGTAAGAAAGAAATTAAAAGTGAAACTAGATCGAATATACTTTCTTTAATTTGGTTTATTTCACATTGAAGAAACACTTTTTCAAGCTTCTTGCTTGCTTGATTCACAGACTCTAATTTTTGAGTTCATAGAGACAAAAACTACTTTTAGTTTGTTTTTTTTTAAACACTGGAAAAAGTTAAAACAATTGTTAAAAAGAAGAAAAAAACAAAGTCAAGAGAAGATTTTTATGACAAAACAAATTTACTTACAATGACGACTTTATTTTAAGGGTGCTGCTATCAGTTTTTACCGAAATTCCTTGTGAAATGTTATTCATTCCCAGTGGGGTTTTGTCCCCATCGAAATAAATTTCGTTCAGAGGAAATGGTACCGGGAATAAAAATCTATCGACCATTCATCAGAAAATTATAATATTTATGAAAAATTAATTTTTTTAAATGTAAATTAAGTTGTAAATCTTTTCGTTTTATAGGATTTGATTTTTATCCTTTTTTTTCTGATTATTATTATTAGTAGTAGTATATGAGTAAAAAAGGAAAGCTCATCATTAATATTTATTTATTATTATCATCATTATCATTTCAAACATTCTAGCATGAAAAAAGAAAAAAAATGTAATTTTTCGACTTTGTAGATTAAAAATAAAAATAATTCGTTCTTCTTCATCTTCAAACTGATTTTTTGTACAAATAATACTTTTTTTAGTTTTTATTTCGCATATTCATTCCATTTTGTTTGCCTTTAAAAAAAATCAATTTCTGAAGAAATTTCAAGACAGTAAAAAAAAAACAAGACAAATATAAGAAAAGCTATTTTTTTAAAAAAGCAAAAATTGACTTTAAAACTCGACAAAGTAAAAAAAAAAGCAAGCAACATTTTTACCTGCTTGTTTACAGTTCATTTCACGACAAAGCGATCACGTGACCAAACATACGTTTTTTTTTGCCTAGTTCCTTGAAGAATGAAGAGAGTTTCAACTTAATAAAATTAAATAAAATAATTCTCACATGAAAAACTTTTAAAACTTTTTTAGTTCTTATTAATTAATTATGCTTCTTAAGTTTTTTCAAAATAAAGTAGTTTTAAATTTTTTTGCAATATGAAAGAAGATAAAAAGGTATATGTTCCTTTTTTTTTTAAAAAAAAAGTGAAGATAAATTAAAGAAAAGACAATTTTTTAAAGGAGGAAGAAAGAATGGCAATGAATATAATTTCTATAATAATATTAAAAACATGTTATTTGCGTTGTTTTTATTATCATTTACAAGAACAAGACTTTTTGATATTTCATATCATCACGTGTATGTCATGCATGACAGCATTTTTTAATCGTGTTTTAATAGAAAATATAAATTTGAATTAAAAGACAAGAACAATAGAGAGAAAAAAAATAATTGGAAAATGGTTCACTTTTTAAAATTTAAAAAAAGGAGTCTTGACTATGAGTATGAACGTATTTTGTCGTAAAACTATAAAAAGTAAAAACGTACCAAAAATAAGACAAAAATGTATTATTACTTGATTTATCTATTTACATTTTTTTAAATATTATTTAGTACGGTTTTATTTTGCTTTTATTTCTTTCCAATAAACAACACAAATAATTCCTTTTCTTAATATGAGACAAGGTAAATAAAAGTTTTATAAATCACTTTTCTCAAAGACTCTAAACAGGATTTTTCAGTTTTTAGTCTTTCTAAATAACAAGTTCTTTTTTTTATTTTGTTGCATTCTAATTTATTTAATCGTCATAAAAGTAAGTAATAATGTCATAAATACCAAAAACAATTTTTATTTCTACCAAGAAGACGAAATATTTTTTTTGGTTTGTTCAGCTCTACGACATTTTTAAAAAGAAAAACTTACCGTCTGCTTTGAATTTTTGTTTCTTTTAAAACAAAAAGAGAATAGTTTTAAATTATTATTTATCATCTTTATTTAATTTAAACAATATAATAATTTCAAATTAATGATGTAAATTTATTTCGTTGATTTATTTTACTATTTTTTAAATTATCAAAAAATTCAATATTTTGAATAAAAGAAAATAAATTAAAAAACAAAAAACATGAAGAGATTTTTATCAAGTTTCATTCATTTTATTAATTGATATAAATAATAAACTTATTTTTTTAAATGTAGATTATGAATAAAAATTGTGAGAAAGAGAACACTCAGTTATTCATTTAGGCAATTTCATATCAGAACTTTTGTTTGAAAAAAAATTTATGTAATTTTTAAGTTTCTCATACTTTTCCCGATGATACAAAAAACAAAACTAAAAAACATTTGAAAAAAATCCCTTAAAAAATTTAAAAAAATTTCATTTTTAATTTTAATTATCGTGTTTTAAGTTATTTTATCTTTTAAAAATTGTATGACCATAAGTGGATCTGTTAAAAAAATAATATTATTTTTCATACAATTTCCTTGTTATTTTTTTTTAACTTGAGTTAAGAAAAAAAGTTAAAATTTGTTTTTAACCGGTTTATTTTTACAAAATGATACCAAACAAAAAAATTTAGGAATTGTAAACATTATTTAATAATGTAATGATTAAATTTATAAACTAAACAAAATCGTCCATAATTTTTTTAATTATTAAAAGAACAATGTATTTTGTAATTTTTGTTCATTTTCTTTTAGTTTTAAAACTAATTTTCATAAAATAAAATAAAAAAAACATCAGCACCGTTTTCTTCTATTCATTTAATTTTAATTTTATTTTTACAAACTTCACCTCTTTTTATTCAAAGACATCGTCCCTCCTTTTTCCTCCCATTACCAAAAAAAAACAAAAAAAAAAACAACCCCCAAAAATCTGACAGTCCCAAAAAGTTTAAAAAAGAAGTAAGTTTGTTTTACTTACCATTATTTTTAACAATTTAAAAAAATGGTTTGACAGCAACAAAAACACAACGAACGTGTTGTCACTGGTTTGATTTCGGACGATTTACTTGTCGGATGTTTTTAGGCATTTAAATCCTTCAGATATTGTAATGTAGACCTTTTTAGTCTACATTAGACAAAAAGAAGAAAAACAAGACGACTTGTCGCGACTGTAGCATCACTAATAATAGCTATGACAACGTCAATAAAAGAACTATAATATTTCATAGTAATAGTAGTAGTAGTAGTAGTAGTAATAAGAGTAGTAATAGCAGTAGTGGCCCGTACAAAAGTGGTACTAGCAGTTATAGTTAAGTTTACTTACTCACATTGGTAATAATTTAATTGTATGTTGTTAGATAAAAACAAAAACATTGTCAATTATTTAATATTATTAATTTAATCGCGACAAATATTCATTCATCAGTTCAGTGAATTAATTTCATGGACATTGAACTGTTAAAAATGTCCATGAAATTTAGCAAGGATGCAACAAAAAGCACAAAGCAGTCAGTGAAACTCGATCTCTCTACTACTCGGTAGTAAATATAGACAAACGCATTTTAGTCTCTTAACCTTGTACCCGACACCAAAACACCCCATTTTAATTACTCAGACCAGCATTATTTTGATGCATATTGCTAATACTAATAGTATTTAAAAATTTTAAATTATTTCATCTTAACTTCAGTTACTTCTTGTAGCAACTACTCAGACCAGCACTCTATTTTAACATTTTTATTATGGATATTCATTAAATTTTAATGTATTTCTTTCATACTTCAGGTGCTTTTTTATCGCAATTAAATCAGCATTCTATTATTTCATTATTTAAATCAGCATTCTATTATTATTTCATTAAATCAGCATTTTCATTAAGTCAAAGTGACAATACTTCATATTTTTCATTTTTTAAACTTTACTAAAAAGTAATATTTATTCCATTTTAACGTTAGTTGCCTTTTTTTTTCTTTTTTTTTTTGTAATTAATTAGTCTACCATTCTGCTATGAAGCATTCTCAATTATTACTATTTTTTAACTAGTATGTCATTCATCTTAACTTCGGTTGCTTTTTATTGCAACAACTCAGATCAGAATTCTATTTTAATTTTATTATTTGATAAAGTAGTCAATAATGGAAGATGAAAGAAATACACGTGAAAAATTAAAATTTTTAATTTTTCACGTGTATTTCTTTCATCTTCCATTATTTTTATTTATTGATTTATTCGCGTCTAGAGTTCGCCACACCGAAACTTAGGCTCATAAAAAGCAAAAGCTGAAACTGAATCATCGTTGGATCATTCATTTCACACTTTGTCAGTCCTTGAAGGTTCAATGTTTCAGACCCAGCTATGTCGAGTATCATGGTGCTAACAATGCTACCTAGGTGATCCTTCTGCATTCATAAGCAGAAAGAACACTGAACTGACGTGCTGGCTATACGGCTGATATCCACTGCATGGAATGTGAATATGGTTTGAGTCAGTATCATAAAAATTCTAGCTCGACGCCTCTTGTCATGATCATTACAAATTTGTCGTCGGCTATTGTGTTGTTCATGGTAGCGGGTGGTGGAGGTTGTGACAATGTCCGTTCCCACCATAGGTCTATTTGAGTTTGGGTAAAGATTAAAAAAAAAGAAATGCACAGAATTTTTATAAAACAATATAGAAATAGATAGATAGAGAAGGATAAACTATAAACTGAAAGGTGGAAATTCAAAAATTCAAATGTAAATGTCCTGGTGAATACGAGAGAGAGAGAGAGAGAGAGAGAGAGAAAGAGAGAGTTCGGAAGAACGTAAATATGTATGTATTCAAAGGTAGAAGCCGCCTGCTTAAAAATGTGGGTAAAAGAATGTATGTTTACAGTTTAAGTGTCAACGCAGGACTATGTGGACATCTGATGTCGTCAGCAGGTCGCGCATGTGTCGTATTTCAGTTCTGGGTATGTGACGATGACCACAGCATCAGGTAACCAGCAGGTTGTATTATGGTTCTGGATATGTTATCGCAGCATAAAATTAATTCATCGATTCTGATTTAGATTGATCTCATTAAATACATATCTAGAAACCAGTTTCAAAAGTGCCACTTTATTTATTGGCTTACGATTCGTGACCTTATACTGACTGAGAACAGCTCTCATTTCTGATACGCAATTCTACAATTTTTACATCTCAAATAAATAAAAGAAAACGCTAATTTAAAATTATTGTAGGGACATTATTATTATAAATAAATAAAAATAAATATAAAATAACAATAATAATGAAAACGATGAATAAAATAATAAACGTGGTATAAAATAAATAATATTAAAATTTAAAATAATAAAATTACTTCCAGCATACACTAAAACTGTTCTTGCCGGAAATATGGACACTCTGCCAAAAGACGTTAAATTCAACCTCTTCACGACGAACCTTCGAACGGGCAACACGTGTCCGACTTCTGTTTGTGATATGGCGTAACACGAAGTAACTTCTTCCTATCATTACATGTAGCATGGAATAATTGTAACTAATTTCTGCTGCTATGATGTGAGTGACTCCACATCATTTTGATGCCTCGACGCCCATAAAACATATTACCACCCACAATATATATATATATATATATATATATGTATATATATATATATATATATATATATATATATATATACTCCCTACTCATTTCTATAACCTAATATATATATATATATATATATATATATATATATATAATGACAGAATTAAAAATTTTGATTTGAGATTTTTACTGAGGAACACGCCCCCTCTAACTGGAAATGCTGGATCCGCCCCTGAAAGCCATCCAGTCGATGTCGTTTATTTGGATATCAGTAAAGCATTTGATTCTGTCCTCCATAACAGATTGAGAAAGAAAGTGAAAACACTTGGAATATCTGGCAAAATTGAACAGTGGATATCTTCATGGCTAAGTGAAAGACAACAAGATGTAATTATTGGCGGTAAGTAGTCTGTGACGAGCGCACGTTAATACCGACGCAAAAGAGAGCCCGGATCACATATAGACATGTTTTCAAAAACATTTACATCCGGATTTTCCCCGTTAGTAGTGGGACAGCTTGGCATATTCAGAGCCTCTCTGAAACGTGTATAGATCTGGGTTTCTTCCAGCGTCCCCTGTCAATAAAAGCGACGGGAAAAAGAAATCAGCAGTCAGCAAAACGTGGTGTCTTGTGAAGTCTGTCCCATGCGTGACCACCGATATATCGGTGGTCAAGTCCCATGGCCATTTTTTGTTCCTAAAATTGCTGTGCCTTCTGAGGCTATATCATTTTGTTACCTCTTGTCTCATTTCCTTTCTCTTTCTATTACCCCCGTAACGACTGGGAGAGCTACCGTTTAGATGTTTCCCCAACTTCAATAGTTCTTTGTTGTAGTTTACAACAGAGTCAACGTTGCTACATGTTAAATTTGGAATACCCAAGAGCCGCATTCTTGGAGCCATTCCTTTTGCAGTTTATATAAACGATATCGACACTAACATTGTCAGTATTCTTTGCTCATCATATCAAAGTCCTTTTACATGTTGCATATGCATATAGATAATTTCTGCTTATACGTTATTTTTACAGATACAATTATTTAAGTAAATGCACTGTTTATAATAAACAGTATTAACTATCTTTACTGGCCGGAATGTCCGAGAAATTTTGTAGAAAATGTGTCCTCTGACTGGAATCGAACCTGTATTGTACACGAAACCGTCATTTGGCCTGACATGCTATACCATTTAGCTACAGAAGAAGCGTCTAGTTAGCAAAGTCAAATTACTGTTTTTAAATAACAAATTCCCATGAATTTTCTCGAACGATCATATCTGCTTGAAGCGAATCTCAACGTAAACAAAGGACAACATATATTATGAAATGGGTTATGTCCGACAATTATTTTAATATATTTTCTGTTTATACGTTATTTTTATAGATACAGTTATTTAAGCAAATGCTCTGTTTATACTAAACAGTATTAATTACATTTACCAGTGTGAATGTACGAGAAATTTTGTAGAAAATATGTGTCCTCCGACAGGAATCGAACCTGTATCCTACACGAAACCGTCATTTGGCCTGACGTGCTATACCATTCAGCAACAGAGGAATAACTGTTATTCAACAAAAAAAAAAATGTAAGTGTGTGTAATATTTCCGTGTGGAATGTTTCGGTACAAGGAGATTGAGAGTTGTTTATTCCAAGTTTATTTATTCAAAAACGTATAGTGTCCGTGTCTCAGGGCAAACTCTTGTTTTTTGTTTCTTTCTTTCACACCACGTTAAAGTCTCGTTCAGGAAATGGCCCCTGCTACAGCGTGTTCACTTTGGGTACAATAATTCAGGATATGATTATTTCATTGAGGAATGCGATGATGGAATCAAGTGAGATGGGAAAAAACCTCTGGGTTTATCTACATCAGTCATTAAAGCCATCATACCATATAAAACGATCATACGCCGATAAGCCATTTGAAAATATCATGTTGCTGTATGAGTCCTCCGAACAATACTTGAATATGCAAACTAGGCTTGACATCTCTAGTTAGTCAAAGATATTAAGAAAATCGAAACAGTGCAAAGCGGAGCAACTAAAATTATTGATGGATTTTACAAGTATACGTATCATGAAAGGTCGAATCTCTGAAATATTCTTTCACTGGGAGGTTCAAGAGATCGTGGCGATCTAATTGAAACTTTCAAAATCTCGAACGGTTTTACTGATGCAGATTAAAAAAGAATTCTTCAAACTAACAGACAATAATATTAGCAAAAGAGGACAACTCAAAGCTATAACTAAACCGCTTTATAAACATAATACTCGTTATTCTTACTTTTCAAAGAGAATTGTAAATGGTTGGAATGAAGAAGCAGTGAGCGGAAGGACATTTGAAGAATGTATGGTGGCGTGTGGGTTTCTTGGGGGTGGGGGTCAAAACGAACAGTTGATTTACCCACGCCAAGGAAATTAATGGAGGCTGAGAATGACGAGGAAACACACAGATAATTTTAACAAAACGTGACAAGGAATTTATTTACGAATTTATATCTTGAAGTAGCCTCAGTTGCTCGTTTCAGAAAAATAAATCAGAAATTCCGTAGTTTTCACGAATTGTCATGAAAAGGAAACGTTCATACAACAGATTAAATTATCTGACACAAAATATTAAAAAAATGTTTAAAACAAAGACAAGAGAGTTCGTTGTTTACAGAAAGAATATACATTTGCATATGTTCAAATATGTAGACGAAGCGAGATAGTTTGAAATATACAGCTTACTTGGATTGCTGAGGAGAAATTCTTTGAAGTGTTACATGCTTTGTATAATTGGCGAGTAATTTGACACTGGCGAAACTTTCAAGCTGGATGCATGAACAGAAACGAAACCTTTCACATGACTTCAGACACACTTCTATTGTTAATTTAATTTCTTTTCCTTATTTTATAGCAAAAAGGATTTTGCATAGGCTCATTATTTTTTTCTCTTTTTTTCTTGGCTCAATGGCTAATTTGTGTGGAGACAAAGTTTTCATTGGCCCAAAAGCAATTTCACATAGGCTCGCGAATTTATTTCCGTCTTTTCTCAACTCGTCAGCTAATCTCTGAAGGCAATGTTTTCATTGGTACAAAGAAAATTTCACATAGTCTCGCTAATTTCTTCCCGTCTTTTTCCTCAGTTTATTATTATTTCGTACTCACTATAAATTCAAACACCTTTCAGAAAATACAAAATGCAAGAACAGCATGTGTGTGTGGCCGTACATAGGTCGGAAGGTCTCTTGACTGTGTAACTTTTTACGGTATATTTACGTTATATATCTATAATGTTAAAGTATAAAAACACCGCCTACCAAGTAAAATGTGTTGTCCTAATGAATGAGTGGGAGGTCAGAAATGTAATAAAATGTTGAGAAATATGAGAAAGTCTAATATACGCGATGGAGGTTCAATAAAAGGGATGGTTGGGAAATGATTAAAAACATGTTTTCAATTGTATAACAAGACATCGAAGAAATAGAACTAAAAATAAATGCCCGCCATGACTTTAATTAAGATGCTTTAAGAAAACTGAAAATATTGATAGATGCTGATGACAACCATTTACTCCTGTCTTAATAGTAAGTTTGATCGGTTCAATGAGGTCAGATTGGCAGCTGATCTAAAAAAAAAATGACGTGCAATCTGTTGTTAACTGGGGCAAGGAATAGCTTATTGATTTTAACGTCTTCAAAACGAAACTGCTCTCTGTTAATCATCTGAGACAACTCTTTCTGCCTTCCATCAGCATGGATTATGCTAACCTCTTCTCGGTGTAATGTTTTCGGCTGATTTGAAGCGGAAAGATTATATTGAATCAGTTGCTAAGCCTGCAGCTAGGAAAGTTGGTTCATCATTTTTTTTTTTTTTTTTGCCAGAATCTATCTAACATATTTATAAGTCTAGCATTCTTTCATGCCCTGAATATTGCTGCCACGTCTGGTCTGGTCTGGTCTGGTGAAATCCTGGATAATAGCCAAAGAAGAATCTGCAATGTTATCAGTCCTAACCTGTTATCTCGGCTTCAGTCACTTTCCCAATGCCATAATGTCACTTCACTGTATCTTTTCTATAAATACTTCCATGTTAATTGTTTTAATGAACTTTCCTTTATAATACCTAGACTTTATGAATTTAAATACAGTACTTGATTGGCGACAAGATCTCATCATTTTACAGTTGAAAAATCTTATTTTCTTGCACTTCTCGCTTGTGGAACTGTCTTCCAGCTTCTTGCTTTGCCGTTTTGATCTTCACAAATTTAAATGCAATGTCAATTGTTATCTTGTCTTCTTAATTCCTGTTATTTTATTGTTCTCGCACCTTAATAATGTTTCTCCTTTTCTTATATTTTCACACTTTGTAACCATCCCTAACCTTGCATCTTAGTGACATTTTTACGTTGCTTGGGGTGAAATAATTAAATTTTCAATATAAACAAATGTCCATAAAAAGTTCAAAATGTATAAGTGGCAGAGAGTCTTAATATGTTCCAACAAGTTGAACACATGAAAAAATTGGAAAGCGGTGGAGGGGGACGTTTACTTGGCATCCGAGAATAGCGTTACCTCTGCATACCATCCCATGACAGTGTAAATACAGTCTGGGGATGGGGTTGATGCTTCACATATATAAAAACTATACTTGAAAGAAACTAACTAAACTGACGCAAGTAATCTTACGTCGTTTGATTTTCTCATTTTGAGAATGTTTTTGGAAGATCCACCATCTACAGTGTCTTCTCTCTAAATTGTGCAAATCTTTTATAGGCACTACCGACAAAAAATGCACAAAATTTATAATCCTACTTTCCAATACTCTGTCCAGAAATTTCGAGAACCAATTCGCCATCCCCAATACCAGGATCATAACCACCACCTCCAAGACTATCAGAGATCTAGTTAGCAGGAAACATAAAATCAATACCACATCAGATGCCGGGACATATAATATTATAAGTCAGCAATGTTATATAATATATAGGTAAAACTTCCAGAAACCTAAAAGCCCGCATCGACGAACACAATAATGACCTCCGTTGAGACAACCTACTGAACTCTCTCATAACACACAGAAATGAAAACAGACCAAAACTAGTAAGAAAAGAAAAGGCTTTACTACAAATAAAACATTTAAAGGAAATATTAATATCTTCCCATTGATAAATAAACTAAACACCAGACACACTTTTTCATATCACCAACTTTCATAACGCTCATACTTAAAGAATGTAAGATCAAGATAATTGGGGTCGATGTAAAACTGTCTTTCACTCAAACATACACTAAACACCCACAAATCAACACACGTGCCAACAAAACCAACTCCCGCTAGAAATATGATACACAAACAGGCACATCATCATTGCACTACCAGACTGACACAAAAATTCCCATGAGAATCAAACGCACACACGTGCACACACACTAACACCACAAAACAAAAACACGTGAGCTCTACCTGACCAATGAAAAAACAAACATAGAACTGAAGTTTATGGAACTTTCTCTTTCTTTCCATAACTCATTTTCATAAATTTCTGACAAAGCCTAAATAAAATCGAAACTTGTTAAATTTATAAATGTCACTAAAGGAATATTCCCCTGTTTGCATTTCTCCACTCTTGATATTATTATATTTATTATAGCTTAATACACGGACAGAATAGAATAGCTGAGAGAAAAGAAATAAAAATCATGCTTTGTCCTCAAAGTAATCTTTATACTGCTCAGCTAATTCATAGACAAAATTATATGCAAATATTTACATTTGACCCACCTAGAGAAACTATAACGCACGTAAGTGTGAAAACTTCTTAAACACAACAAAACATATAGGGTCTTACTTTGTATAATTCCTAACGGGAATTAGAGCTGCTAAAGGATTCTTCTATGTTTCTGGAGAAGTCATATTTTTCAAAGCAGGAAACGGTGAGCCATATGTATATTTCCCCAGTGGCGTAGCTGGGGGGTGCGAGGGTGCGACCGCCCCGGGTACCAGCACAGGAGGGGTGACACAATGTCACCCCCAACAAAATTTTTCAACCAGGCTAAGGTGCCAAAAATAGTCTGAAAACAGTGGTGGAGACACAGGGTTTCGCAGGCGGGCATATGACCCCCCCCCCCCAGAAATAATTTATGACCCCCCAGTTTTGTCCCGCCGTCAGAAATTTTCTAATAAATTGTCGAGAAATTTGTGATTAGGAAAAATAGCAACGTTTTCAGCTTTCATGTGTTTCAGTTGCTACAATCTTGATTACTAACAAGAGACATTGTTGTAACATTTTATCGGATGATATGGTGTTTTAACTCTGCATCATTAATAACAACAAAGCGAAATACGAAGCCAAAAGTGCAACAATTTCAGTCTTGCCTGCATATCAATTCGCTGAGATACAATTTTCCATTGAGTGAGCAATATACTTTTGAATATATCTACTAGTGTTGGGACGATTAATCGGAATCGGAATCGAAAATCGGAACTTTTGGGGGTATCGGAAACGGTATCGGAATCGGAAAAATTTGTGCCTATTTTCCGATTTCAAAAACGATTCTTTTAAATTTTTAACTTAATTTTCCATTATTGGTACTAATGATAAATATTTATTGTTTTTAAATTATCACTAAAACTAAAATCATAATAACATCAAAATACAATGTAAATTTATTTTACTTGTATAAAGAAAAACAAAAAAATAAACTTTGCATAAATTCTCTAGGTAACCTTTAATGCAGTTGATTTACAATGTTCCGAAAAATGCTTAAAAATTAAATAGAATATTTTTGTCAAGAAAAATACTTTCAAATATCATTGATAATTAAATGGTACCCAGAAAATGATGCAACGGAAAATTGGACACCGGAAAATTAGCAACAGAAAATTACGTCAACCATGAGCCAGTCGAGACTGTCGGATCTGGCTGTGCTGTCCATTGAAAACGCGCTTACAAGACAAACAGATTTTGACGATGTCATTGACGAGTTTGCCACAATGAAAAGAAGAAAACATTCATTCTAAGACCATAGTATCGAATGTCATTCTTTTGTGTATTTCCGTGTTTTGTATTTAGTTGTTCTGAAAGTGAACAGTTGCATTTTAAAAATCTTGATTTGAACTGATTATTTTGTTTTTGTGGTATTGGATTTTGTCTTGGATCATACATCTAAACAGTAACGTACCGGTCAGTAGAGTAAAGTAGAGGTAGAGCATGTATGAAAATTTAGCTACAGCTAACCATTCAGCATAGGGTGAATCGGGGTCATTGGGGTGACATTTGAGCGGACCGCCCCGGGTGGCGTTTACTCTAGCTACGCCACTGTATTTCCCAACGGGAATTTGAGCGAGCCGGGCTTATCTTCTGTGTCTCTGGTGAAGACATATTTTTCCCAATGAGTAAACGGCGCTATGGGTTTGTGTGCTGCCCCATTGCATCTGACCCGAGAAAGCAGGTTTAGCCTTGCCCGCGCCCGCGCAAAAAAAAAAAAAAAAAAAAAAAAGCCAAAAATAAGAGCAAACGCTCAGTTTGAATCCAGGAGGCTAACTAAACGATTGACCACTTTCGTCACTCTATGAACTAACGTCACTCAGCGACCGTCACGTGACCGTCGTGAATTCATCTCCTAAAGGAAGATAATCGCCCTTTCGCAGCCCTACATTTTCTTATTGTTTCTTATTCTTAGGTAAAAATGCAACTCAAATACAGAAAAAGATTTAAATCTTTTTCTGTATTTGAGTTGCATTTTTACCTTTTAAAAAATAATTTAATATACCATAAAGGACACAGATGTTCTTCAATTTTTAATGTTAGGATTAAAAAATATACAAATTTTAACATTTTTTAAATGGATGTTTATACAACAGCTGTAAAAATAGAGTGAAAAGCGATAATTTTGAAAGAAATTGAAACCAAGTGCTCCTAATCTCATCTAACAAAAGAAATTGAACAAACGTTTTAGCTAACCGAATATATTGAGCTGGAACAAAAGATTATAGTATTTTGAACCCGATCTAAAGCATGTAATTTTGAAGTTGTGAAAAGCAGGAAGGAAACATTCTTGTCCGCCAACTTTGAAATGTCATAGAACGGTGTTAGTCAAAATGTGGTGCGCGCACAGGTGCCGGTACGTGAACCATTGTCTGCCAGTACGCGGAGAGTTTCCAGGAAACAAAGAACCAGTAGACACATTCCCCGTCACTAGAGACTGCTAGGATATCTTATTCATTTTTTTAACATTTTCATTTTAGTTTTATGTTTATTATGGTTACATTTTTCAATAACTCACTCATGTTAAAAGTCATTGCTATGCAACTAACGAATGCGATATAATGAACAGCAAAACAGTGAACTAAAATACGTATGACAACACCAACATGATATGGCATGTGACTGTGTTGGAATCATACCTAGGAATACAAAAAGGATATTTTCATCAGCATACATTTCTAATTTGGCCTTTAAAAAATTCACCTAACTGTTGGGAAAATAAATAGTCCCTCGCACACTGAAAAAAAACTGCCGGTACACCACATCATAATGTTTGAAAAACACCGCCACGGGAGATTTCTGTGCCATTTTACTGTTGAAAACAGTAAAATAACGTGAGAGTTTGAAAATTAAATAAATCAAATGTTTTAATGCAATTGCTTCATTTACAATGCAAAGGATGCATACTGAATGTACTCTGAAATATTTGTGTACTCAACTTATAAAGTACATGTATTGGAAGGCAAAACTGAGGCAATATGTAATGAAAGAAGAAGAGGAAGAAGAAAGAAAGAAAAAAGGAAGCAATGAGGACGATGAAGAGATAAAGAGGGCGCAAAGAGGATGAAGAAAGAAAGAAAGAAAGAAAGAAAGAAAGAAGCGAAGATGATGATGAAGAGAAAGAAGGAAACGAAAAAGAGGAGAAAAGTGAGGATGTGAAACTGAGAAAGAAGAAGCAGAAGAAAGAAAAAAGATGGACGAAAAGGAGGAAAGAAAGAGGAAAAGGACGAGAGGGGAGAAAAAGAGGAGGAAAGTGAAGTAGAAATTAAGAATAAAGAAACATAAAAAAGAATATATCGAGAATCGGTTGTGATACCTTGATGTAACTTGGCACCCAGTCAGAGGCGACCTTACTACGCATGCGTGAACACCGTCCCAAAGAAATATTCAGTTGGCAGCGAGATGTCATTGAGTGAGCTTGTGTATTGTGCGATTATCACATTCACAATGACCAACCAAGTAGAGAATTAATGGAACTTCTTAGTGCATCACTGCAGCACTCCTCGATACTCCCCCAAACAATTTAAAGAATCTCTTTGTCTGGCAAATGGCGAAGTCGCTCGGGTGTTTTCCCTGAAACAAGTTTTTTTTCTCTCTAATCTTTTCAATTCTTTCTTCCCTTCCAAATTCTGTAACTTTTCGAACAATGATTCCTTCTCTGCGTGAGGAATGGAGAGCCAATTCAATATTAGTTTCTGACGAATACCAAAGATATTCCTTGGCTGCCTTCAAAGCACTCTGTTTGAAATCTCTATAAGGATAGTAGCTTAAAAGTGAAATCATGCCCAAATCATTTTTGGTTCTCGTCGACTCACAATTGCTTCATTCCAAAAGCGGAGACATACCAGAATAACAAATATTCTATTCGTTTAAGTCATAAATAATTTCCGTTTTTGGGAACTACTTGCATCTTAAGAATTAATCATACGTTTTTGTATGTCGTTGGTAGTATACATAGTGGATTAAAGGGAAGATGTTGTTCTGCTTCATGACAATGCAAGGCCACAGATAGCAAGAATAATACAGGAGAAGAATTTTGGAACTCGGTTGGTCTGTTCTACTCCGCCTATTGTCATGACCTTGTACCAAACGCTTTGGGAGTGGGGGAAGTTCTCTAATGAAAACTAGATTCAAGAGTCCGGCGAATTTTTTTTCACGCCAACGTATGCGGAATTTTTACTCAAAAGGTATTGAAGAGTTGCCAGAAAAGCGACAACAAGTCATTGCAAATATTAAGAAATTAGAAATTATTTATGGCTCAGTCTATTTAGACTGAGCCATAAATAATTTCTAGATGGAATTAATTTCTAAATTTTGAATATTTTAAAATAACTCAAATTTAATTCCAATTTGTGAACTATCTAAATAAGTTACCTCTTTGTACCTTATGGTCAGATCACAACCCGATTAAGAATGTTAAAGATATTTTTATTCATGAATATATGGTTTTAGATTTGATGTATTTGGCCAGCCATATTTATTTATTTTTTTAGCTATTGTAGCATGTACGAAAAAGTCGCGGAACCAATGCAACCTTTTGAAAACTATCTAAACAAGTTAACCTCCCTATATACCATATGTATTCTGGTCAGATTATGATCAGGCTACAGATGATAGAGCCATTTGTATTCATAGTTTGGGCCATTTCCATATAAAACAAATGCAATAAAATATTCATATTTATTAGGCCAACCAGATGTACCTGGTTTGTTTAGAAAAGATTATAGACTTAATAAATCATTTTTTATGACTCAATACTTTTGTTATTCATCTCTTAAGCAGACAATCGCATTTGTTGATGATCTTTTTCAATCTTGAGCGCGTATATGGCATTTTGCCATTCACCTAGTTTGATGAAGAGCTCCAGGAAACCTGAATACGAATTCGCTTTCCAGTTAATCACCAACAAAGAGGAGGAACAATTTCAAAAACTCTTTGTAGCTTTTCCATGCATCTTTCAACACTTGAGATCAGTAGCGGACTTGGTCTAAAATTATTGGTTGCTAGGCGACAAAGGGGGCACACCCACAACTATAACACTGTCATTTTATTTTTATGAGGAATAAATAACATTTTCAAAAAATACATATGAAAAAAGGGTACAAAATAAATTTGTTGCAGAAAAAATGTATATTTCTTAGTAATTAGTGTAAATATATTGTACATATTACCGGCAGTAGGTACCAAATGTAAATACAGAATTTTATAAATGAATTTTTGATCTATTTTTTTTTAATTTTAAGTAATTGGTTAATATTTTTAAATAGTTTACTGCACAATTTACACATCAACAGATAATTCAAAAGCACAGTAGAGCATTGCATTAAGAACAATCGTTTGTGTTCATTAGATGATTGTTCGAATCTGCCAATAATTGCTTCTGCATCCAATTTATCTAACAATTCATTTTCTATAGATAGCAACATATATGATTCCAAATTCTCCTCAGGCAGTGAATCTCTTAACCTTGTCTTTATGATCTTTAGTTTTAAAAATATCCACTCTTATTTGACTTGAGTAACTGATAGTGTGCATATGACTTTATAAAGTTGTTATTCCTTTTTATTACTTAAACAGTTGTCTGTGTTTATTTCGTTATTGCATTTTTATTTGATATAGGGGCCCACTTAATCAGGGGGTCCACTTGCCATTGGGTAAGCTGACACCCTGGCCAGTTCGCCACTGCTTGAGATTATTGCATTGTTCTTAGTAATAATAAAGCTCCAAACATCTTTACGTGTGTAACAGAAAAAAGAAGATTGATGACCAAGTTACAAGAAACCAACAGAATTTAATATTTCAACAAAACACAAAATATTTTATGATAACATTAACATTCAGTGTATGAGTGGACAAAGCTTTTTGTACATTCAGGCACGTGTTAAAGTGTGAGTGTATAGCTTATGGATGTTATTTTTGTAGACATTAATTTCTATTATTAAAAGGTCACCCGCACCCCAAACCAAAAATTTATTTTACCATGGACGCTGATGGCCACACCGAGAGGCGATAGTCTGTTTCATGCGTGAATGCAATCTTCAGGCCATGGGTGTTGTGTGTTGTCTCGACTATTAATACATGCTGGTCAATTGGGTATTATTGGTATTTCCAGGTCAGGTACTTGCGGTTTATTGTATTATCCTAACGGTTAATGTTTATATTTTTATATTTCATATTATTCTAAAGACTATTGAGTAGAAATAATTGTGGATCCGAATGCGGTTATTTTTAGCTATTGTGGGCTTATGGCCATATCAAGTTGAAACACAAGTTCTTGTCCAATCACCAAAGTTAAGCAACGTCGAGCCTGGTCAGTACCTATATGGGTGACCGCTTGGTAATACCAGGTGCTGTAAGCTTCGGTGTGCGAGTGGTGTAATGGATAATGGCTCAGAATTGGAAATTATATTCACTTACACGCAGATACCCTTGGGAAAGGAATGACATCACTGCTTCTCCTTCAACTAAAGGTTAAATAGTTAAATACTAAGACTTGTATCAGTAAATCATTGCCATCGCCAAAAATTCTTAGAATCAAAAGATATTTCGTGGCTTTAAATAACCTGCGAAAAGTTGAATAGCCATAAAAAACAAATCACTCACTCAATGTATATCTATTGTATAGTGTTGTTTGTTAACTATATGCAGAGTTAACAAGCTTTGAATTTATTATTGTAGGTTGATACAGGTTTTTTTTATTTTCCATGATATTTTTGTTGTATTTTATTTTTAATTTCCCATATATGTTTAGAAAGTGTTGTACTGTTCTCGTACCTATTATTGGCAAAGGATGTTTTGTGTGCATAGTTTCTTTGTTTCTAGGGTCCTCCAGGCATGAAACATGCTGTTGCTTTTCGATTTTGACCTCAGTAATCACTTTTATATTTACATATGCTCTATCCCTAATATTGGGCATAAATATAGCATACTTAGCAAATTTTTATTATATATATATATATATATATATATATATATATGTCATACTCTACTTTAAATTAGACCGCTTGCTGATTCATTCTACTTGTTGGCCGGATGTGAATGCTCCAAAAGTAAGAAAGTTGTTCTTTGCGCAGGGGATCTGATCATCCAACTTGGCTCACATATCAAATCCCCCTCCAAATATAAAATACAATATAAAACGAGGCAATTACGAAGTTTGCTGCTAAAGCAAAGGCATGACAAAAACGCTGAGTCATGATCCACCCCCGTCTATTTTTAAGGACGCTACTCACGACACTGAAGTCAGTTGTAGGCAAGTGGATAGACTGTCAAAAAGCTACCAGTAACCTCGGTGTACCAACCCAACAAGAGCATAAACTGAAGGCACTACTGACTCCCCACCACTCTCTGGGTCACTTCCCTCGCCCACATAGAGATATTCTGCCTTGATTCTCTATACCGGCAATACAAATAATTTTATTCGAACCTGCATCCTATACGGAACCGTCATTTAGCTTGACGTGCCTAATCGCTCGGCCACAAAGTTTATAAGCAGTAAATTCGACCTTGCCAACCGAACGATCCTTTGTGGCCGAGCGGTTAGGCACATCAAATAATTTTATCTTAACAATTCTTGTCTTCTTTCTTTCTGACTCACTGACTGTTTATTGATGTTTCGTTTGTTTTTGCGTTTATAACAACTGATGTGCAGCAGGAGAACAAATGAAATGGATTACACTGACCTAACCCACCCAGAAATTCTTGACCTCATTAAGGAACAGCGCACAGCAATCCTGAATCTCAAAACTGACTCTACACACACAGACATCGGACAAAAGCAGTCATTGACTTCAATCAGAGCTACAAGAGCTACTATATATTGACCGTCCTAAAAAAAAAACTGCTGCTACAAAGACCACAGACACAGACCACAACTTCACAGACTATGGACTACTAATATGACAGCAATCAATACCGTGATGCAATGCGAGATATCAGAAAATTTAAACCGGGCAGCAACATCAGCCACTTTATTACGGATTTGAACAAAGTATATACGATCCAAATCAAGCTAGAACACACCAACTACCCACGATGGAGGATGAATTCGAAACAAATCCTTAACGAAGGCATATTCCAACAGATGCAAAAATCACAACAGCAAACTTCTGCTTACAAACAGCTAAAGGCCTACCCTGCAGCTATCCACAGCAAACAAAATACGAAATTTTGACACCTCAGTCGAGTATGGGACCTCCAAAGACGAGATAGTGAGAAATTCACAGGCCGACACGAAAATACTATTCGAGAATCCACCGTCAAAGCGAAGTCCGAGACAGACAACAGGAATGCAGAAATAACTACCAACAATGTCTTTTTTTCTGATGGTTGCTATTCTCATGAGTGATAAAATCAAATCTTGGAAATTCACCATTTCCCCTTACCTCGTCAAGATAATGGACAACCTCTACTTGGCATGCGGTATAGCAAGTGACGCACAACACTACCTCGACAATGGCATTACATCGGACACCACACCATGCCACACTTGATCCCACCGTAATATACACACATAAAACGCAGCAGCCAGACAAACCAAACTGTTACCCCACTGATCCTGATCAAGTGCTGGCCGGCTTAAGGTAGCAACTGCTTCTGATAAGCAAGGAGTTCTCCAACCTGAACACGCATGGGCCCACAGAATTGAAACAAAGTACACAGATATGCCATTCAAATTTGTAGCCCCACTCAATGCAGAAATTACATGAAGGGCCGCACACTCTTCTACCTCTACCTTGTGCTGAAGCACACATCATGACCACAGATACCAAAACAACACAAATCCCTTCAATGAACTAGATTTTCAGGAAAGGCCGGATGAGATGTAATGGCTTGTCCCCCAGTCTACAATTCTTACTACCCCCATCACTTATTCAACTTCTAACGGTCACTCAAGAAACAATCACCATTCGTCAATGTCAACTTTGCCATCGATAATTACATCTCCGGTATTGGCATGTTGAACTCTGGATAAACTACTTGCATTGCACCTATTTCTTGGCAACACAAAGAATCAAAATACATCGTCCAATCAAGAATCTAGGTTACTGGAATCAGGGGCAGCATCTCCATCCTTAATAATACTCAATAATCATTTGAAAAGCAATAATCAATCTCCATCCTTAATAATACTCAATAAACAATTGAAATGCAACAGTCGAATTCAGGTGCACACTTCTACCTGGTGATGT
This sequence comes from Acanthosepion lycidas, assembly GCA_963932145.1. Taxonomy (NCBI): domain Eukaryota; kingdom Metazoa; phylum Mollusca; class Cephalopoda; order Sepiida; family Sepiidae; genus Acanthosepion; species Acanthosepion lycidas. The sequence continues at coordinate 69,345,940 of OZ010608.1, read as the reverse complement.
GACATCTCTATCTGACTCATTCGACATCAAAACCTGTCAGCTACAAAAGCAAAATCAAAAAAGTTACTCTCTGCGCAGAGGCTCCGAGCATCCCAACTGGCTCAAATAAAAAAAAATTATAAAAAGAGCTAATCACGAATGTTGCTGCTAAAAAACCACTAAGTCATGACAAAAAAACACCCCGTCTAAGAACACTGCTCACAACAGTGAAGTCAGTTGCAGGCAGACAGGCTGTCACTGTCACTACTAGTGACCTTGGTCAACAGACCCAATATAAGCTTCAACGCCATGCCCTATTGGCTCCCCCATCCTCCAGGTCGCTTCCCTCGCCCTCAAAGAGAGCTTGCGCCTTGTTCCTTTATTCAGAGAATTGTATTTTAACATATCTTGTCTCCTTTTCTTTCCATCTCATCGGCAGTACTTTGTCATTTTCGTTTGTTTTTTTGTACTATATACTGCGTATGGTTGCAAGTGTTGCATAATCATAACCAAAGTGAGAAAAGTTTTAAATCATAATAAATGAAATTAATTGGACAGAAATCAATTCCCATAAGATTTTAATTCACATACCTGTACAGAGCCTTACCTATTTGCTTCTTCTTCTATGTGCTGTGTCCCTTCAGGACGTAGGCGATCATGACTCTCCACAATTTCTTCTCTTTTGTAGCTCTTCATAATCACTGTTGTACCAATGATTTATAGGTTATACGCCACTTTCCACTGACCCTCTTGTCTTCAATATGTCCTGTCAGTGTCAAATTTTGTAAGCCCTCTTTTCTCATTATGTTCCCTAAATACTGAAGTCTCTTTGTGATGCTAATTGTCCTTTTGTTTCCATTATTCCAAAAACTTTGCCGTTGCTCACATGGTCTATCCATGGTATTCTCAGCATCTTTCTGTAGAACCACATTTCTGTTGCTTCAAGACATCTTCATCTGTAAGGAGATTGTCCACCATTCACTGCCATATAGGAGGACTGATATTATATAACAGTTCACTAAACGTTTCTTTGTTTCTCTTGCTTCAAGTCTCTTCTTCATCTGTGAGGAGATTGTCCAGCATAATTATGCCAGCTTTAGTTTAATTAGTAAATGAAAGAAATTAAAATTTAATAATAATTAACAATGGTTCAGGTAGAAAATTTGTATACCTTAAGATTATTAATTAGGTGTAGAAGGAATGGAAATAAAAGAAAAACTAATTAGAACTTAATAATTATTGCGAACGCTTGATCTAAGAAATTCACACAACTTGAGTCATTTACTACCAGGTGTAACAAGCAAGAAAAACATGATGAAAGAAATACAAATAAAAAATTAAAATTAATTAACAAGTGACATCCGTAGATCTATGCCCAAAGTTATGCCTCAGCAGCTGATGGCTGTACAGCATCTGCTATGGCTGTATAGGCCCACACAGGAGTGACAGTCTCGATTGCAATGAATGCATGTGAAGATGCTTACCCCCAATGTCACTGTGTTTCTTTTTGACAAGCATGCTTCTCTCTGGCAGCAAGTCACCATTTCTCCTCTTCTCACTCCAAACCTCAGTATAAATCATGTCTCCAGTGTGAGCAACCATTGGTGATGTCTTCCCACTTCTCGATGTCCATGTCCATGTTCCTTATGTTCATTTTGCAGGTGTCGTTGAAGTGAAGATAGGGTCACACTTGTGCCCTCTTGCCGATGGCTAGTTCCCTGTACAGAAGGGCCTTTGAAATCCTCCTATCTGGTATATGGTGTACATGTCCAAACTGTTGGGTAACTGGGCACAAGTGGTATCTAAAGCATTGCTGATCTGCTCAGACCATGGTGCCCAGAATGTGAAGATTAAAGGTGCTGAGGCATCACTATTTTGTTGTTCGTAGTAGGCTTTCCATCCTCCCAGATTCTTGAGGTCAGCCTGGTGAACATGATGGCAGCTCATCCAATACATCTGTTGACCTCAGTGTCTAGGGAGAAGGTGTTTGAAATGGTGGGACTGGGTTATGTGAATTCATGAACCAACTCCAGGTTGTAGTTGTTGATTTGATGGCAGGATACTGTTCAACGCCTTGGCCTATCACGTTGATACTCAGACTGATGGCCATTAGTCATTGCAGTTGCTTTTAAGCCCCACACACGCAGTGAAGCAGGCGAATTGTAGTGGAATAGCATCTTATTGGCTGGGGGCTGCCCAGCTTGAGGTGGGTGGTAGCTGTCCAGCAAGGTGCTATGACTTCTCCCTCTATTGCAAGCAACAACTGGCGTCTTGCTCCACGACAATCAAGCATTGACTTATAAGTGGTAGACTGCTGTTTCCCATGTTTTGCCGTTGAGATGAGGTGACACTATATATATAATTTTATGTATGACTAGCAGTAGAGCCCGGCGTTGCCCGGGGATGTAACAGTAAGAGATAGATCAAGTATCAACCATCATAAAGACTGAAAAATAAAATTGACAAAGATTATTGTTTAAAGTTGACAGACACGCATGTCTTAATTAGTTTTTTTTTTACAAATTGGTCAAATCCAAACTCAAACAAAAACATTGTTTTCAATCGTTATGAGTCTACTGATTGAATTGTCTTGTAAATGGAATTTTTAAAGCATTCTGAATGTAAAAATAAAGAAAAAAGTGTGCAAGACTAAGAAACACTACCTGCCAAAAAAAAAGTGAAGTTTTGTTGAAATCGGTTGAAAAATGTAGGAAATCCGATCCCATATATAAACGAACATACACACAAACAACCTGGGTTTTATAATAAGTATAACTCGATATGAGTTGTCCCCCTTTCATTCTCGTGATGCCTCTTAATCGTGTTTTCAAATTGATTACACAACTGTTTTTGCAATTTTTGGCGCTGCTAGAACCAACACAAGGTAATTTTACATAGTCCTGTGAAGTTTTGTTGAAATCTGTTGAAAAATGTAGGAAATCCAATCCAATATATAAATGTACAGACACACACACACGCAATCTGCGTTTTATAATAAGTAAGATTTAGTGGGATAAAATTCTGAGAACAAAGCATGTTTGTCATTCCTTTTCTCTCAGATATTCCGTTCTGTCTGTGAAATATGGTGTTATTATATCATGGATATAATAATGCCCATAATGGGGAAAATGCATTCTGCGAGAACATTCCTTTCTTTGATAGCTCACACATTATCTGGTAACATACCAACAGTGATATATTAACCCCCATTAACTAGTGATATATTAACCCTCATTATCCAACATATGATATTATTAATATCAACATATTAACGGGTCAACCCAATGTGACATATTTGTAACACATTAAGATGAAAGAAAATCTAGTCAAAAATTAGTAGTAATTGAAAATGCTTAGTGTAGGAAATTTGGACACCTTAAAGCTCCTTGTGCAAATAGTCTTTTCAAAAAACAGCACAAAATACTCTATGAAATTGAAAGTAAATTTGGTGGTCAATTGAAAAAAATTACAGTTGATTCTGCAACAAAGAAGGTAATTTGTACTCAAGGCTTTATGGTGTTCCATTTAGTTGCTATTCAATTACTTAAATTATGTATATTTAACAAGCTTAGTATAGTTCAATATAGGGTCAAATGGAGGTAGGAAGAATGTGTTGCACCAATCTTTTAAGTAGGGAGAGTGCCTGCTTTGAAAAAAAAAAAAATCTACATTTTACATCTTGGCTCAAACATTAACTTTTGACACCAGGGGAAGAATAAAGAACGACCTCACCCACCTTCAGTTTTAGAAACTATCATAATAAATACCTTGGTGATAAAATTGAGATCAAATAAAAACAGGGCTATTTTAATCCAGGCAATGCTGAATAACCTTGCTTGTAGGATAAAAAGAAATCAAAAATCAGAAAACAGGGCATATAAAAAATAAAAATTAAAAAGCTAAATATATATAATAGACATGTTAGAATTTAAGTGATGTCTATAGACATGTTTTTAAGAATCATTTACCTTTCTCTGAAAATTCTTTTTACTTAACCTCAATTTTCAATCAATTCATTGTAAGTGGCAGTTAGAGGTAAATAAGAAAAATAAAACTGCAGGTAAAAACAACAAAGCATATTTTAGGGCCTCAATAAATTTCACTGAAAACAGGTAGACTATCATTCAACTTGGCAGTCACTGGCAGGTGAATAGGACAGGTAGTTAAGAAGGATTTATATTCAAAACATTACCTGAGGCAAAAAGGGCCCAGTGGCACCTGCAGAATTCATAGTTACACAAGTAGCTGCATATGTGTAAATTTTAAAGATTAGATGAAATGATAGGTTGTTTGGGGAATGGATGAATAGAAAAAAAAAAGTTAAAATTAATTACTACCATATTTTCTTGTGTATATGACTTGTGTATAATACCACTCAGTGTTTCTGAATCTAAAAACAAGGAACAAAGTATAACTTTGTGTATAATACGAACCTATAATACAGCCATTCCATGTAATTTTTTTTTTTTGAAAAGTTGCACCATTAAAATCTTATTGCTGTACGTATATTTCACTAAAATAATTTTTCACAATATGAAAGAATAGAAATGAACCAGATGTTTGTTTCTTCTTTTAATTTCCATTTCAAAATTATTTTCAAATTTTCATGGAAAGGTGCTAACTAGACATACCTGGTAATACATTTTAAGGTGTTAATTAATCATACTTTTCTGTTTGAGATGACTTTATCATATTTCTATATATTAATAAACTATGGAAATAAAAAAAAAATTCTGTCTTTCATTAACTTTTTGAGCCCTGAATTCCTGAACAATTTTAACCCTTCTACTTGACCTCCAGAGTCAAAATCCGCAAATAATTGGTATGTAATATTTCATGGTAGATATAAAAATAGTTACAAGTGTTACCCACTGTTCAACCAGCAGCTGGGTATTACGGCATTCACTGGTAAAATGGTGGTCAGGGCTCAAAGGGTTAAGAATGAAAACTTTATAAAAAAAAACAAAAAAACAAGAAAATCAAAATATAAAGAAACTATCTTGCGAGCGAAACTGAGTGGATTTGCAATGTTGCACTTTCAAATAAGAGGCTTCTTTTTTTTTTTGTAAGTTGAGTAAAAATTTCTGAAAATGTGTATAATACCATTTCTCCTTTTTTGCCTTTAATTTTTAATTAATCTCTCATGCTTTTCTGTTTGATATAACTTTTCCATATTTCTATCTATTAATAAACTATGAAAATAAAAAAAATAATGTCTATCATTAAGAATGAAAAGAGAAAACTTTATAAAAAAACAAGAAAATCAAAATATAAAGAAACTTTATCTTGTAAGCAAAACTGAGCAGATTTGCAATGTTGCACTTTCAAATAAAAGGCTTTTTTTTTATTCATAGTTACATTTGTAGCTCCGTATGTGGAAATTTTAAAGATTAGACCAAATGATAGATTGATATGGGGAATGGATGAATAGAAAAAAAATAAATAAATACAGTACATAAGATGAATGAAAATATTTATCAAAAACTGTATTCCTCTCCAAAATTTGCAGAAGATTAATGAGTATGATCAAAGACAAGTCATGATTTTAAAATTTAAAAGAATTTTAAGAATTAAATTTAAGATTCAGCAAGCTTATCTGGTAATACCTGGATCCACCACAATATAAAAGCTGATTCTTTGTAATGATTAATAACAATTGTTTTTTTGTTTTTTTGTGGAGAGAGTGGGAGAAGAGAGGAACCGTTTGTGAGTTAATTTTCAAATTTCAAAAATATACAAATTTGTATTTATTACCAATCAGAAGGGTGAATGCACCTATGCAAATTTAAAAATTGAAACCCATCTTGAGCTTATTTGGGTGCTATATAAGACGATGAGTTAGAAGGAAATTTCAGAAAATTTGCAACAAAATTATAAGGATCCAGAAGGAAACAAAAAGCAATTTTGACTGTCAAACAGTGGGCTGTTTCTTAATGGGCGAACTGAAATGCAAACAAAGACAGAAAAAAAAAAGCATGTCCAAAGTGAAAGCAGTGAAGTGAAAATTTTCTGATGATAACAACCATCATCAACAACAACAGCAGCAGCAAAAAAAACAAAAAAAAAACTGTTTTCAAGAAAAAAAACAAATTTGTCTTAGTGACTGTGGTGAACCAGACAATGCCTTCTCAGTTTCAATTAAGTGCATCTTTTTTGAAAGAATGTGTATTTTGAACCTTTTTTTTTTTAAAGGAATTATATTGCGCCTTCTTAAGGTTTTTTGATTATTGAAAGTTTATCTTTTTTTGAGCCATATTCTATTTTTTGAATTGGTTATCTTGCCTTTAATAATAAAACTCACAAAAGGAAAAAGTTTTTGCAGACATATTTGTAAAATTTGTATTCTGTTTTATTGGCTTTATGCACTGTGGAGTAATGGATAGCGGCTCGGATTGAGGAATCAGAGAGCCGAGTTCGAATTCCAGTCAAATCCATTACATTTACTTACATGCTAATACTCTTGGGAAAGGTGTGAATCCACTTTTTCTCCTGTCAGTTATGGGTAAATAGCAGGACAGACTGGGTTCTATAGCTTTGGATGGCAGGTTGGTCTATCGTAGAAAGAAATGGCAACCTACTGCAGGAAAAAAATCTGCCTTGTCGGTCATGTATTGAAAGATACATGATTGCCTAAGTGTGTATCATGCATGGCACATAACTGACTGACCAATGTAATAAATGTGTGTTCCTTTAAAATTATACATTGGAATTTTGAGTCTTGTTTGTTTACACATGTGCCTTATTCAATATTTGGAATGAGAGTTGATGTTCTTTCTTCTCCCATTCACTACCCCAAAAATCATTTTAATAGCTATTATTGCAGAGGCATGGTGGAGTTTAGTATGGATAGCAACTCAGATTGAGGAATCAGTTCTGAGTTTGAATTCCAGTCAAGTTCATTACATTCCCTTTAGGAAAGGTATGAATCCATCACTTACCCCACCCAGCTATGGGTAAATAGCAGGACAGACTGGGCCCTATAACCTTGGGTGGAAGCCAATCTTGGAAAAGAACAACACTGAATTAAAAACCTCCAACTATAGGTAAATAGTAGGGCAAACTAGGCTCTTCAACCTTGGGTGGCAACCAGTCTACGTGAACAACTGTGAATTTAAAAACTTAATTTTAAAATATCAACAATGTAATCTGGCAATACCTGGATCCACCACAGTATAAAAGCTTATACTTGATAAGAAATAATTAATTATAAAAAAAAAAAAGAAATCATGATTTTAAAACATCAGCAAGGTTATCCTCCAATGCCTGGATATAGGACAACATCAAATTTGTTATCTCAAACCTTCATAACCTTTTTCCTTTCTAAAAGATAAGAATTTTAAAATATCAGCACAATTATCCTGAAATGACGGGATTGACTAAAATATATTTATCTTGGTAAAGATTAATAATTATCATAATATCTATTTTCAGTTGGACTAATGTCCTTATCTTTGTCATTATTATCACAACGTTTCAGGCTTCTTCAGGTGCCTGTTAATTGGGATAATAATTACTATAAATCTCTGATCTTTTTTCAGTGCCATATGAGACTAGTTCTGCTAATTTATTACACACAGGCACTTAAAGAAGGTCAGAGCGCATAACACTTGAAATGCTCTAATGATATATAAAAAAAAAAGATGAGGACATTAGTCGAACAACAAATAAAAAAATAAAAAATAATAACTCAACCCAGAAATTTAGCCAAAAATTATCATATAAGAAAAATAAGTTTTAAAATATCATTAAGGTTAACTGACAACAATTTTTTTTATTTCATTTTGTGTTTAAGCTGCATTAAAAATAAATGACAATATTAAAAGATAGCCAAGAGATATGTTTATTTGTCATATTTTAATCGTCCAATGCAAAATTTTTATTTTCCTCTTTTGATTGTAAATGTCTGGATAAAATGCAATATCATTTTTTTCTCAAAATAGAGAAAGATGTATTTATATGGATAATAAATATATAAAGCAAATTACAAAACTTCTATTCTGACATTTCACTGAAGTAGACATGACAAAATAGAAGTTATCCAAATTCTCTTAGATATTAACTATTCAATTGGACTCTCACGCAAACTTTACTCCCTGCTCTCTCTCTCTCTCTCAAACATTATAGTGATTTTCTAAGCGCTGCTTAGATGTGGCACAAGGCTGAAAGTATGGAGCACCCAGTGAAAATTGAACTCACTACTCAGTCGTAATTGTTCTAGTGAGACAAGCTTGCTAGCCATTACACCACGTTGAGGTGCCCATCTCAAACACTATACATGTGTGTGTGTATATATATATATATATATATATATATATATATATATATATATAAGTGAATGCTGATGCCAACAGAGTGGCAACAGTCTGTTTCATGCTTGAACACAATCTTCAGGCCTGAAGATTGTGTTCAAGCATGAAACAGACTGTCGCCACTCAGCATTGAATTCAGTGTCAACTTTTATATTTACACATGCACTATCCTTGTTATTGAGCACTTTTACCCACCAATATAAAAACAACAAAAATGAGTAGACAATTACTGATACCTCCTGATGAGTGGACCAAGACCAAATGATTATAAAAAAGTTTGTGTATGAAACTCTGGAGTTGGCATGTTGAATATAACATCAATCAGCTAAGTGACAAATTTTATATTTTTATTAATCCCATATATATATATATATATATATATATATATATATACATACACGTTTCATTAAATAATATGGACAAACGTCTATGAATGAAAAGATGCTGCCTAAATACACACAATATATATGTATATATATATATATATAATTTATCAAAGAAGCCCAATATATTTTTGGCACTAGATTATTGTATTTACTATCTGAGCCTTTTAATTCAGAACTTATAGTAAATATCTACACCATGAAAATTTTAACATGACTGTATTTAATAACATATAAGGACCCCCAACCAACTCCCAAACGAGTTTAACTATTTATTATTGGAAAGTTTTTACAGTAGTCTTATTATGAATGCAAGAGAGATAACTCTAGCACAGTAGAAAGTTATAAACATTAGACAAAAACTCCACTTGGTTTTATTATAGTATTAAAATGTTATCAATGTAATGAGTTTGCACGAATGAATGGCAGAGTGGTTACAAAAGTGAAATGTTACTAAGAGCAACAGGAAACAGGAAGTAGTAGAGAGCTATAATCGCCCATGTTTGAGTCAAACATTAACAAACATATACTTCAATATTACATATAAGACATATTAAAAAAATATTTGTGGAGAATTTATTTTGAAAAAAAAAATTTTGTAAGTAGTTTTTGATAAAAAAAAGATTTTTTTGTATCTATTTCTTAGGAAAAAATGTTTTGTAGTTATTTCTTTTGAAAAAAATGTCTTTTGTAGTTATTTCTTGGGGGAAAAATGTTTTTGAGAAAATTCACCATTTTTTGAATGAAAACCTTTGTGTGTCTATAAAGACAATAAAAATACAGTTTATAGTTGATGTGGAAACTATACAGAAAATTATTCATGAAGATCTCAACATGTGCCAAATTTGTTACCAGGGTACTCAGTGATGAACAGAGGGAAAAGATGCATTGGGTGATAGCATGGAGATGGTTGATGGGCATCAAAACTGTCTCTCACTCTCCCTACAGTCCAGATCTGTGACTTGGTTGTTCCACAAGCTGAAGGAGAACCTTAAGGGCAATCATTTTGAAGATGGAGTAGGCTGTGACAAGGGTCTTGGAGACCTTTACTTTGGATGTCTTCCATGGGATCTTTACAAAGTGGGTGGAGTGCTGCAACAAATACATTGAAGTCAGAAGATCCAACTTTGAAGGAGATTAGAGTTTTGTACTTCTTTAAAATTAATGTCTCTCCTGAAAAAGTCTCAAAACTTCTGGAATGCACCTTATATAACTAATGTTCACCTAATACCAAGGCCCTCAAGGTAGAGGGTTACTGTGTGTGGAGTTGTATTAGAATAAGAAAGGACAACATAACAAGAAAGTTAAACACCTACTTCTAGACTTGAAGAGATTAATATTTAATTAGCAAATAAAATTTCAGGGTACAGGCAGAATTGTTAGGAGTACAGAGTTGAAGGAACGAGGAATCCAATACCAAACAGGAAACAAGGGATGAACTTCTACACATATTCAAAAACCAAGGAGGAGTGTGAACCGGACAATAGGCAAATTTATCTACCCCTATTATTTGCATATGTAAAGTATATAATATATTAAGCTGGGAGTAAAAACAACACAGTACTCAATGCAAAAAGACAGAGTTAAGATACATATTAAAAGAAGTATATATTTATTTCTTATTACACAATGCTACTCAAAGTTTCATATAATAAACTTTCAATCACATAATTACTTAACTGAGTTGAGGTGAATGAATTTCAGAGCAGTGGCAAATAGTAAAACATTGTTGATAGAAATAATGGACAGGAAGTTGTGGAGAGCTATAAATGCCCAAAGCTTGACAGGTGATCTCTCCTCTGACCAAAATGTAGCAGCTCAGTGAGGAAAAACTGGTTAGTCGCATTCAATGCCTTAAAGACCAAACTAGTGACCTTCTACTATCACCAATTGGATCCTGAACTTTCACCAACCGTGATGAACAGATGTTCCCTTAGGGAAGTCCTGTGTCCCTTAGGGAGGTCTTGTGTCTTGAGCACTTATTGGGACTTAAACTCAACCCAGACCTCAAGTGGAATTTGTACATATGTTTCATCACTAAGGATGTTGGGAAAATGTCCGGTTCCTTGAACTACTCTAGCAAGTACCTAACTCCTCCTCCTATCTTCTACTTTTACAAGAGCCAGACCTGACCAAAAATGGAGTACTGCAGCCATATATGGATGGGAGCTACCCAGTCTTCACTTTCCACTTAATAGAGTCCAAAAGTGTCTCTGCATCCCTGTAGCCAACAAACTATTTTCCACTTTGCAATCTCTTTCTCACAGACAAGACATTGCAAGCCTCTCACTGCTCTATCACTATTTCCATGGAGAATGTTCAGATGAACTGCACTCCTTAGTCATAACCTTCACGGCTAAGACACACCATGTTATGCATATTGTAGCAAATTCCCTTCATACCCCCCCACTACCTGGTGAGATGTAAGTTGCACTCAAGCAGCTTCTACTCACAAACTGCTGTCTTGTAGAACAGACTCCCAAGAGGTTGCTATATTCTTAACCTTTTCAAGTCTAGGGTTAATCATTATCTTTCTCACATATCCACATAAGCTATACCTCTTACTCTGTAACACTCTACCTAGAGTGACACTCAGGCCTTGTACAGGGAGAACATTATTGTGATGGCCTATGATATCTGAGTAAAATACTAATAGCCATATACTTCAACCTAGGAGATATTTGAGGTGCAGCTATTTCTTGGGAGAAAAAATATTGTTGACAAGAAAATAGCCTCCCAAATTCAAATGACCCAACATAGTTGGATATTAAAGAATAACAGACAATTTTATTGAATATAAAGTTATAGAAAAAGAGTCTCATTTTTATCCACCAGAAAAATATATAATGTCAATAAAGATGTGATATAAAGAAAATCTGGTCTCAGTTCCTTTTGAATTGGGCAAAACTTTGACAGAATTCTTCAAATTTGTGCAAGATAGCATCTTGTTTTGGAGGCGGCTTTTCACATTCTTTCTCATATAAGCGGTAGCTCAGTCTAAAATAAAAAATGAAACAGAAATAGATTAGACATATAATCACTCAATTATATCAGTAAAACTCAGTAACCAGAGAAACAGGTTTTCCTATTCACAAGAATCTATCTTACACATTTATAAATCTACAATTCATCCCAGCTTTGAATATTGCTGCCACATCTGGGCTGATGCTTCTGCTATGTATTTAGAGATTCTTGATGAAATTCAAAGTAGAATCCGCAATGTTATTGATCCTGACCTGGCATCTTGACTTCAGTCACTTTTCCACAAATGTAACATAGCCTTTTCTATAAATACTTTCATGGTAATTGTTCTAGACTTTATGAATTTAAATGCAGTACAAGATTGGTAGTAAAGTCTCATCATATTACAGTTGAAATGGCGAGATATAACCATATGTTCTATGCTAACAATTTCTCATCTTGCAGTTCTTGCTTGTGGAACTCTCTTCCAGCTTCTTGATTTCCACTCAACTTTGATCTTCAAAATTTTGAATGCAATGACAATTGTTACCTTCTGTCTTCTTAATTACTTTTCTTTTACCAACCTGTTGCCTTGGGCTTCAGAATACACTGACTGTACCTCTGCAGAGGGGTAAGACCCTCCCTCAAATGAGGTAGGTCACCTCATTTGAGGGAGGGTCTTACCTCTGAAACCCTCAACCTCAAGATCCTGTCACCAGACATGACGGGTCACCCCACATGACAAACAGGTCAGGGTCTGGTGACAGGATCTTGAGGTTGAGGGTTTCAGAGGTCGGGGTTAGATACTGCTGATTCCCAACACACACACACACACACACACACACACTCCGGACCTTATTTGGAATAGACGGTTGGTCGAAGGGGTCCAAACAAATCAGCTGGTCATGTCAAGCACTTGCGCTTATATCTATATCAATTTATGGAATACTTTATAACGAAATACAATACCCCAAATATTCACTGGGTTAAAATGTTATTTCTATCCAATTTATTGGCAGGTGATTCAAACAGAAAGACAATACAATGCAACCTTATAAACTCAGGATGAAATCCATTGCTGATGAGTTAGGAATCTCTCTCTCAAACATAAAAGAAACAAGTGCATCCAGTATTCCATCTTGAACAATCAAGCAACCCAAAATCTTGCTTGAATTAAATAAACTCCCTAAACAAAAGATACACCCACTCACAAGTTTCAGGGCATATTGGAAAACTAATTTTATACCCATCTATATAGATGGGTCAAAGTGTGAGGACAAGATAGGGTGTGCAGCAGTGAGCCAAAATATTACCAAAAAAGTGCCTCCCAAAGGGAATCTCTATTTTTATGGCAGAAGCTTATGCAATAAAGCTAGCTCTCAACATCATCAAACAGAGCAAACAAAAAACTTCTTAATATTTTTGGACTATGTCCTAATGGCTTTGAAGGAAAAAAAGATCCAACATTATCAAACTATTATGCAAAATGAGCACTATGTTGGATTCCTAGCTGCATCAGAGTGGAAGGTAACAATAAAGCAAACCTAGCAGTCAAATCAGATAGGGATGTAGACTCAATGACCAAAATCCCATAAACTGACTTTAAGAAGGTTGTTAACAAGTATGTTCAAAAAGAATTGCAATGGCACTGGGCAGATGACTCAGAAAATAAGCTTTTCACAATTCAACCCAAACTCAGAGAATAGAAGTTGGCTTTCAGAAAATCTCGAAAGGAAGAGGTAGTACTGGCCCACTTATGCATTGGTCACATGAGAATAACCCACTCATACTTGTTAAACAACGAAGATTAACCAGTGTGCCAAACATGTGAAACTATTAAACATATATTATCCGAGTGTTCAGACTTTGCTCTCTCAAGGTGAAAATGCTATAATTTAAACAACATATATGAGATCTTCAAGAAAACAAAACTGGATGACATATCATTTCTTAGAACCATGGGCCTCTGCCAAAAAATATAAACTAAATGGGAATATCAATAAAATCAATTTCTCTGCAAACTGTATATCTACATCAATGAAAGCAGACTCTTGATGAAAACCCTCTTTACAAAAAAATGTCAATGAAACCTGATTTAAAAATGGATATTTAAAAAGAATACATATTCTATACATACAAATCTATTGTAAAAATCTTGTCAGCATTAAATGACCCATTGAGGTGTTGATATATGCCACAAAACAAAACAAACTGTTATTTTATTATTCTCTCTCCTTCATAATATTTCCTTTTCTTAAAATAAATATAAATATATACATATATATATATATAATTTATTATATATATTATTTATATATTATATATGCGCGGTACTTATTGGAAAGCGGTCAATATCTGTCTGACGATTGCAAAAGTGTGAAACCCAGGGTCACAAACATAAATCCAACTATATATATATATATATATATATATATATATATATATATATATTACTTTTTTAAATACATTGCAGAAGCACCAGACTAGATGTGGTAGCAATATTCAATGCATGAATGAATAGTAGGCTTATAGATGTGTAAAACAGATTCTGGCAAGAAAAATTGTCTAGCACAACAAGGTGAACAAACTTTCAGTACTTTTATAAATGAATTGTGGTACATAGTCAACTTAAAGTAACACACTTTCTCCATAATTACTACTCCACTGCTCTATCCATTGGCAATCATGACAAAGAGAGTGATTCCTATTTCACTAGCAAAATGTCCTTAATTAATACTTATAGAAAAATGGATTCAATTCAAATGATTTTATTTTCCAACTATTTAAGCAATAAAATGATAGAGTTTTTAGTCTAATCCCTCCATTTGCTTATTTATTATCAAGATTAGTGATTATAAATCTATCTAGATTAAATGGAAATTTGTCAATTTTATTACTGGATTATCTACGTTTCAGTTGGGAGGATTAATGGGATTAAGTGAAATAAAGTTTTAAATACTACATTGCCTTTCACATTTATAAAAGATGCAACACTCAAAAACAACTAAAGAAAACACAATACACAAACACAAACCTGTCAACACAAAAATAAAACTCTTCAAATGGCTTATCAAAGCTGAAAGCACTCATAATTTATATTCAAATTCTCTCCGGAAAACAGAAAAATGATAAAAAAATGTTGAAAAGTTTAATTACTCAAATAAAAATCTTTCATCAATTTTCGAACCAACCCTGTGTGTGTGTGTGTGCGTGTGTGTGTGTGCATATATATATATATATATATATGTATAAGTGTGCAGGTATGCAGGAAATAGAAAAGAACACATTGGGTGCATAATCCAGAGTTCCTTTGTATTTTTGTTTTTATTTTTAAGAAGACAGTGCTCCATACAGAAGTAGAGCTTATATTATAATATTTTTTTGTTTAAAAATATGTTTCAGCCCTCGTTTTTGAAACATGAAAACTCTTATGTAGCAAAGGAATCATATATATATATATATATATATATATATAAATAAAATCCTTTCTGAAGGCACTGTATTTTTTGTTAACCCAAGTACTCTTGATCTTCTCCATAATCATCCTCAGGGGGTGAATTGCAAAGACAAACTTAGTGTCAACTAATGTTTTGGAAAAGACCAACATTGTATATCAGTTTAAATGTCCTTTGGGAGATTCTATCTTTGACAAAAAAGTAACTACATATGTCTGTTTGACGACCACAACATTAACAAGATGTCTTATACTCCATTTGTTGGAAACAAGTTCTATCGCACAACATTTAAATACACATTCCTGTCCATCTTCACAATACAGGAAAATACTAGCTGACAACACCAATATACTATGCCACAAAAATAATAAACAAAAACTTCAAATTCTCATGGCCCTCTATATCAAAAGGAATCAACCAACACTGAACAAAATTTATTACAAGTGCAGTAGCAATGTTTTAAAATGTATTTGACCAACATTTAAAGCCATTTTGCATTTTTACCATATTTGGTTAGCTTCCTTATATTGTGGATGCTTGATTACAAAAAAAAAAACAAAAAAGAAAAAAACACCATAGCTACAACGGTTAATTTTAAAATAATTATAACAGAACGCGTTCACAAAAATCACCATCACAACAATCCCAGTTACATTAAGTTTGTCTTTGCAATTCACTCCTGAGGATGATCTCAGAGGAGATCGAAAGTACTAGGGTTAGCAAAAACTACAGCATCTTCTTTGATTTCAACTTAAGATCAAGAAAATAATTAGAGAACTAGAAAGGATTGTTATAAAATAAAGACATAATATGTCAATATTATTCAATGAAACATGCTTGAATAAAGATATGCTACCTCTCTCTCTCTATATATATATATATGTGTGTGTGTACACACACACACACACACACACACACACATACATACATACATATATATACATATATATATGCACACATAAATTTGAATATAACTTTTTAATATATCTTTAAAAGGACAATATGAATAAAAACAACAGGATACCTTATCTGAGCCCACACATTTTGTCCCCTGATGGCAAATATTTGTAATACCATTTATACTGTTTTTTTTTATAAATACTTGTAGCAAAATAAAATCCTTACATTTGCCTTGATAAAGTCCATCAGAGGGATGAAATGCATCGACAAAGATAAGTTTTCCTTTTGTCTTTATTCATTCAGATATGTAAAATTTCAGATATAACTAAAAATATATCTGTAAAAGGACAATATGAATAAAGACAGAAGAAAAACTTAGCAGACATGTCTTGTCCTCTGATAGACTTTATCAAGGCAAATATAATGATTTTGTTTGCAAGAAGTATTTATAAACAAAAGTAAAAATGTTGTTAGTTTTTCAAAATTTTTAACTTTAAGAATGTTAATAAATATTCATAAGGCTTACTGAAAAGTCTAGGTAATTTATGGATGATGCTAAGTGATGTAATATCTAATAAACAAAAGTGAGTAAATGTTGATTTTTTTTTATAATGTAATTATTATTTATATTGTTTTAATTTGGGATTAATATTTGTATTATTTAAAATAATAAGTGATGAATTTAATTGTTTCCTTTTAATTTTTTAATATTTTTATAGCCATTTATGTTTGCTTGGGAAAACAGTATTGCTTTCAGGAATGGAGATATTTGAATAAAATCTGTTGAACATAAGTAAAAAAAATAAAAAAATAACTGTATATGAGAAACTAAATTTATATTTTATTTGTGACAAGTTTATTAAAGGGACATAACTTTTTATCATACTTAAAAAACTTTACATTTGAAAATATAGTCTCAAGATTGTTGATCTTGAAGATAAAAACAGCTTTTTTTTTTAATCATTTTACCCCAAGCAATGGACCAAAGACACTAGAATGCAGAGAATTAATAAGTGTGAAAAGAATATAAGAAAAGCATCATTAAAGAGAGAGAACAATAAAAGTACAAAAATTAAGAAGACTAAAGATAAAAATTGAAATAACATTTAAATTTTTGAATATTAAACTTGTGCCATTTCTCCATTTTGTTAGATTCATATCTATCATTCTGTTTTTTATCTATAATATATATCTATATGTCTATATCTGTCAACTATCTATCAATTTTATTCTGTTCCTATCTATATACCTCTCTATCTTAGCATTTATTAATACATTTTTTTATTTTTATTGATTTTTTTTACTCATCTCACTCCAAGTGAGGCAGTAATGCCACTAACACACATGGGGTTACTGAGTGTGAAAGACTATAAGAAAATCATTATTAAGGAGCGAAAAAAAGAAGAAGAATAGGAATTAAGAAAACAGAAGATAATGATTCATATTGCATGTCATTTTTTGAAGATCAAAGCAATAAACCAAAAGAGAGTTCCACAGGCGAGAAGTGCGAGAGAAGAAACTGTTGGCATAGAACTTGCAGTTACATGTAGCCATTTCATCTGTAAAATGATAAAAACTTGCCGCCAATCTAGAACTGTACTTAAATTCATTTTTATTGCAAACTTTCTTAATTCTGTTTGTTGGACAGTTCTGTTATTTCTTTTGCATTTGACCATGGCTGCTAACTCATCAAGATCTTTGATAATTCCCTTTGCTATGAAAAAAAACAATCTGCTCTGCTTGGCTCTTTTCATTAAGAGCATGTTGAACTCAAACACCCAGCTTACTCACTTTCCCTATCTTTTCTAAGTGTAAGCATCTGTTAGATTCTGATGTGCTTAAGATCTTTGCTAAAGCAGAGAAAGGAAAGAGATGGGAGGTAACAAAATAACACAGCAACTTTAGGAACAAAATGCCTACATGACCGATTTCAACTGCCCATTGCTGATTGCTGGTTTTTCCCCTATTTTTATTGGCATGAGGCATCTTCCAAAGACCCAGATCTTGACCAGTTGCAGAGAGGCCCATATCTAGACATGCCAAGCTGTTCCACTGCTAACAGGGAAAACTCAAAAGTAACAAGTGTTGACAGACATGTCCGCATGCAACTCAGTGCTTCTTTTGTGTCTGTACTGACACGTGTTTGCCACAGAAGCACCTCATAATAAAGCATCTTAAAACAATACAACTAGCTGTAAAATTATGAACAAGATAACAATTTATATGAATACTATAAAAATACTGATATACTTATTGTCGTTTACATTATTCGAACTGTTATCCTCATCTACATTGCCATATTCACATTTCAGCCGTTGTATGCTCCAGCCTTCTTCAGGTGATTGAAATTTTGAACCAAACCGTTTTGTCCACTGGGGTAGATTGCTCTAGTTCCTCATGCCATGCCTCTTCTGGATGTCTAAGATATTTCTCTTTAACTCAACTCTCCAAGTTTTTTGGTTCACCACTGCTGTAGCCTGGTATCGAACTCACAACTCTTTGGGTCTAGTCACTGAATCTAACCAACACCTTTATCCACTTGAAGAAGGCCATAGCATACAATGGCAAAAATGTGAATATGGCAATGAAGATCAGGATAACAGTCCAAATAATGTAAATAATCATAATACCTCATCTCAGAGATATAGACATGTATACTTACTGTCGGTTTTTCTGTTTCTTGTTCAACAGTTCATCAGTTAGTGATTTTATTTTTTCCGATTTCTGAAAAATACAAAACATTCTTATTTAAAATTCCTCATTCATTTTCAAGTAGATATTATTGCTACAGAAGTTATTATCTAATCAAGAATCTTTATGTCTAGATAATGTTTAATTTCACTCCAGAAATAGACCCATCCCTTGATTTATTAGAATTTTGTTTTTATCATTTTGATGATGAGGTTAGTACATAAAAAATTACTTGAGTTCTTATTTTAACTCTATCAATTTTTTGCAAAAATATTTTGGGATTCTGCCAGATGAAATGTAATCTAAATCACTGAAAAAAACAGATTTTGTACCTGAATGTACTATAGTCAGCACCAAAAAAATAGGGTTCCAGGGTTGCCAGAGTGTTAGTCAATAAAAGGTAAATAACATCTTCTTTGAGACAATGAAAAACAATGATAATGATTAAAATTATGATTCAGATATTTTTTTTTTTAAATTCATGTAAAATTGTATCAGTGTGCATTTGTTTTTAAAATAATACTATTGAGCATTTGTTTTTAAAATAATACTATTGAGCATTTGTTTTTAAAATAATACTATTGAGCATTTGTTTTTAAAATAATACTATTGAGCATTTGTTTTTAAAATAATACTATTGAGCATTTGTTTTTAAAATAATACTATCAACAGGGTTCCCACAGATGTGTAAAAAAAATTCCAGGACTTTTCAGACATGCCAAAAATTTGCATTGAAGTGTAAATTAAGAAATGCGATTTTAGTTAATTTGTTTATTTAAGAAGGCTTTTATTAGATTTTATAAATAAAATATAATATGGACACTATTGTTTTAAGAAAAAAAATTTTTTCAATCAATAATAAATTTTTGTAAGAATTGTTTCCATTTTTTTAATTTTTAATTATAATAATTTATAAAGTTTTAAAATTTTTTAAAATTCTGGATGATTTTGTCTACGGCAAATGGCATTGTTATTAGATAAAAATTGTATTTACCAATAATACATGGTAAAACTAACTATAATTTAACAACCGCCTCTATTTTAAAAATCATTTTGAATTTTGCTTGCTTATGTATGAACATCCTGTTTTTTTGAAAATACAGGTGGGCATACATGATTCTATCAGTAAAGAAATAAGTAAGTTTCTCTTCATTCTTATAAGAAAAATTGAAGATGCAGATAGTTGGAGTTATTTCTTAAATTGCAGGCTTTGCAAATCCTTACAAATTTTATAGTAAGTTTAATTTTATTTCATTCTTCTTCCAATAAATAGTTTTTTTGTTTCCCAAGGCTTATTTTTCTTTAGTCAATTTCTATTTCTAATTATCTTTTTATTTTTACTTGTAGGTTAAAACTCTTTCATTCAACATTTTAAGGTTTTTTGAGACCCCAGTAATACAGGGTGTGGCAGAAATATCTCCCACATTTCAAACTGTCACCTGTATAGCACTAGCGAACTTACACAAGTGTGTTAAATAATTGTTTCCGACCATTATTTTTTAGTGGCAGTGTATTTTGGCTCAGATGGTAGACAAAACAGAGGAAGTTGTTTTTGATTGGTTAAAACTAGCATGGGAATGTTAGAGAAATAGAAAGTGATTTCAGGGAGTTAAGTTTTTACATGTCATACACAGTAGACATAGTTATTTCATGTCTCGGGAACCTGCTCCCCAGTTAAGGTGACAGAGCAACTCCACTGGCTAGTTAAAAATGTACATGTCAGTGTATTTAATAAAATA
Source organism: Acanthosepion lycidas (assembly GCA_963932145.1). Lineage (NCBI taxonomy): Eukaryota > Metazoa > Mollusca > Cephalopoda > Sepiida > Sepiidae > Acanthosepion > Acanthosepion lycidas. The sequence continues at coordinate 69,325,523 of OZ010608.1, read as the reverse complement.
GATAAGTTTAAAATCCCTTTTGTTGATATCTCTTTCATCTCCGGACTCCAAAAATATTTCAACACCTGGCTGGGAGAAGTGAGAGAAGCTATGGAATCAACCCCATCAATCAAGACCTCCCCAGAATGAGGGGATTATATAACAAATGGTGTCTTCATCATGTCATACCATTTTTTTTTTTTTTAGATACCAGCATGACTTGGACTGGTACACACTGTGCATTTTCTGTTGAAACATCTTTTAAGAATGGTGAATCTGCAATTGCAACACACAGAGCTTTTCATGTTCATTTTATGCCACACAAGAATAATGACATTCTAGATCAAAAATCAATAACTGCTATGGATTGAAAATTTCAAGGCCACAGTTTCGGCACTTAAAAAGAAAGCCACCTGGAAGACCTCAAAAATCTGGGTGATGGAAAAATTTAGAAATTAAATTCAGTTATTAAATTTTGAAATTCCTTAATGACTTTTTTGGGCACCCTGTATTTTCCAGTGTTCTCTATAAGTCAACTTTGAGTAAAAGTTCAGACATTTAACAAGCTTATATACAGTAAAGTGTCATCTTTCATTCTGAATGAAATTTTGGCGGCTATTTTCCACTGATATGAAATGGAAAGATTATATAGTCAATTGTTATGTCTGTTGCCAGGCAAATTGGTTGACTGCATTGTGCTAGACAATTTTTCTTGCCAGAATCTATCTTACACATTTAGAAGTACCATTCATCCATGCATTGAATAATGTTGCTAGATCCAGTCTGACACTTCTGCTATTTAGAGATTCTTGATAAAATACAAAGACTCTGCAGTGTTATTGGTTCTGACCTGGCATCTTGGCTTCAGTGAGTTTCCTATCACCGTAACGCAGTTTCCCCAGTGCCTTTTCTATAAATACTACCATGGCAATTGTTCTGATGAACTTTACTCTATGGTACCTAAACTTTATGAATTTAAGCACAGTACTAGATTGGCAGCAAGGTCTCATCCTTTCACAGTTGAAATGGCTAGAAGTATCCGTTCTATGTTAATAGTTTCTTTTCTCACACTTCTCACTTGTGGAAATCTCTTCCAGCTTCTTTCTTTCCTTCTAACTTTGATCTAAAATAGAAATGCAATGTCAATTGTTATTTTCTGTCTTTTATTGTTCTCTCTCCTTAATAGTGATTTATTCACAATCTACTAACCCCTTGTTGAAATGATAACCACCACCCAAAAAAAAAAACAAACAAGGAATACCTACATTAAAGGCAAAGAGAGAATACTGTGTGCATGTGTGTGTTTGTCTGAAAAGACTATTTGCTGGTTAACAGAGAGAGATCACACAATGAAACAGGGTATAGGCAGATTGAGGAAAGGATAAAAGATGAATGGGGTCCAGGACAACAGAAGATTGTGATTGATGCTGTATTTAAATCTTTGAAGATTGTAGTTATCAAGGAAATAAGTAAGTGGAAATGTGCTCCAAAGTTGGGAAGTGTGAGAAAAGAAACTGGTGAGAAGTGGCAGTTACATTTAACTATTTGGACAGTAAAAGGGTGGGACCTAGATACCAATCTAGTAGCACGCTTAAATTCATGAAGTTGGGGAACCAGGGAAAAAAGTTTGTCAGAGTAGTTTTGATCTTTCACATTATTTTGATTTACATGGAAATTTTTTATCCCTATTACCTGCATATGTTAACACTTTATCATTCAACATGCTGAAACCTGTTCTGTAAATATCGGCTCTCAAAATCCCACTTTTGTGGTCAAAGTCTCACTGTTTATGTGACTTCTTGCATTATTTGAAATCATATCATCACATTTTATAGCAAAGTATATATATATATATATATATGTAAATAAAATGTTGGAATTGTGTTTTCTCGCACACACATATACTTATGCATACATATATGTGTGTGCGAGAAAACATTATTCCATGAACAAAATAGATGAACGATCTATAAGTTGGAAAAAAATTTGCTACAAAATCCAACATTGAATACAGCGACCAATTGTGTACGTATGTACGCAATGACACATGGATGCACATATGCACCCAGTTCTATACTGTTCATATATATTTATGTTTGTGTGAGCTGCAATGAGTGAATGTGCGTGTATGTTTGTTTGCGTTTGAGTGGTGTTCTGACAACAATTTTTCCTCCTGCTACCATAAAACACCAATATACACAACCATAAATAAATCCAAAATTTCAAAATTAATTAGTTTGTCTGACGATCACAAAGGTTTCAAACTCACATCAATCCAATATATATATATATATATATATATATATATATATATATATATATATATATATATATATATATATTCGGTAAAAAATCAATATAGCATAATGATAAATGGCCACAAAAATAATAAAAACAAAGTTTTATCATTAAAATGTTTATCTTATTATTAAGAGGAAAGAACAAAGTATTTTTTAATTATTTTTAAAAAAATTTTTCCTTCTTTCTAACATGTTCTAAATTTGGGTCAAAAATCTCTTTTTTATTTTTTTGTTAACTTTGTACTACTTGTGGTAATGGCCATTTTAGTGTAGCAGTTTCCAGGGGGAAAACCCATTTATTTGGAAATTCTTGTAAAAATCAAATAATTGTCTGATTTAGATGAAACTTTCAGGACTTATTCAAAAATAAATTAATCTATTTTTGAAATTTTTATTCTTAGAAAATCTTGGTAAAAATATTTTTTTTTTACATCTGTTACCCTCCTATAACTTAATTTTATCAAATTTTCTAGAATTTCAAACAGTTCACAAATTGTTTTATATTACTTATAAGCAGGAGTCCTTGGAGAAATTAGATCATCAGTTTTTTTTTTTTCACTACTGCCAACTTTTTAAAATCTGCTCCAAATCATAAAATAAAAACTACAATAAACTATCTAATTATCTAATTAGATAGGCTTTTATTTGCTTTTATAAGTAATATACATTAAGGACATTATTATCTGAAGAAAAAAAATTTTTTTTGATGAATAAAGAATTTTTACAAGAATTATTTGCATTTTTCTTCTAGTTTTTTTTCATTTTTCTTTAATTTTAAAAAATCTTTTAAAAGTTTTCCAAATGGAGTACGGGGTAGGTTATTAAGTTTTTAAGTGAAGACTATATTTACTAAGTGAAAATTAAAAGCTTAATACAAATAATGCTACCAAACCTTTTTTTTCATTTTTTTTTTTTTTTTTTTTTAGTATGATATCTCTTAATGACATTATAGTTAAAAGGTCACATGTTTCAAGGCTTTTCTCCTCCTTGGGGAAATCGCCTTGACATATAAACGTGTTATCTCACTCTCAGTTATTAAATTAAAAATTAAATTGAGATAATAAAAATATCTCATTTATCAATTTAAACAATTAATAACAGAGTGAGATATTTTAATTATTAATATAATAATAATTTTATTAGTTATTATCTCAGTTATTAAATTAAAAATGTAATAAATATAATATTAATAATTAATAAAATTATTTATCATTATCTTAGCTATTAAATAATGAAAGAGATAGAGGTAACTCAATAATATAAGAAATTTTTATAGTATTTTAAATTATTATAAGAAACAAAAAAACCATTATGCCAATTTTGGTGCATCATACTAAACCTGTCAACACATTCAGGCATCAAATTATTGATGGTGACATGAAAATAACACACCAAGGTCAGGAAATCTTTGTCTAGAAAATTTTATGCTATAAGTGTTATTTGTTCCAGAACAGATTAATTTAACTTTAAATTTGTTTATTTTAAAAAATTGAGCCATTAGCCTGAACTGATTCAGTATAAGTAATAAAAAAAAATTTTCAACTATAATAAATAAAAGAATACATACATATTTTAAGACTGCATACATTTCTTTTTTCTGCAAGTGGTCCTGCTTCTACAAAAAATTGAAATAAAATAGATAAAAATGTAAACAAATGTATTCAGGGCAATTTCTATATGAGTATGAATAGAGAGCACAAACACAAGAAGATGTGCAGCATGTAGAAGACGCCAACACAGAAATAGCAATAATTTCATAATGTAATTATAGTGGTGGTAACACAGTAATAATGCAATCATTATGGTAGAAACATTGTAATCGTTATAGTAGCAATATGGTAACAATACAATCATTATGACTGCAACAATACAATTGTTATGGTAGCAACATTGCAACAATAGAATTGTTATGGGAACACTATTGCAAAATTGCAATTGTTATAGAAGAATATTGTTATGGTGGTAATATGGTAACAATGGGTTCATTATATTAACAACATGGTTACAATACAATTGTTATGTTAACACAGCAACAATACGATCATTATAGTGACAACATGCCAACTGTTACAGTAGCAGTATGTTAACAATGCAATCATTATGTTAATAACATAGCAACAATAGATTTGTTATGGTAACAATATGACAACAGTACAATTGTTACAACAAACACATAGCAACAATAAAATCAATATGGCAAGAATGCAGTCATTGCTATAGCAATATGGTAAGAATGCAATCATTATGATAACAACATAGTAACAATTGATTTGGTACAGTAAAATCATGGTAACTGCTACAGTAGTAATATGGCACAATGCAATTGTTAAGAAAACAATGAATTCGTTACAGTAACAAAATGGCAATAATGCAATCATTACAATAACCTTCATGAGATTGCTAAAAAAGAGCATAGCATGATGAAAAAGATACCAAACTTGACGAAAACAAAATTTTATCGTCTAAATGTTTATGTTATTATTAAAAGGAAAGATCAAAGTATTTTGGGGGTATTTTTTTACATTGTTTAATCGTTCCTAGCACATCTGAAATTTTTGTTAAAAATCTTGTTTTTTTTTGAGTCAGCAAAATTGACAAATAATCAATCATGTCAACCATTTTTTTCCATTTTATAAAAAAAAATGATATCTCAGTTTCAAATTCTTTTAAAAATCAATTATAATTTTTCCATAACTAATTTTAAGAAAATTAGAAATTATAATGTTTATTTAAAATATTTTGAAACAAGCATTACTTAGTTTCTGTGCCAAAAAGAAGTAGTTTAAAAATAAAACAAAGCATGTCATAACATTTCGCATCACTTGACAGTTGATGAGTGTTGATTTCATCATGTATTGTCAGTTTACATGAGGAAAAGTTATTGTACAGTAGGACAGATGTGATATAATTATTTAGATTTAAGTGAACAAATTATTTACCTCGTCATTTTTAAGGAAAATTTTCAGCGCTCTAATTTTTTTTTGTACTTAGCTTTCACCTTTACGTTTACGATGCTTTATGGAAAATATATTATAAAAAAAATTAAAATAAGACTGTTGAGAGTGACATTAAATTTCATAAGAAAGGTATCTATAAATTAATTAGATACCTTTCTTATGAAATTTTATCAGTAGTGTACATAGAATACTATAATTTTATGTACATTTATTAGATTTAATTGTATTCTTGTTGATCATTCATACTTTATAATTACAGCTGTATTATAAACACAAAATTACATTTAATTACTGCAGGTCTTCTGATTGGCCGAAATTATACAATTTATAATGAATGATCTATTTCATATGGACATTTTTGAAACTGAATGCGGCTTTTAACTAATTTTATAATATTTTAACAACTTAAATGTAAAAATCTATTATAATTAAAGAAATAACAAATAATTGTATTAAAAATTCATTTTTCATTGAAAAAATTTTTTTGATTTCAGAAAACATTGTCCATATTCATAAAAACAATTAAAAGCAAATAAAAGTATTTGAAATTAAATAATATCTTTCTTTTATAGAGTTTTGTATGTTACAATTCAGAGCTGATTTTCAGGTGTGTGTGTGTGTGGGGGGGGGTCCAATTAAAAAAAAAATACATGATTTGCTTTCCTCAAAGCCTTGTGCTTTTAACTAATATAATCGCTAAACTGAATGAGATTGAATTTCTGGAGTTTTCATAAAATTAGTTATTGTGGGGAGGTAATAAATAAAAAAAAATATTTTTTCCATGATTTAAAAAAAAAAACAAAAAAAAAAAACAAAAAAAAAAAAACAAAAAAAAAAAAACATATTTATAATAATTTCCATCATTTGGGAATAGTTTCTGAAAGTTTCATTAACATCTGACAATTATTTTTATTTTTGCAAGATTTTCCAAATTAATGTCTGTCATATAAAAAAACGTGCTAAAAATTTATGTTATTTTACTAGTTCTGGTGATACAAAGAAAAACAAGTTTTTTTTAATCAAAATTTAGAATATTCTAAAGAGAAGGAAAAATTTTTTTAAATATTTAAAAAATACTTTGGTCTTTCCTCTTAATAATAACAAACATTTAGACGATGAAAAATGAATTTTTAATACAATTATTTGTTTTTTTGTTTAATTATAATGGATTTTTACATTTAAGTTCTTAAAATATTATAAAATTAGTTGAAAACCACATTCAGTTTTGTACCTTCATGAGATTGCTAAAAAAAGAGCATAGTCTGATGTTTTTCATCAGACTATGCACTTTTTTAGCAATCTCATGAAGATACCTACAGTAACATTATGGTAACAACATGGTAATGCTACAGTAATCATATGGTTAGAATGCAATCTTGACAGTTATAAAAACGGTAACAACATGGCACACAAGATAATCATTACTGTAGCAACATGGTAACAACATAGCAGCAACACAATCATTATGGTAACAACATGGCAACAGTGCAATTGTTACAGTAGCAATATGGCAAAGAATATAGTCATTGTAGTTGCAATGTCAAAGATGCAATCATTGCAGTAACAATATGGCAAAGATGCAGTTGTTGCAGTTACAATATGTCAGTATTGCAATCATAGCAAAAGCAGCCAGTATAAGAAACCAACAAAATTCACTCTCAAAATGCCCATTGTTTGAGGGAATATTTAAAAGAAATACTTACTGCATTGAGAAATTGTTCCTCAAGAGATGATTTCATAATTTTAAGCAATTTTCTTTTTTCTGTATCTTCTGATTCTTTTCTACATGTAAAAACAAGAAAACAGAAAGCAATATTAAGCAATCATGGATTTTGGTTGGTGGATTTTACAACATATCAACTTTTGTTGGGTTATTTAATGTTAAGTTCAGTATTTTATTATATTTATTTGAATCTTCTATCTCTTCTTTATTAAACTCCCCTGTGGAGTATAGAGCCACAGCCTAACCACACTAGGAACACAGACATATTGCTGTTCTAGTTTCCATAGCAAATAAGTTTTTAAAAGATGAAGTTGAGAGCCTCATGTCTAACCAGATTTGTGTTCAGATATATCCTTCTCCTAGATTGGTTGTCAAACAAAGTTAAGAGAGTCATGTATATCCTGCTATTTAACCCATAGTTGTAGAAAGAAAAGGTGGGTTTCCTCAGAAGAAAACTCTGAATTTAAACATCCATTGCCTTACGACCATACCAACCAAGGACAATTCCAGAGCTGTAGTCTCTAAAAGAGTCCAATGTTATGTTCAACTTTGCTCTGGCAACTCTTACAATGATGCTGGTGTCAAGCTCTATTGAACTCTGTTTCCCTTGGACAACATCAGTGATGTGGAGAAGGGGGATGTGCTGCATGGGCATCCGCTGATCTTACTCCAGCGTCACCTCACTGCAACGGCAAAATACAGGAAGCAACAGTTTACTGATAGGAGGATTCTGAAGGCCCTTCTGTATTGGAAACTAGCCACAGGTAAGAGGGCACAAGGGCAACCTCATCTTTACTTCAAGGATGTCTGCAAAAGTGACATGAGGGTGATGGACATCAAAGGGTGGGAAGACGTCACCAACAATCGCTCACACTGGAGAAACGATTTACACCAAGGGATGGAATGAGAAAAGAAGAAATGGAGTCTTGTCACTGGGGTGAAGTGTGCTCAAAGGAAAGAAAACAACACAGTGATATTGGGTGGGGGGGGAGCATCTTCACAAGCATTGGTTGTAATTGAGACTGTCACTCCTGTGTGGGCCAGTACAGCCATGACAGATGCTGCAGTGACATATAACATTTGGGGTACAGATCCAGGGTGTCTTGAGACTGACAAATGCCACATATACAAGCAAATTCAGACTAATTGTCTAATTAAGTCACGCTTTTAATACATTGCAACACACATTCAATAAAATCTAACTCTTAAGAAATCACATAAGTCAACTTACATAATTGTGTGTAAGGTTTTTTCTAAGAAGTTCCACAGAATATCAAGATGGGTGACTGAACACTGCTTACTGCCACTTTCGTGAGGCTGTAGAAGATTTACTTTCAATTTCTGGGATGTATCTGGGGAAAAATAAAACTCAAGTGAAGAATTACTGTAATATGAGTATATGCTGAAAAGTTCTCAGCCCAACTAAAAGAAAAAAGAAAAAAGGAAGGAATATTCAAAGGAAGAGTTACTGTATTAGTGTAATATGAGTGTACTGAAAAGTTCTCAGCCGAACTAGGAAGAGATGAAAAAAAATTAAAATGAAAAATTACTGTAATAAGCTGACAAGTTCTTTAATAAGACTTTTGATCACCTAAGCCGGTAAATATCAATTTCACTATTAAAGTAAAACAGGGATATCTACTTAAACATCAAACACCCACAAAATATACAATTTATAGTAATAAGAAATAATATTGGATTAAAAAAACATTGTTTAAAATTACAGACACAAAATACTTGTAATAATTGTAAAATCTTTGATTTTTATACTTGGAATAATTGTAAAATCTTTGATTTTTTTTTTATTTTGCTAAAATTAAAAACATTGCAATTTCATTTTGCATTGTTCCTTTTAAAAAAATCTGAACTAGGGAATTTTTTTCAGTAACTCTTCCTTTGAATTCAACCCTTTTCCACTTAGTTGTGAGTTCAATCCCTGGGACAGGCATTGTGTACTTAGTGGAAATGGGCAAGTAACAACTGAGCAGTACTAGACAATATCCCTAGATATGAGCAGTGGAATGAGAACAGATTAAATAAAGGGTTCAGTTCAAAATTACCTGTAGGTTACCCAGATCAAGATACACTTGAGGGTGGCAGTGGGGTGTAACAGCCAAAACATTGTGATAACAACAACAGAAATAAGGACAATAGTCTGAATATAAATAGTGTAAATAATGACAACGTATCATCCCAGAAATTCAGACAAAAGTAGAGTCCTAATTTAAAAAAAAAAAATGAAACACAAGTAGTAATAAATTTTGAAAACTAAAAAAATTTGTCAAGATATATATATATTTTAATAGAAGTGCAGCAATAAAGTTCAACTACCATTCCGTTCTACAATTAGAGATAAACAATGGCAGACTGGGACTAAAAATATTGCTTACAAGGAGACAAAGGGGGTCAACTCACAACTACAAAGCTATCATTTAATTTTCATAAGAAATAAATAAAATCAGCCGTTCTCCACTACATTTAACACTACTTTGTCCATTCATACAATCAATGATTATTTGTTTCTTCCTTTATTGCATTTTTATTTGGCATTTCTTTTTTTTAAAAACAATTATATATTATTAAGTATCCATCAGAGAACTTGAAATACAAGCCTAATAAATGGGAGATACAAACAATGGTGGACTGGGTCTAAAAATATTGTTTGCCAGAAGGAAATGGAAGCTCACCCACAACTACAATGCTAACGAATAAATAAAATTTTGCAGTTTAGTATTACAAGTTGCAACTTTTTGAGTTTACTGGTCATAGCCAATCACTTCAATATCTTCGACCTTATGATTTATGGTAAAAGGTAGCGCTCCCCTCCACTGCAACTCCACTCTTTTCTACATCCATTTAACACTGCTACGTCCCTTTGTTAACACTTCTTCATCCTTTTGTTAACACTTCTTCGTCCCTTCGTTAACACTGCTACGTCCCTTCGTTAACACTTCTTTGTCCCTTCAGACACTAAGTATATATTATTTTTGTGTTCCTTTATTGCATTTTGATTTGGTATTTCTCTTTTTGAATAACAATTATATTTTATTAAGTTACAATATAAAACTCAGGAAAGAAGTTGGAGTTTTATTGATCATTTTAAGGGCCCTTTAGAGGTTTACATGCCTGTGGGTCTTGGCTCTTCTGTTCCTGGATAGACTGAACCAAGACTACTGTTTGACATTCTTTAAAGTTGCCATCCATCTCAAATTACAAATTGTAACTTTATCTTTAAATTCACAAACTGTTGCTGAAGACACAGAATGTCCTTAATTATACCTGAGACTGACCCTTATTCCCTTATTCCTTACACTACCTCCCCTGTTTCGTTGCTCTTCATACATTGCTTATTTGTATTATGTTCTTTCATTTTTTTTTTCTTATTCCTTTTTATTACTAAAACAGTTGTTTGTAATTTGTTTCTTAATTGCATTTTTATCATAGGGGGGGGCACTTCATCAGAGGCCCACTTGTCATCTGGCAAGCTGATAATCTTGGCCCATCCGCCACTGACATTTATGGCTTTCTTTCAATGAAAATGAAAAAGATGTCTAACAATAATGAACATACAAAATTTTTTTTCATTTAGTTCAGAAATTGATATGGCAGTTCAATTACAAAACAAAATAAACAAATTGCATTGTCCAAAACTTGAAGATCCAGGGGTGGAAAGAAATGTCAAAATCATGAATCACAGGTACAATGTCAAAAATCCCAATAGACGTAAATGGCCAGAAATCCAAGGCACCAGGCAACAATCACTTGCAAAAGCTGACAGACGAGGTAAAAAAATAAAATGACTTCCCAATTCGAGAAAACCAACCGCTTTTATTGATGGAACAATTTTATTCATTGGTCGACTGGTGGGAGAGGACACACAATATAAGCGTATCTGAGAAGCATTTATGGCCACAGCTGTGACTGACTTGTTTCTATTTTGGTTATTCTGTCTTTGGCATATTGTACAGAATACATGTGCCATTTTTTTTCTTGGTAAGTCACTTTCTCTTTTGCCACATTTCTTCTCATGAAAATAAAGCCAACATTGAACATATTCAACATTACTTGAAAGAAAAAAAGAAAAAGAAAAAGAAAAAAAGGAAAAAAGAAAAAAGGAAAAAAGAAAAAAAGAAAAAAGAAAAAAAGAAAAAAAAAAGAAAAAGTAAAAAGAAATAAAATAAAAAAAGTTATTTGGAATAACAATGACCTTACCAAAGATTTTTTTCAGTTTTACTTTATTTGAATTGAAAATGTTTTCCAAATTCAATTTACTTTCCTCGAGTCTTAGAGTTTCTTCATCCTCTGTATTTTCCTCAGTTGAATATTTTTCACTGTCTGACAGGGGCAAACCAGCAAAAGTTGTGATGACAGGCTTGTCTTGCTGAAATCATTTGAGAACAAAGATTAGGAATTAACTACTATAAATGAATAACACAAATGAACTGCATAGATGCTATTCAAGCAATCCATTAAAACAGAGCAGAAATTTTTTTTAAAAAAAGCCAAACATGGATAAACGTGTTCACAATAATAGAGTGTCAAAACAACAGTTTAGACTATGAAAAAGCTATTTCAAGTATCTCTTTGGCAATATATATTGTTTTAAAAAGAGATAATTAGAATTGTAATAAAACCTAAACATATAAAAGTTCTTCAGAATTGACAACAAAAATAATAAAGATTGCTTATTTACATTATTTATCTTAATGTTCATTGGAATGGTTGGCAAAACATTGGCTAATTGGCAATTGATTCAAACTTTATAAAATGGTAAATAATAAGGATTTCCTTACAGTTGGCTCACATATTTTAATAATTTAGTAAATGTTTATCAATTTAGGAATAAAAAAATTGTTTTCATATTTCTTTCTTTATAAACTAGTAAATGATAAATAGTGCATCGCATTAGTTCTAATTGTATTAGTTTTTAGAATGTAGTAAATATAAAATTATTCTTGTAAATAAACAACCTAATAAATAGTGTTTCATATTTTGTTGTAAATTCTCAAGCTTATTGGGATCAGGTTTAGCCATGCTTGCAAAAAATTGATCACAGTACTTAAAAGATCGAGTCATTAGCGGAATTAGCTTGGACAAATGAATCCAACCAATTCTTAATGTATTTTACTATCTCATCCCTTTTATGCTTCAACCACTCACCCATAATGCAACCTACTTTCCTCTTTAAACCAACACTCTCCTCTCCTCCTGTAATCTTTTTTTACCTTCTATTAGTATGGCTGAAGCTAACGTACAGGAGAGTGATACTTTCTTCGGTTAACATTTTGATAACATGAAGAGGAAACATTATATTGAATTAATTGCTAGGTCTGCTGCTCGAAAAGTTGGTTCACTATGTCGAGCTAGACGTTTTTTTCTTGCCAGAATCTATCTTATCATCTTTGAAATGTTCTTAACAAGAGGTATGCTTTCCTTTATAAAGGTAATTGAACCTTACTTTGCCGTGAAAACCTGCATGGCTAAGTGGTCTAAAATAACACCAGGCTATATGGGAGTTTCATTGGCATAAGGGATATGCAGGTTCAAACCCTGCCAAAGGGATGGGGGGGGGGGCATCTTTATTAAAGGTTCTCAAAAAACCCAGGCTGGTAGACAAAAATTATGATGCTTAAAAACAAAGACATCATCTCAAACAAGTGTATCTACAAAATATTAACATGCGTAATAATATGAGATGATGTCAGATTATAAATCAAAATCCATTAATTCCTTAAAAATATCCATTTTTATTACAATAATGCCTGTAACTGTTTTCTTTTTTGCTTTAATCTATCTATCCTTGTATTAAATCTAATGTTTTCCATGGATGTAAATTGGAAGGATTATACTGAATCAATTGCTCAGTCTGCTGCTATAAAGGTTGGTTCACTGTGTCATGCTTGACAATTTTTCTTGATAGACTATCTTACAGTTTTCAGAAAATAACTAATTAAAAAAATTCTTACAATCTAAAAATATTGTCTGGCATTAAATAATTTGAAAAAGGTTGATAAACTGTTAGTCAGTTATGTTCCATACGTGATACAAGCTTGAGCAATTATGTACCTTTCAATACATGACTGACGAGGTAAGATTTTTTCCTGCAGTAGGTTGCCATTTCTTTCTGCAGTAGACTGGTTGCCTACCAAGGCTAAAAAATCCACTGTCTTTCCTGCTATTCAACCCATAGCTGGGGAGAAAAGATATATTCATTCATTTTCCAAGAGTATCTGTGCGTAAATGAATCTAATAAACTCGACTGGAATTCGAACTCCGCTTTAGTTTCAGCCATGATAAACTGTATAAAACAATTAATCAATAGAATACTGATTAGCTACACAAATATCTTGAAATTTATTTACATTTTCTGGATTATACATGTATAGAAACTAGCATGGCCATAAAATGAGAAATCAGTTTTATATTGATTGTAATGTAGAATTGATCACTCACTTTATATCCACATTATAATTTCTTGTTTGTTTATCAAATTCTGATTAGCTATGAATCCACTTCTTCTCCAAGCTATGGGTTAATTAAGAAGATTAGTATCACTAAACCATTATTATCCACCCATCCCCGCAAAAATTCTTGCAATCTAAAAATATTGTCATTAAATAACCTGCAAAAAGCTGATAAGCTGTAAAAAAATGAATAAATTTAGGTGAAGGACATATCCTGTTCAATTAGATATTGAATGATTAGAACAGATAGAAAAAAACTAATTAAATATAAAACATTAAAAAAAAAATTAAGGAAACACCACAAAAACACTTACCAGAGGAATTTCTTCAGACATTTCACCACTAATATCTTGGAAAATATCTTCTGGTTTCTTTTTTGATCTAGACTTCTTTGAGCTTTTTACTGAAGACGAAATCTCTTCTGAATCGGACTCACTGTGAGACGTCCTGTATGTCTGCTGACTGTGAAGTTTTGAGAGATTTTCCAGGGATTTCTTAAGTTTATCTTTATTCAATTTTGCACTATCAACTTTTTGGGATTTAACAATTTTAGCTCTTGACTTTCTATCAGATAAAATTTTGCGATTATAAACCTTAGACTTCTTGGACTTAAATAACTGTTCATCACTTGACGACTGTGAGGTAATCTTCTTATGCTTGGATTTGGTAGTTTTCTTGAACTTTGCACCTTTTTTAGATGTAATTTGTTGGCGGGAAACATTCAATTTCTGAGGACTGAACAACTGATCATCACTAGAGAAATCTATATCAAAAACCTGAGAGGCAAATTTCTGTGTTTCTTTATATTTTGTAGGTTTTGACTGATAAGACTTACTTCGAAAGATTTCATAGACTTTTTGAGGTTTAGAAGGGCCCTCACCAGCAGATATCTCTGACTTGTCGTTTGTATGGGAGATTATTCCACTAGTGGAGGGGATTTCATGGGCGGATTTTTTAAATGTGCTAGAGTCTTTGGTTTTTAAGGATGTTACTTCAGCAATTTTTTCTGAACTACTGACTCTTGTTGTAATAGGCCGTGCTTTAATTTTTCGGCCTTCAGCATCAGATTTTTCTGAACTACTGACTCTTGTAATAGGTTTTGCTTTAATTTTTCGGCCTTCAACATCAGATTTTTCTGAACTACTGACTCTTGTAATAGGTTTTGATTTAATTTTTTGGCCTTCAGCATCAGATTTTTCTGAACTACTGACTCTTGTAATAGGTTTTGATTTAATTTTTTGGCCTTCAGCATCAGATTTTTCTGAACTACTGGCTCTTGTGAGAGGTCTCAATTTAATTTTTTGGCCTTCAGTGTCAGACTTTTCTGAACTACTGGCTCTTGTGAGAGGTCTCAATTTAATTTTTTGGCCTTCAGTGTCAGACTTTTCTGAACTATTGGCTCTTGTAATAGGCTCTGCTTTAATTTTTCGGCCTTCAGCATCAGATTTTTCTGAACTACTGGCTCTTGTAATAGGCTCTGCTTTAATTTTTCGGCCTTCAGCATCAGATTTTTCTGAACTACTGGCTTTTGTAATAAGCTTTGCTTTAATTTTTTGGCCTTCAGCATCAGATTTTTCTGAACTACTGGCTATTGTGAGAGGTCTCAATTTAGTTTTTTGGCCTTCAGTGTCAGACTTTTCTGAACTACTGGCTCTTGTAATAGGCTTTGCTTTAATTTTTTGGCCTTCAGCATCAGATTTTTCTGAACTACTGGCTCTTGTAACAGGTTTCTCTTTAATTGTGAGCTGTCCAGTAATGGATTTTTCAGTTTTATTTGCTAAGCCACTATCAGATGATTTCCTAATTTTGGATGGCATACCATCAGTAGATTTTTCCGAACTACTAGATTTTCTTTTTTGTGCAGAAGTTGCATTTGCAATGACCAAATCTTCAGACTTTGTGAACACTTGAGCTGCTTTATTTGCCCTTGATAGATCATCATCTGTTGATCTTTTTACTGAATCTCTGGATTTCTTATTTACTCTCTTTCCTTTGGTGAGACAATCCTCATCAGGCGAAGTTCCAGACTCACGCCCTGATTTTCTCGATTCACTTAACCCCCGAGTGTATTTTCTTATAGTTGCAACCTTTTCATCTCTAATGGTTTGAACTTTATCTTGAGTTTCAGATAGTTTCCTTTTTGATGAAAAACCTTCACTAGTAGATCCTCCTGATTCCTTTGACTCTTTAAAATTCTTATACAAGCTAACTTTTGATGTCTTGGGAATTTCACTTTCAGATTCTTCCACTCTTGATGACCGACTACCATTTCTTGATCTCCGAGATTTGAAAACTTCTGAGGAATCAGAATTATTACTCCTTCGGCTTGACTGTCGGCTTTTCCTACCAGATTCTCCAGAGTCATTATCTGAAGAAGACTTTTTCTTTGCTGATATTTTGGATGCACTTGATTTTGTTTTGGTAGTGGAATCAGAATTTGTCTCTGCTTCTTTAGCTTTAGAGTCTGTGTTCTTTTTGGCACTTTGAATATTGGGTGAGGCTTTCTCAGATTCTTCTTCATTGCTATCTTTGTTTTTAGAATCTGTCGTAAGTTTAAGACTGCTTTTCTGAGCAAAACCTTTTGGAAAAGCTTTTCCTTCTGTACTTGGCTTTTGCAGTTTCAGTTCTGCTGCCCGCAGAGCTGCTAAATTTATAGTTGGATCTTCCTGTTCTGTGCTTTGCTTAGGTTCAGAAACTTTCAGTCCAGAGATGGGCTCAATAAGGGATATATCGACAAGTAGTTTCTTCCTTTTTTTCTGTGATCCACCTGTAACGAAAAACAAACAATTGCAAGGAAAAGTGAAATTAAATTTAAACCTTTAATAAAGAGTTGTTTAAACCTTTCACTCTGTTCAGTAATCAAATTTAACTTTAAAGCAGTTATTTATTAAATTTTTTAATCTTCTATAATTACAGTAGTTACTACCTCTTAGTTCAGGTTTTTTATGATTCACCAAGGTCGAAAAATGGACAGATGGACACACATACACTGCACATTATTTATATAGATATATTGGTAAATGATAAATATTGCATTGAATTGGTTCTCATTGCATTACTTTTTAGAATGCTGTAAATATAAAACTATTCATATAAATAATAATAGTGTTTAATATTTTTGTTGTAAATTCTCAAGAATAAAAAAAAATTGTATGTTGTTGAATTAATTTCAATTATTAATAAAATTATTCACAAGAGAAAGGTGGACAATTTACATAGATGCATATAGATGCATAAATGCAACAGTTTCAGCAATAACTGAACACTTGATAAAAAGCCAGTAGTTTGCTCAGTCTTATAGTCCAGATATGTCCTGAGTGTTTTGCAGGGCAAATTTTGAATATTATTATTAGTTTTTTTTTTAATTCAAGTTCACCTCAAGCAAAGCAATAAAGCCACTAAGACACAAAGCATTAATGAGTGTGGAAGAATTAGAACACAGAAACATTATTAAGGACTGAGGACAAAAAAAAAAAAAAGAGTAATCAGGGGAATAGTAGATAGTGATTGACATTATATTTAAATTTTTTAAGCTTACAGTTTGCTGAAAAGCATGGAGCCAGAAGGGAGTTCCACAAGCGATAAGTGCAAGACTATTAGTATAGAACTTATGGTTACATGTAGCCACTTCAGCTGTAAAATGGTGATACCTAATTGCCAGTCTAGTACTGCACTTAAATTCAAAAAGTCTTGGTACCATGAAAGTATTTATAGAAAAGGTACAGGGAAATAACTTTATGGTGGTAGGAAAATGACTGAAGCCAAGATGCCAGATGAAAACCAATAATATTACTGATTCTTCTTTGGATTTTACCAAGGATCTCTGGATATATAGCAGGAGCACTGGACAATATGTGGTAGCAATATTCTAAGCAATAGACAAATGGTAGACTTATAAAGATGTAAGATTCTGAAGAGAAAAGTTGTCTAACATAACAGAGTGAACCAACTTTCTTAGCAGCTGACCAAGCAATTAATTCAATGTAGTCTTGAAAGTTTTGAAATCAATATACATTAAGTCCTACCAGCCACCTTTCTGTAAGCAAAAGAAGTGGTCAGTAAGCTTTATATGTTATATTTTCTTGCATATAACTTGGTAGCTCTAAGAGAAAAAAAGAAGCAATATGTAAGTTTTAAAATGTATTTTTTTTAATTTTCTTGAACTTTTTGCTTTAATTCCAAGCTAGTAGATTAAATTTAATATTTCCAATAAGCAAAAGTACATACAGTAATAGCACTGTCAAAAAAAAAAAAAAAATAACCTTTTGACATGCTGTTTTTTTGCAGGCACGAAGGTTAAACATTTTTATTCTAACAAATGTCATGGCCTCAAGAAGGTCTACAAAAGTTATCAAAAAAAAAAAAAATAAATAAATAAAAAAATAAAAAACATTCTTACATATTTTTTATGAAGAGACTAGTTAATTTAAGTATTGCCAAAATGTATTTGCTTTTCTACAGATGTTGGGGCATGGTGGGGTAATGGATAGCAGCTCGGACTCAGGAATCGGAGAACTGAGTTGGAATTCTAGTCGAATCCATTGCATTCACTTATGTGCTAATACCCTTGGGAAAGGTATAAATCCTCTTCTTATCCTCCCAGCTATTGGTAAATAGTAGGACAGACCGGGTTCTATAGCCTTCTATGGCAACTAGCCTGCTGCAGAAAGAAGTGGCAACCTACTGCAGGAAAAAATCTGCCTCATCAGTCATGTATCTTTCAATACATGATCCCTAAGTGTGCATCACACATGGGACATAACTAACTGACAGATGCAAATTTAATTAAAAATGACCAACAGGGTATTTTTGTTAAGATTTTTATTGTATTTTTTATATTGTATACAAACAAGTGATTTTTTTTTTTTTAGTTTTAGTTAGTGTAGAAATAGTCCATTCCAAGTACTTTTGGGATAACCAATTTGTCTATATTTCTCAGATGAGGTATTGTAACTATTTACACTATTTACATTGTTTGGAATGTTGTCCTCATCTTTATTGTCATATTCACCTTCAACATCTATCTCTATTTCTCAGATGAGGTATTGTATTAGGTTGGTGCAAAAATAATGACGTAATAATGTCGTTTTTTGACGTATTTTTTAACGTCAAAAAACGACATTATTACGTTATTATTTTTGCACCAACCTAATAACTATTTACACTATTTACATTGTTTGGAATGTTGTCCTCATCTTTATTGTCATATTCATTGTACGCTCTGGCTTACATCAGGTGATATACATTGGAATTTCAAACCAAACCCTTTATATAGCCCACTGGGATAGACTGTCCTAGTTCCACGTGCCATGCCTTTTCTGGATATCTCAGTTTCAGTTAATTCCCTTTAGTAACTCAAGTCTCAAAGTTTTTTGTTCACCTTTGCTGTCATCAGGTATTGAACTCACAACTCTTTGGCTCAAGTCACTTCTGGATTACTTCAACTAATGCTTTTTATCCATTAGGCCATATGTGGGGAGCCAGTGGCTTGAATATTGTGTAAGTGACACTCAGTGTGAAATTGAAAACATTACTGATAGAGATTTCACACCTACCACTCACAATATTCAAACCACCAGCTCTGACTTGTGACAATTCAAATCTTATATATTTACTTTTCTGCCACAAATGCAAAGAAGGAAATTATTTTGGAGAAACTGGGACAGAATTCCATCTTCTGTTCAATAACCATAAAAAAAACATCAAAGACAATAACAATTTTCTGTCACTGCACACTTCAACCAAGAATTTCATAGCATTGATGACATCAGATGCATGTTTTTAGTGTCTTCATTCAACAGCCAACAAGATGCAGATCAGAGTTGAAATATATTTTCAAAATAAAATCACACATTGAGGGATTAAACAAGGATTTGGGTTTACTCAGAGAGTATAATTTCACAGGGAGCCCTCTAACCAAACACAAAATTTCCCACTTGTTTATTTATTTCTTGTATTGTTGAAAAAAGGACATAGATGTGTCCAAAAATTCCAACTTTAAAATATTTTTCTTCTTGTTTCAATTTAGTCACCAAGTTTAATATATAATAAATATCAACAATTTTATGGCCAATATTATCATCATTTTGTTGGTTTTTCTTCCTCAAAATTTATTAATCAGCATATTAAATCTACATGCCTGTCTTATTTGTTATAATGTCATCATATATTATGGTAGAATATATACACACACGTGTGTATACATATATATATATATATATATATATATATACACACACATATATACACACACACATATACACAAAAAAATACAGAGGGTGGTATGGGTAAATTGTCAACATTTTATATTTTAATTTTTTGCATGCATGTCAGTTGAGCACCATCTATGAGAAAAAGAATACCATGATGCAATTCACTCCACCAGAAATTTAGAAATGGCATGCTGTACTGGTTGGTATTTGCACTGGAAGCTCCAATATGAACATTTCAGTGTTTCGGGGTGTCAATCTGAGGACAGTGCAGAACATTCAGAAAGAATTAGATGAGTCTAATGACAATTATGAAGATGTTTGGCATGAACACTAGTGATGGTGACATTATGCCTCTATTCATCTTCCTACAGGGTCTCAGACTCAACAAGGAGGCCGACATCAAGTGCCTTGAGGAGGTAGTGCTGCCCTGGTTCAAGAGGGTGGCTGCTGGAAGACCCAATGTTTGGTAACAAGATTCTGCACCATGCCACACTAGCAGGATAACTTAGTCATTGCTGTCAGACAATTTCTGCAACCACATAACCCCTTACATCTGGCCACATAACTGCCAAGACTGCAACCCCCTTGATTATTATGTGTCGAGCGCATATGAGCAAGAGACCAACAAAACTCCTTGTAACAAAGATGAACTGAAGGTAAGAATTTTGGCAGCATTCACCAACTTAAACAAGGAGACCATCCAGAAGAGTTGCAGGAGATTCGGAAGTCATCTGGAGGCTGTGGTTGAAGCCAATGGCAATTTTATTGAATATATTTACTCTTTAGGATTTAAAGATACTTTTGTGTAATTGTGGTAAATATATGTTAAAATGAGATGCCAGTGTTATTTTCATTTTTGCATAATTTAGACGACAATTTATTCATCGCGCACACACTCTCACTCTATCTCTACATATAATTTTTAAGGTTTGTCTACAAATGCTCAAAACATACTTGGTGTGTCCCGAGGACTGGAGGCCCATTTTGGAGGAGATAAAGCAAATGTTTGTTCAGTTTCCCCTTTCTCTTTATTTGGAGCATCGCCCTGAAAAGAAAATAATGAAAAGGGACTTTAAATTAATCTTAAAAAGTGAATGAAGATTTCAAGCAGGAAATAAAAATACCAATATTTAATAAAAGGCATTTTTTTTAATAATTTTCAGTACTTCTTTGAAAATGCTTTTGTTATAAGGCATTGTTATTGCCTGGTTAGCTTTTCCATCACATTTGGTCACATTTGAGAGTTATTCAAAATTTAAAGCCTTTTTGAATTTAATTTTAAAAGTATTACTCAGAATTTTTTTTTTCTTTTTTCAAGCAATAAACCATAAAGTTTTCAGAAGCACAAAGGAAAAAATTTGTGGAGTTACCTACTAATAATCTATTTTAAAAATATGACTGTTTTCAAAACATACATAGAAAATAAAAAAAAACTATCCTACAATTCCAACTTTTGGAAGGAAGAAGAAAGTGCTGCAAACATTTACAAGAGATTAGTAAATGTTTATTGAAATTCTGCACTTGATATAAGCATATTCTAGAAGCAAGGTCAACAGAGTTCAAGGCAATCTTAGTGACAAGCCCCACAGTGGCAGGTCAGCTGCTGCTTTGAATGATGTTTTCATTTTAGCTGACAGAAGATACACAATGGCAAAACCATGGAAGCCTTCAGGTTAACTACGGTCATGCTTGTAGTTTAGTGCAATGTCTTGATTATTTCACCCTATACAAAGCAATAAAGCAAATAAGACACAAGGGATTACTGAGTGTAAAAGAATTAGAAAACAGAAACATTTTTAAGGAGCAAGAACAATAGAAGAGTAATCAGGAAGACAGTAGATAACAATTGACATTGCATTTAAATTTTTGAAGATCAAAGTTGGCTAGAAAGCATGGAGCCAGAAAAGAGTTCCACAGGCAAGAAATGTGAAAAAGAAACTGTTAGCATAGAACTAACGATTATACCTAGCCAATTCAACTTTAAATTGCTAAGACCTTGTTTCTAATCTAATACTGAACTAAAATTTATAAATTCTAGGTACCATAGAGGAAAGATTATTCTTGTAAATAAACAATCTAACAAATAAATAGTGCATAATATTTTTGTTATAAATTCTCAAGGACAAAAAAAAAATGTATAAATTCATTTTCATGTGTTTAAGTTTTATTCCAATCCTAATTATCACTTTTTAAAACAATAAACAAGAGTGAAGGTAGTTAAAATAATAGTGGTGTCAAGGGAAAAACCATCCTTTTGACACTGTATCTTATTGCAAGCATGTTTATCCATGTTTGCCATGACTTTTATGTACATGTGCAAAATTAATTTACTTACGGATTCTGGATTTATTGGTATGAAATTAAATTCTCGTTTTGTTGTTGTTCTTTTCCTACAAAGTAAAATTTCACATGAAAGTAAAAATTTATTTGTTCAAACATCATACATGCACTAAATTCAAAACAGAATTTATGATAGACAGCAAGCAGTTTATTCTAATTATGAATATTATCAAAATTAGTTGGTCCCAAATGTTTTAAAAAATTCTAATCTTACTTATTATAAAATGCAGATTGTGTCTGTGTGTGTGTGTCTGTACGTTTATATATTGGATCGGATTTCCTACATTTTTCAACCGATTTCAACAAAACTTCACAGGACTACGTAAAATTACCTTGCAGTGGTTCTGACAGCGCCAAAAATTGGAAAAAAAACAATTGTTTTTGCACAAAATGAATTTGAAAACACAATTAAGAGGCATTAATGAAAGGGGGACAACTCATATCGAGTTATACTTATTAATATCGAGTTATCAAGTTATACTTATTATAAAACCCAGGTTGTTTGTGTGTGTGTGTGTGGGTGTGTGTGTGCGTTTGTTCATATATGGGATTGGATTTCCTACATTTTTCAACCGATTTCAACAAAACTTCACTTTTTTTTGGCAGGTAGTGTTTCTTATTGTCTTGCACACTTTTTTATTTATTTTTACATTCAGAATGCTTTAAAAATTTCATTTACAAGACAATTGTTTATAATAAAATTCTATTCAATCGGTAGACTCATAACGATTGAAAACAATGTTTTTGTTTGAGTTTGACCAATTCAGAAAAAAAAACAAAAAAAACTAAAACTAATTAACACATGCGTGTCCATCAACCTTAAACAATAATCTTTGTCAATTTTATTTTTCAGTACTTGATCTATCTCTGTTACATCCCCGGGCAATGCCGGGCTCTACTGCTAGTAAGTATATAAAGTCAATAAATTGTTTTAGAAAAGGACAAAAATAAAACCCTGACTGCAAATTTCCAAAATATAAGACTTGTCTATCACCTCCTCACACCCTTCTCTATGGTTGAGACAGGAAAAAGGATCTAGACATTCAAGAACAAATGCTTGAGAAAGCTCCTCTGCATCTCCTACTGTGAGCCTCAAACCAACGACTATGTCCAGAGCAAGGTCAAAAGTCTTGTGGACAAGCAGGAATCTCTCCTCATCACTATTAATTGTTGGAAGACATCATGGTTTGGCCAAGTCACACAGCATAACAGCCTCTGAAAGACTATCAGACAAAGCACTGTTGTGGAGGCTTTGTTATGTTGGGACTTATAGTTGAAAGAATAAATTTGGGCTGTGTTTTCAAAGACATATATCCTCAACACATTTATATTATACTTCAATGAAAATAAACTGAAAAGCATAGAACAATACTGAGAAAAGACAAAAGCATTTATATTGAATAACAATCAATTTTCATTTATATTGTATGAAGATTACAATGATATATATTGTAATAAGCATAGATTTTTTTATTGAAATCTTGTATTGTTTGTTAGTTTGATTAATGTTAAAGTCTCTCTCTCTATATATATGTGTGTGTGTGAATGATGCTTCAGAGTTTAACTGAGAGGTTAAATGTTGCAAAATTTGTGATGAAAGTTTCACAAAGTAGGATGTAGTAATAAACTGTTGATAAGAAAATAAAACAGTTTTTGTCAAATAAAATAAATTCACATTAAATTTGTATAAATTTAGTTCAAATAAAGTTGTCTTCCTTTGACTGCTCTTGATGAAACTTGAAGTTGGAATGTTCGTGAAAGTTCAGAAGATGGTTTTGTTGTTAAAAAAGTTCTTTGCTTTGTTTGGATGAAATTGTAATGTTTATTCACTAGCAGGAATGATTATGAGCTGCTGGGTGAATGGATTGATGAGTGAGTGAAATTTCTGAAAGTTTATTATGTTCGCAAGTAACTTTGAAAACTTCAGATGAAGTGACATAGGTTCGTGCAGCAAATACTGTGAAATCACAAAGCTCACTGGCAAAATGAACTAGTGTTCTTTATTTATTTACTTGGGTAAACTCCAGAGAAACTGACGCTAAAAATTTTAACTTGATCACACGATGAATAAAACTTGTGTGTGGATGGATAGCAACACCCACTTGTATGTTTGTTGACCAATTAGAACTCAAATATTCAAAAATATGTGTGAAGTTGGATCTGTTCAAAACATTGCTGTGATCCACTTTTTTCACAGAAATTGAATAAGTTATTTTTAGTAATTCATAAAGATGTAAAATTAAGATTCTACGCTGTTGAAGGTGGATGCAAGCAGGTACGACAATGCAAAAGCTGGCAAGACAACATCAAAGAGTGGACGGATATGACAATGCTGGAGCTTCTGAAAGTTATCACTTCCTCTGCCCATTTGAAACCCTCCCTACTGTGTTTATATCTACAGTGCAGCATTATATTTTACTTACCAAAATGAAATGTATACAAAAACTTAAAGAAAAGAAATGCAAAAAACAATATTGCATTTTTATTAAATAAGTATTTGTTATTAGGTTGGTGCAAAAATAATGACGTTTTTTGACGTTAAAAAATACGTCAAAAAACGTCATTATTTTTGCACCAACCTAATATTTTAATCATTAAATTGTTTTTAAAATAGTGGGAGTATTTTGTATGTTAAATAATAAAACTTTTAATTTTTCCATTTGTTGTACTAAGCTATTAACCCTAGTAAAACCAACTGTACTTTGAACCCCCTTACCTGTTTGCACTTCTCCCCCAAATTTGGTTTTGATCAGTCAATGCATGCTATTTTAGAGGGTGTGACAGATGGACTAACAGAAGACAGAATTTTATATATAGATTATTGTTTCTGGTTTCTTCTAAAGTCTTTTCCTTCTCTTTCACTTCCAGTAGCTGCTTGTGTCATAGTGGCATTATTGTCTTGCTTGGGGTGGATTTAAAAAAGATTGTCAGTTATAAATTTTGGGGTGGTCTTTATTTCATCTTCATTTCAGTTGCTTTTTATCACAACTCTCAAATAGATATTCCATGATAATTAATTCTCCTCTATGCTTGTGGGACTTGGATACAATTGGTTGAGGCAGAAAAAATAATTCTGGCATTCAAGAACTGCTTGAGAAAGCTCCTACACATCTACTTGGAGCACAAATCCAATGATCATGTACAGAGAAAGGTCAAAACTAAAAGTCTTGTGGGTCAACTGGAATGTCTTCTTGCAACTATTAAGCATCAGAAGATGTCATGGTTTAGCCAAGTCACACAGCATAATAGCCTCTGCAAGACTATCAGGCAAAGCACTGTTGAAGGTGGATATAATAATAAGCAGAGACGACAATGCAAAAGCCGGAAAGACAACATCAAAGAGTGAATGGATATGACAATGCCGGAACTTATCTACCAGCAACAGATCATCCTGTAAAGGTTGTTTATTTCTACTGCCCTTATCCCCCGCTCTTACGGGGGGGGGGCATAATTAAAATTTATATATTAGGTTGGTGCAAAAATAATGTCGTTTTCTCACATAGTAACATATGTGAGAAAACGACATTGTTTTTGCACCAACCTAATATGTTGTTTATGGTTTTATATTTTTCAAATACATTTTTGACTTTTTTCGAAATAAATACAGATATATATTCACATTCATTAATGCTTGTTGGTTCCTTTTTGCTGAGAAAAAACGTTTTTTAGATGAAGCCAGCTATTTATTCACTGTTGTTAACTAAAGATTCGTGTAAATGTAAATCAGCAAAATTATTTACGTACATGAATATTGAATTACAACTTTGTGATTGTACCCCAGCTTTGACCGCAGATTATTTATTTAGTTAAAATCGATCAAGTGGATCGACCCTCACTAATGATCGCAGAACCGTGTTTACGTCTCTGGATGACTGCTTCTCCATTTATCACGAACAAATTTCACAAAGTAATTAAATTCTGCAAATTTCTTTCAATTCCTCCAACCAACCAAAGAATTTACAAAATAGGAACTGCTTCATCAACCGTGTCGGTTGATGAAGCAGTTCCTATTTTGTAAATTCTTTATAAAAGTAACAATATATTTCCTTCTTGTTTAATAAAAACTTAAGAATCGGAACATTGTTGACTGAGCATATGGATTTCTTTTGGAATGTCGTTTGCTGATTATTGTCAGGACAGTTGAGTTGTTATTGGCAAATTCTAAAAAAAAAAAAAGGGGGACCCCCCCACGCTCAACACGGAATACTTCCAAAAATCATACTTTTTCTTTTTCAAATCTTTCAGTGTGTTTGTGTTTTAGTTGTTCTAAAAAGATAAAAAGAGTTAAGCCAAAAACTAAAAGGGACTAAGAAACAACGATATTGCTCACTATTCAAATTTGTAACTTTAGTTTTCTAAAATTTAAAAATAAAATGAGGGAACAACTTTCCATATTCAAAAATCAATCAAAACAGTACCATTATTTTGAAGAAAAAAAAATCTCCAAATCAAATTCTCAACTGGAGTTTGAAAAATCGAACAAGTTGATCATTCCAGATTTGTTGTCAACTTTCTTTTTTTCTTTCCTTCTTTCAGTAGCATTCACTGGGGAAATAACTTACAAACAATATAACATCAAAAATTAGCATTTAAATTTTAACCTTACACTAAAAATATTCTTTATTTCAGTTAACTGCATTTGTAAACAAAGAAGAGAAAAACATGACTACTTGTACTTCAAATTTAAAAATTGTCCGTTAATTTGGAGACCTGTAGTACACTACACAGTGTAGTTACAGTATTATTATATTTTAGCTTTCTTTAAATTAATCGCTTTTCACACTGCAATCTACTTTCTTTCAAAAGTTCTTGTTTTTAAAATCTTAAAAATTACGTTCCTTTTTCCCGCCTCAAAGGAACAAACTGCAATAACTCCATAAACAAAAAATCATTAAAAACAACAAAAACGATGTTAATAATATTACATATGTTACAAGATAATCGTAATTTAGAACAAATTTGATTGCACTTGTACTATTTACAATTAATGTCTTTAAAAAACTAAAAAAAGAAACGATAAAAAAAAAACAATTTTGAAAACAAACGAAAACAAAAACAGATACACGCTTCACGGAAAAAGGATAAAAATTAATATTACAGTTAAAAAAAAAAAAAAAAGACTAAACAAAAACTTACGCATATCTCAATTTATCAGTTAAAAAACGATTATTCCGGTACATGTTATTGTTAAATATTTAAATTAAAAGAACAATAATATTTCGTTACTTAAATTGTAATCGAAATTTCTGAACTCTCCTGTGTTGAAAAACAATTTCAATCTTGATTTTGACTTTTGTTGATAAGAGAGCTACGATACATTAAAAAAAAAGACCCGATATAGTGACAAATGGAAATAATTAATTAAAAAATGCTTACATTTTTAAAATATTAACTACATAATCTTTAGTCTTTACTTTTAAAATAAACTTCGTTTTTTTTTTTTTAATACAGGAGTCGAATTTTCTTAAAGGTCCATGCCACAATTGTTGTTTTTATTTGTTCATGTAAAATCATTTCGAATGAATTATGACATAAATAATTATGTCATAATAATTTATTATGTTCACTATTTTTTCTGCTTTTACTGGGAGCGCGTTTTCCTTTATCAGATACTTATAGTGCTGTCTTCCCCTCGATTAAATTTAAATTACACCTGTGGTAGTGACAGATACCAGCGATAGTTTTAGAAAGCAACATTCTCATAGCGAAAGAAGTACAAGTGAAAAATATTTATTCATCATGAGGAGGGCTGGACTTCATCTCACCTTTAACTTAGCCAGTCCCAATCACTGGCCTAATCATATGATAATATACTAACTATTGTTTTTTTCTTTTTTTAAATCATTTCACCCCAGTGATAATGCCACTAAGATGCAAGGTGTGGAAGAGAATGAGAAGACTTTTGTGGAAAGAAAGGACATTAAAAGAACAGGATTCAGAAAGGCAGATGGCAACTGACATTTAAATTTAAAACTTTAAAAGATTGTAGGTGGCAGGAAAGCAAGAATGTGGGAAATTTGACCTGACTTTCCAACATGAAAAAGTTGAGGTTAAAAAAATTGCGAAAAAATTGAATAAAAACAGTAAGATTAGATCAGACAAACTTTCTCTTTTAGGCGGACGAATAAAGTAAGACTCAAAACTCCTGCTTGTTGTGTAACAATAAAAGAAGAAAATGTTTATTTACATGTATAAAAAAAAAAGGGGCGGTAAAGGGATAAACACAATTAGAAGAGAAAGAAAGGGAGAAGAAAAGGTCCTTTAAATTTAAGGGAAGAGAAAATGTTCACAACAGAAAAAGGCTGAGTGCTTAAAAGTTCTTTAAGCAAGTAGAATTTTGTTAAGGGTTAGAAACATTCACAGTTTTCTTGCAGAGTAGAAAAATGTCGGTAGACACGAATCTTGCAGTTCAGTGAGTTCATAGGTCAACAACAGAAGTCTTGTAGGTGAAAAGAGGCAGCTTTCAACTGGTTTTTAATAGTGGGCCAATGTTTGTTCTCGATAGCCCTTTAGTAGGTAGTTCTTCTTTGTTAAAACTGATTCCGAAGTTGACTGGTATTCTCTATCGCCAACCTCATAGACGGTGGTCAATTTCTCACTGCCAAAATAAGATTCTCCAAATTTATGGAGATTTGGGAGGCTCAGAAGAATTGGGGACTTTTCTCTCCAAAATTGTTATACAAACTTCCTGGCCCCTTCATTGGTCAGAAAATATATTCTTATCTCTGATAAGAATCGAGGCTTAGGGAGCCGGTTTTGAAAACAAAAAAAAAAGGTTGGAGTGAGCAAGCTGTGAGGTTTTCCCCAGACTTTATGGCACCAGGGAAAGAATAATGGTGGTGGAATTCCTTTTTATATTTTCCAGCTCTCTCATTAGTCAGAAAATATATTCTTATTTCTGATAAGGATCAAGGCTTTGAGAGCCAGTTTTGAAAGTAAAAAAAAAGGTTGGAGTAAGGATTAGAAAAATAGGCTAGATTGTGAACTTGTAAAATATTGTATTTGTGGTTCTCAAATTAAATTCCCATAAGAAACCAGAAGAGAGTTTCACAGGTGAGAAGTGCAAGAAAAAGAAAATATTAGAATAGAACTGATGGTTGCATCTAGCTATTTCAACAGAGACCTAATAGCTAATCTAGTAGTATACTTAAATTCATGCAATTGAGGTACCAAGATTAGAACAACTGCCATGAAAATATTTATAGAAACGACAGAGGGAGGCCATGTTATGGCAGTGGGAAAGTGATTGAAGTCAAGATGACTGATAACGTTACAGACCCTTCTTTGGATTTTGTCAGGAATATCAAGATATATAGCCAGAGCATGAGGCCAGATGTGGCAACAATATTCAATTCATAGACAAATGGTTGATTTATAAATGTGCAAGATGGATTCTGCTGAGAAAAATTGTCTGTCATGACATAATGAACCAATCTTCTTAGTCACAGCAGTTAATTCAATATAATCATTCCTCTTCATGTCAGTAGAAAAGGTGCAATGAGTTGCTCTCCTGGAGGTTAGCATCTGCCATGGGATGAAAATGGTTCTCTAAGATTAAAGGACAGAAATTTCATTTTGGAGGTGTTAAAATTTATAAGCAATTCCTTGTCCCAATTAACAACTGATTGGATTTCATTTTCAAGAGTAGCTTCTAGTTTTACTTTGTCAAACCATTTGGACTTAGTATTAAAATAAATTCTCTGTGAAGATCCTAAGTAGTCCCCATATCTACAAATTTTGTGGGGGTGGGGGTGGGGGATGATAATAACAATTTAACAAATTTGCCCCAATGCTTATATACATTATGTCCATCATTATATTTACACAACAAAAAAAAAACAGTGTTAGTTATAAATGCCTCCCTCTATCCTAAGTATGAAATAAATAACAGTTAACCAGGTGAAATAATGATTGGATTGGATAATAATTAATTCAACCACACTAATGAGCTCACACACAATCACGCCCTCCATCTGGATACAACAACAGATACAAAAATCACACCCCAAATTGCAAAAAGCATCCCACACCCACTTTTGTCACCAACCTGGTGAGGAGAATGGAAATTAAACTAGTAGGCTAAGTTCAATAAATAAAATAAAATATTTCTTAAGTCACCTGAAAAGTTTCACCCACTTATCATCTCCTTAAAACATCTTAGACATTAACAGCAGCATTCTTAAGAACAAGTCAATTAGCTAACATTGTTTCTGAAACCAGATACTTGGATAAGCGAAACAAAAGATCAAAGACCCTGTATCAAAGTGTAGGATGATCCTACTCACACTCACCACACTTATCAAACTCAAAATAAATCTAGGAAAAGAGTGCTTCAACTAGCTTCTATCAAGGAACTGACCCGGATATCTGATTCTTTTGGTCATTGAAGATGAAGAGAAAGAAAATTTGATTTTTATTTCAGTTGGTAGCAAAACACCTGTTCTGGTGCATCATGAGTATATTCTGTATTTATTCAACTATTTTTTTTATAATCTAATTTTTTTTTATTGTTCTTATCTATATTTTAAAGCAATTTTTTTACTTAACTTTTAATTTTTCTTTTATTATTAATTATTGATTTGTTTGGTTTCATACTGCTATGTAGTCTAGTACAAAGTGTTAGAGGTTATTTAGTGATTTATTTGTTGCTATCACTACAAACTAATCAGGATAATTGTCTTCCACAAAGAAGGAGATGTCTCTCTCTCTCTCTTTCTGTTCCAACATACCATGAGCTACAAACTGTTACACAAGAAGGATACAATTTGTATTCATAAAAAAAAAATAAACCTTCAAAAATAAATGTTCACTCAGCATTCCTTCATTTTGAACATGAAAACCAATATTCTAAAGCAAAATGGGGGCAAAAAATAAACAGGTCGATGAACATACATACCCTAGTTAAAGATAGGAACTAAAAAGTAAAACCTCCTTATATTACCCTATTGCAGACAGGGTTGCCAATGTTCAGCCCAAAGGACTGATGTCATAGATGACTAAGCAACATCCATATGACACTCTTAGTCAGCTCTTTTCACTTGGCACAGACATTTAACTGTAACCTACTTAAGAAGTACTAATGAATGGTATAAAAATTTGTGTTATTGGCTTTTATTATCTGATCATGAGGGGCAGGGGCAGTGCAAGAGTCTCATGTCCCTACCAAATCTATGATACCCACCCCCAATCTATGATATTTTCATAAGGTTGTATTGATATAAAATACACATTTTATTATAACCTAATTGTGTACAATAATAGACCATATGCAATATAGGTGAACAATTCAAGTAGAAAAATTGAAAATAAATACAATGTATCTAAATACAAATTAAAGGCATGTCTTAATAGATCATTCCATCTTAAATAAATCAACAATGTTTTGTGGTAAGTTTTAACATCAACCTGAGATTTTTCTTGTTAACAGTTGAATAATTTTAGCCCATTCAACCTTATGGATATAAAATAGTGAATTTTATATAGTTTTCTCAAAACTTAGCATGAACAAAACAAATTCATGGATTTAGACAAAAAACCCCCCCAAAAAACCCAGAATGATGTAAAAATCTGAAAAATTTTTTAATCATTTAATAGTCATTTGCACTTAGTTTAATTTGTAATGTATATAAAAGTATTCAGAAAAAAGCAGATGTTGGTAAGATAGTGATAGTCACAAAGCACTGTCTGTGGCCCACAATCAGGTTTGCAAGTTGGGGTATCCAGGAGTAGTATGCACCAGACCTGATAATGGGGATGGGGATGGAGGGTATTTCATCTCATTTCAAAACTATTGCTGAATGAAACAAAGGGGAGATAACTAATTTTAACTAAAAGAGGTTTGCACATTGTAACGATTCCTTCTATTGGAATCAACATAGATTTATATGGATCAAAAAATAACGACAGATTTATGTAGATTAAAAGAAGAACAACAGATTTATGTAGATTAAAAGAAGAACAACATATATTTCTATAAGAACAACAAAAAACCTTTCCACACAACAGCAATGGTTATAATCAAAACCAAATTTTTTTCTAGACTGTCAATTGGAAATAATGCATATCTCTTTGAAACAATTCACAGAATTGATTCACTTATTGAAAAGAGACATGATCATCCAGTTTATTCAATGTGTAAAATTATGAACAAGTACTATTAGAGGAGCAGCAAAAAGTCATAGAGAGGGGTGAGACAATGAAATCAGGCATGGCTGATCATGTATGGAAAGAAAATAGTAGTATTCAGCCCCTGTGGGATGAAGTGAATATAATAGACAAAGAGTTAGACATCTGAAAGAATCAGCACAGATGCTAGGCTATAAGAACCTCCTCAGTAGGCCTAGCATAGAAATAAATACAGTAAATTTAGATATTTAAAAAATTCCTGATTCTATATTTTTTACCAGATCTTCTAATAAAATATTTTTTTATACTTGAAAAAATTAGATAAAAAAGTGTATATATGAGATTAAAAATATATATTTTAGTAGAATTACTGAAAATATATACCATATATATACTTGTGTATAAACCTACTTCATGTATAATGCAACCCCTGAATTATTTTGTAAAAAACGTGACATATAGGAATGGTCTTCATTCTTTTTTGTACAAAGCAATTATGAAATGATGTGAAAAAACACAAACTTTGAAATATTTGATATGAAGATTTAGATACCATACTTTTGTTTTCGTTTATGCCTGACTATGGTAACACATTTATCTGAGGTTTGCATTCTATGTAGGAATTTGTTGAGAATCATGACCATCTATGACTATATTCTTTTTTAATCAATTCATCCCAAGCAAGGTGATAATACCACTAAGATGCAAGGGGTTACTGAGAGTGAAAGAGAATGAAAAAGACTTTAGAAGGAACTAGAAACCCAAATCTAAACAGGGAACAAAGGATAAACTTCTATTACTGTTCAAAAGACCGGGGAGGAAAGTGAACAGGGCGAGAATGTTCTTTTTCAAAACTGAAATTTATAAAAACTTTGCTGTGTAGCACAATGGGGCAACATCATTTGAACTGGCATTCACTCATATTCATGGAAAATGACAAACTATTCCTGAAGACCAGGCTAAATTAAAGCCAATAATAAAGCAATTATCTGAAAAGAAATGCTGCAAATGCTTGTTATAATAAGAAGTTCATTGTAATTTCATATTATGCCATTTAATCTGTGTGGCTTACTGAGTATTATTGTGTTTTTCAAACCTTGTGTATTGTTCAAATGTTTATCTCATGTTGATTTGTTGCAGAATTTATGCTAAGATATGTCAGAAGGTGAAATTGTGTGAAGGCCTAAAATCTGCGTGTACATCATGCATTTATCCACAACAAATAAATTAAACGAACATATGAAGACAATACAACTTGAAGAAATCAAGGAAAAAAACAACGTAGTTATAGATTTCAACAATAGCATGAATTTATATATATATGACATACACAAAGTGATGATAAGTTGCTTGTTAAACGTGGCAAGTGAGATAAGATTGCAAAAAGTGTCCATGCAGAGATTTAGTGAGTGAATGTTGATGGTTTAAGTTTGTTTGTGAAATTAAAACAGTTTGATTTCTGCAAGATAAAATGTCAATTGTGTGAGTTCAAATAATAATGTGTATGTGTGTGACGATTGTAAGTGTTGATTCAAGTTAGGAAGAGTTGTATGCCTTTCACTGGTATGCTAAAATTGATTAAATGTACAATTACTATTTCATAGTAATAATGTCACTATTTTTAGTAAATTGTAAGTTAAGTTTCTTCACGCGGCAATAGTAGTGCGAGTTGTGTTGAGTTGATGAGAGGCTGGTAGTGTTATTGAGTCAGTGTGTTGGCACGCATGGAGTCTGCTGGCATCTCTTGAAACTCAGTGTCTGACTGACTTGAATTAACTCAAACGAATCCTTTTATAGATTTTTAAGTTTTCAAATAGGCTCCAGACAGCTGCGTGGGAAAAAAGGATTTGTCTCAATTTGCTACATTTTTGTGTCCTTTTAATCAATGGGAAGTTGAGTTTGGAAAAGTGAAGTGATGATTGGTTAAAGTATAATTTGGGGAAGAGTGCATCTTCCCGTAAGGGGTGACAGGCAAGTATGGAGGATTCCATAGATTCATTGCTGCTGTATAGCATGTTTGTAATGTTTTAATACCAATTTTGTTGAAGTGACAATAAAATAAATATTAATAATATTATTGACCATTTACTTCTTATTACTGTGAGTGGTTGTCATAGTTGCCCCAGCACACTGGTTTGCCCAGTGGTCTATAATGCTGTTAAGACAGTCCTGACTATAAATACATATTTTTTGTATTTTTGAAACAATAATTTCAGACTATTTCTTTATGAAGTCAGTTTATTTTATATTTTGTATTCTATTTTAATGGCAGCCACAATCTTAACAACATTAGATCTGCAGATGACAGATTGTTGATAGACACAGAAAGGAAATTGCAAGAACTCCTATAGAAGGTAATGAAGGGAAGAAAGAAGAAAAGATTAAGCATCAGTTGTAAGAAGACAGAATACATGGTTGTCAGCAAAAGAAACTGCCCAACAAGTGAATTAGAAATTGGAGATGCCAAAATAAAGCAAAGGTAAAAACTTAAATATCTGGGAAAAGTTTTACAGAAGATGGAAAGTGCAACACTGAAATCCGAAGATGCCTTGGAATAGCGAAAGATGCCTTTCAAAAGCTAAACAAAGTATTAAGAAACAGGAAAATTTCATGAGAAACAAAAAAAATGAGTACTGAACTTATGTAATGTCAGTCCTATATGGTAGTAGATGCTGGACATTTTCCTCACAGATGAAGAAGAGATGTCAAACAATAGCAATGTGATTCTACAGAAGGATGTTGAGAATAATATGGTTTGAGCATAATACTATGACAAAGATTTAGAAAAAAAATGGAAACAAAAAGGACACTTAATATCAGAAAATGACAGTTGAAATTTCTAGGACACATAATGAGGAAAGAGGGCATGGAAAATTTGATACAGGACATTGAAAGTTAGCAGGATAGAGAAAAACAATGTATAACCTACTTAATGAGCTTTTAGTTTATTTTGGGAATCATTATTGAGTATATAATTTTTATTATTTTTTGTGTTAACAATGAAGGAATGTGACATTACTATAATTCATGTTAATTTTGAAATCTTTTAGTGATTAAAGAAAATTAACTTATTTTATATTTATTGCTTTTATATGTTAATATTTTAAAGTTTAAAATATTAAGGTATAAGAGTAATGAATATAAAATAAGTTAATTTTTTGATCACTAAAAGATTTCAAAATTAACATGAATTATAGTAATTAAATTATGAATTAAATTTAAATGCAAGGGCGATAATCCTAGTTTCCTCACACTGGGGGCAGCACCATCATTACCCATAATCCTCTTCCTTTCCGCCATTTTTACTAACGAGAAAGGTTTGTCATATTTTGCTCCCTGTTTGAATCTTTCTTAATCATGTTATTTAAAGTTTAAAATTATCATCGGTTCTTTTTTAATTGTTCATATATGAATATATTTTATATATATTCCACTTTTAGCGCTATTTGCTGAATTTGATTCATTTTAATTCGAATCTTCAAGTGTTCACTGTAAAGTTCGTATCACACGTGTCGCTATCAGGCAAATATAAATCTTGTTTATATCAATTTTTTTCAGGATGCCTCTCCGATACGATTTGGCAATTGGTCTCAACAAAGGCCACAAGGTTACTAAATTACCTGGCCGAAAACTGAAACCTTCCAGACGAAAGGACGTAAGTTGAAACTTTGCACGCATGCTTTTTTTGTCCGAGCATAAATGTTCTTTTCGTATTTGTGGAAGTTGAATAATGCTTTAGCTTATTGAAGTCTGTACTTCAAATTAAACCCTTATTTTGGTTTAAAAATGCTTTCAGAGATTAATTTTTACTTTCGACACACAATTGAGTCTTCTAAATAGAAAATTGTGAAACTTCTGTTTTCGTCTTCTTCATAACCTTCATGAAATGCACACACCTTTTTGCCAACTTATTATTTTATTTTATTTTTTTTTATAACTTCTAATTTCAAATAGTTGAATTGTTTTTTGTGTGTGCGCATTTTTTTTTAACCTTTCTATTCAGGTTTGAATTAATTAATCGGTAATCTTAATATTTTGTGCATTTTAAGTGAGAACGTTATAGGAAAATGATTCTTCCTTTTTGCTCGAATAACATTCATTTCTCTTTAAAAACTTAAAATGAGACCAAATAAACCGTTTTTCTTAACTTTCATAACTAACGTAAACAGGCAAAAAAGTGTGGTGTTCAATTCAACATTTGAATCGAATGTAAAAATGGGCACTGATTTTTTTTTTTTCCTGTTTACGCTAGTTATGGTTGTGAAAATGAGAAATCCCAAATGAATAAAGACGAACTGCATAAAAATAGAAAAAAAATATATACAAACTTAAGACCGGTATTTTTCAAATTTAATTTTCCTATTTTTAATTAAATAGCAGACAAATTAGATACTCTTGTAACCATGTTTTTGTAAACTTGCATAAAATCAGGGACCAATTTTCTATTCAATTTGCACATAAAACATTTGTCAATAAATCCGAAGTAAATGAAATTCAAAGTAAATTACATCCACTGTATCCGATCGCTGTTATGAACAGGACTCGATTCTAGTCAATATTTTTCCATTCTGACGGACGTAACGGCCTGAGAAAGGTTTTTAAAGTCGAAAATGTACAAAATTTATACTAGTAAAATTTACTATTACACCAGTTTCATCTCCGTCTATTTTATGCTCTTTAACCGTACAGAGTTCGGATGTAATGGCAAAAATTGACCAAAATTACTTCCAAAGATTTTTTTTTTTTTTTTTCGTGTAAAAATAAATTCGTTCATCATTTTTGTTTCTGTTAAAGAATAAAAGTTGGTATTTGGAGTTGGCTATTTGAATTTCAATAAGAAAATAACATAACCGATTTTAATTTTTTTTGTATTTTTTATTTTTTTTATGATAAAATGAATTTGTTGGTTTGCAGAATCAGGCATCACCAATTTTTATTTATATCATGGACTGTTTTCTGACTCATCTATGGGAGATTTAAAAAAAAAAAAAAAAAAATGAGCTTAAAAAAAACCAATAAAATCTGGGTAGTGGTCTTGAATGTGCGCGTGCATAAGTTAAAGAAAAATCGAAAATTGTCAGGGATCCTGACCGTTACCGATTCCATTCAGCAGCTTTTACTTGTCGGAATAGTTGATTGCTAACAGTTTTTGTATTTTTAATGAAAGTTTTCTTTTTATAATGCTCACCTTAAGTTCGACTCTACACTTTTTCTCTGAACATTTGGAAGTAAAAAAGAAAAATTAATTTAAATGTTTGTGTTTTTATTTATTTATTTATTTATTTTTTAATGTTTTTCTCCTCTTGCTTTACAGAGATCATCCAGGCATCTCAAATTTGTGAGGGATCTTGTACGAGAAGTTGTAGGATTTTCTCCCTATGAAAAACGGTGCCAGGAATTGTTGAGGATCTCTAAGGATAAGAGAGCTTTGAAATTCTGCAAAAAAAGGGTAAGTGCACTTTTTTCTACAAGAAATGTACATTAAGGAATGCTTCAAATTTTGAAGCATTTTTCCTCACTTACATGTATGCTTTAATTTTAATTTTTTTTAAAGTTAGGAATATTGGCATTAGGTTGGTGCAAAAATGATGTAATAATGTCGTTTTTTGACGTATTTTTAACGTCAAAAACGACGTTATTACGTCATTATTTTTGCACCAACCTAATATTAAAATACTGTTTTTCCCAAGTTTTCCCCTAAATTAGGTATCTCCACTAATTTGCCGAAAAATGAAATGCCTATGCTTTAAAATTCATTTTAAAAATGAAAGATCGTCCTTGAAGCTTTTTTAGTTTTAATTCAAAGGTAACAATAAATTTACATAGTAGGCAAAATATTTTGGTGTATTCAAAACTGATTGAAATAAACTTGTTTTCAGTAATATTGAGTCTGATTAACTTGTGTGTATGTGGTGGTTGTGGAAATGCTGGAATGCCAAGTCTACTCTACTATTTAACATACAAATAAAACAAACAAGAAATTGCTTCTTTTTCCCAAAAGCATTAGTGTGAAAGTGACTGCTTTCTGATTCCAAACATGTGGAAATCATTAGAAAAAGAAAGAAAAAACATCAGTCCAAGCAAAGTTCATTAGAATCAATCAGCATGAAGCTGAAATTATGGCTAGATTTATTCTAGCCAGGTCTAGCAGTCATACTTTTAAGGGTAAGTATGAGAAGAATTGATCTTTAGAATAATTCCTGAACCTAGAATGCAAAGCCTTACATGCGAGGAATCGGTTCTAAACAAGGATCTCAACCATCAGGTGGATGCCATATTCTGACGTCATTGCCTGAATCAAGGAAATAGTCTTGAACACTCAAGCTTTGGCAAATGAGCTAAGATGGAAAGTAGGACAGATACTGGGGAAGGCCAAGCCACCAAAATCAACCATCATGAAACTGGAGAGGCTGGCAATCCCTACAGAGGAATGAAAACATCATTACTACCAGCTGACAATGTGATTGTAGTGGTGGACACATCTGAATATACAGGGAAACTGGAAGACCTCATTAAAAAAAATGGTAGCTACAGTAAAGTGAAAAAAAATCCAACAATGAAAACTATTGCAGCTCCTAATCAAGAACGAGTAGCACTTACCATCTAAGACATACAGGCAATTGTTGCAGGGTTACACCAAGCTACCTCGAATGTATGTCCCCTCCCTTCACAAAGACTGTGTTCTGCTCAGGCTGATTGTTAGCTGCCAAGCCTCTCTGTGCCATCCTCTAAGTCGTTCTCTTGTAGATACAATTGACTATTAATAGGAGAATCACATATGCCTGGAACTCCATTCACTTCCTGAAAATAATCAAAGATGCTCACAACCAATTCAACCAGATGGTGAGTTTGTTCACCAAGGTACCTATGGAGGAGACACTATTGGTAGTCACCATAGATGACACCTTCATACTCTGGCCACACTAGTAAGAGGTCCATGTACTACTGGACCCTTTGAACTCGATAAGATTGATGCAGTTCACAATGGAGAGAAACCTACAACAAACTCACATTCCTGGATGTACTAATATCTCAAATAGAGCATGGTTCGAAGACATCCATACACCGCAAACCAACATTCACCGGACAATACCTCAACTTCAACACCTGCCACCCATACAGTTTAAAGAAAGCTATTGAACACTGCTTACAACATTGAGCAAAAGTCATAAGTGGCGACCCAGACATATGAACAAGAAATGGTCAGTATAAGCAGTACCCTATAACATTACCATGGGTACATGGCAGCAACTCCAACAAACTGGGGTAGAAGGGTACAAGAGGATAACAAAACTCAGGAAATGGCTTTGGTCCCTCGACCCAATGTGAAAGGATTATCAGAAAATACAAAAGATCTGTGATCCATGTATAACATCAAGATAACAGGCATTTGGAAGGGGACATGACACGTGGAACTAGAACAATTTACCCTGGTAGATGAAATAAACAGTTCAGTTCAAAATTCCAATCACCTGAAGAAGGCTGGATCATACAATGGCCAAAACATCATGAATATGGCAATAAAGTTGAGGGCAACGGTCTGAATGATGTAAATAATTATAATATCTCATCTCAGAAATATAGACAGATATTAGGGGAATCTGTTTATCAAAAATCAGTTTGAAAAGGAATGGTGTTTTTTTTTTTTTTTTTTTTTTTTTATTCAAATTTTAATTAATGATTAGTTTATGAAAACCTAAAGTTTGTCCGACTTTTGTTTTGTCTGTAACCGAGTCTTTAGCATATCAAATATTGTTTGGGCAATTGAACATTTTTGTGAACTGGTTGTTAAAACATTTCAGTCAATCTATTCATTACTCCTTGCCAGGTGTATTTGTAAGGATGAAAAATGTTTGGAGATTAACAGTAAGTATACAAAGAAAGAATTACATTGAATAATGCTTAGCATCTATCTGTTTTGATCTGTCAGTTTTTGCTTTTGTTTTTATTAGGCAAAATCATTTTAGTGAATAATTAAACTGGGTTTGAGGGCATAATGTGTCATCAATGTTAATGTCCACAAGGTATATTATTTTACTTTAGGAACTAATTGGTTTTTTTTTTTTTTTTTTTTTTTCACAGTTGACTTATCATTAAAA
Source organism: Acanthosepion lycidas (assembly GCA_963932145.1). NCBI lineage: Eukaryota > Metazoa > Mollusca > Cephalopoda > Sepiida > Sepiidae > Acanthosepion > Acanthosepion lycidas. The sequence goes on along the minus strand of OZ010608.1, from coordinate 69,285,324 downwards.
ATTAAAACAGTTTGTAATTTGAATTTTTGGTTTTTGACATTTTTCTCTCTTTTTCAGCTGGGAACTCACCTGCGAGCCAAGGCTAAACGTGAAGAAATGCAAATCACATTGCAGAAGATGAGAAAAGCTCAACAGGCGGCTGCTGCAGCTGCTGCACACAAATAAATTTTATAAATAAAATGTTTATGCCAGCCTTCATTTTTAGCTTTATTTTCTCTTTTTCTCTCTTTCTTCTCTCCAGAAGATAAATGACTGTACAAAATCTGTTCCTTAATAGTTAACATTTATGTTAACTATGCAAGAGAGAGATTTAATATGAAGCTGCTTTAAGAAAAAATCTTTTCATGTTATGATACAGGGTGAATATATTTTTGTAGGGGTACTAAATTTTAGAAAAAAAAAATCAAAAGGCCATGAATAAGAAAAGAGGTACAAAGAGATGGTTGGTAGGGCTTAATGTATACTAATTTCCAAACCTTCAAATGATAATTGGTTTTAGTTTTATTCAGCATGGAGAATATGCTGAGTAAGACCAAGCAGACTGCTGGTTTTTAATCAAATGTTCTGTTATAGCTGAACTTGATACATTACCATACCTGTGTGTAGTCGACTTTTCCTTTTCAGTTGATATACTTTTATATAGTGAAGAAATATTTAGGCAAGTTTGGAGGGGTATAACAAATAATTTGATAACTATACATTCATATTTTATGTTTAATTTGTATTGCTTCAAATAAACAGTGTTAATGTAAACTCTGTCCAGAGTATTTTTTGGTGACCTATCATTTTTTTTTTTTTTTTTTTTTTTCCTTAGGGCAGCTTGTCAAAGAAAAAATATTTATACACACACACACACACGTACTTTTGCTGAATGAGTATGCTCTTTTGTGTTTGTTTTTGGTATGTGTATGTGTGTACACAATTTCTGAGCTAATTGGATTGGGAAATTTATTTTTCAATTAGATGTTTGCTAGTAAAAAAAAAAAAAATTTAAACTTAGGAATTTTACTTCATTTATCATCAAGCAACTGTTTTTTTTTTTTTTTTTTTTTTTTTTTTAAGAAAAATGCAATGTTGGCTTTTAGACTTCACTATAGATGTTTTACAAAAAAAAATTGAACTTGGACCTTTGTGCTTGCAAAAAAAAAAAAAAGTCTCAAAAGGACTTTCTTTTTCCCTTTCCTCATTCATTGACACCACTTATTTTGAGTACTTCTACGCCATAGCAATATTTTATCCAGCAGATTGGGAAAAAACCTAAACATGAAATGTACATTTTTGTTGACAATTTACAAAAAATATTAAACACTTAATAAAAGGTAGATAATGAATATTGCATTTTACCTGAATCATTTATTTTTATAATCCTGTAAATAAACATGGCTGAGAGGGTCAAATATGTGTGCAATAATAGTGGTGTAAAGGGAATAATCATCCTTTTAGCATACTATCTTTTTGTAGACAAAGGTTAACCCATTAACAAAAATTGATGTAAAATATAGTTTCATTGGTTATAGATAAAAGCGCTCAATATCAGAGCTAGTGTGTATGTAAATATAAAAGTAGCAGTATCCACATGTATATAGTATTAGGTTTAACCTAAGGCAAGGGACAGTTAATACAATGAGGATAAACAAGAAATTTTAATGTTAATTCAGGCATGTTAGGAAGATAATCCTGTGGTGTTTGTTGAAAGATAAGATTTAGGTTTAAACATCAGAAAACTTCCACGTCGGCTCAATAGGTTTCATGCAACAAGTCTAGATGATCAGTTTGTGTTTTCTGTAAAGCACTTCCTGTTTTCACTAACATCTTGTTCCAGATACTGATACTAACACAACTTGGAAGTTTACTATTATTTGTACAGTAATTTTGCTAGGCCTGAGTGTCTGATTTGATCTCTGAACCAAGAGAGATATTGCACTTTCTCTTGCAGTATTGTCATTTTCCTTAAAAGCTAGAGATTAAGAATAAGCATTTTTAACATCTACCTGAAATGAAAGTGAATTAAAAAAAGAATTTATCTATAAATTGAGAATTTAGTAATATTTCTTTAACACATTGAGGGATCTTCACTCTAATGAAGATAAACTGTGAAAGCTGTACAGGTAATTTATGGACAAATTTATATACAAGGTGTTGACATATTTTTGTATTGTTATGGTAAACCTGTTTTTTTTTTTCTTTTTTTTTATATATTCACTTGTATGTGGGCTTGTATATCAGTTGACTTTTTTTGTTTACATATGTATACTAATCTTTTTCTTACTCTCAGTCTTTGTTCATTCGTGATAAAAATACATCTAAAAATCAATAGTAATGTCAATAACTTTTGTTAATATTAAACCCAGAAAGTAAGAGTGACCTGAACCAAAACAACATCAAATTAAAAATGGCCAACTCCCTGAAATACTCTAGTAAGTACCTGACTTCTGCTGTCCTCTAGGTTTACAAGAGCCAGATCAGACCAAAAATGGAGTACTGCTGCCCAGTCTCCATTTTTGATGATGTCACTGTGACCTTGGTGACATTATTTCCCACCTTTCAACCCCTTTCTCACAGACAAAACGTTGCAAGCCTCTTTCTGCTCTATTGCTATTTCCATGGTAAGTGTTCTGACAAACTATCTTCCTCTGTTCCATCAGCTCTAACCTCCATGGCTAAGACCCACCATGGCATGCCCATTGTAGCAAACCATTCACATTCCTTTCATATTCCATTTGTGAGTTGTATGTTCCACTTAAGCAGCTTCTTTCCACAAACCGCTGTGGAACTGACTTCCAAGAGGGTGCTTCCCCAACTACTGCATTTTTGATCTGTTTAAATCTGTGATCAACTGTTGTCTTCCCCACATATTTCCATAAACTGTGCCTCTTACTTTGTAACACCCTACTTTGAGTGGCTCCTGGGCCTTGTACAGTGTGAACATTGTAGAAAAAATATTTTATAACTGAATTTATTAGTTTTTATTGCATTTGTCTTTCTGAAAACTACATATGATTAAGCATTTTAAAAATTGACTAGGTCGTATATTTATAGTGTTTTTATTTTGACACTGGTGTATTCAGTGATAAAACTGGTTTGCACCTGGCCTAATGGTTAGAACATTAGCATTCTAACCATGAGGCCTAGTCAGACATTATTATTATTATTATTGGGTTGTGGTTATGTTTTAGACTGGCATCTCTTAGCACTAGACTCATTGTTAGGCTAGCCGACAAAAAATAAATTCAACCTCATCTCATTTGAAAATTTGACATAAAACTGTTTATTTCATTATTTCCTCTTATTTGGCCTTGTATGAATAAGCTGAAACAATTCACTTTACTTACTTTTACATCAATGATATAATTTTAGATTGTTTAAAGGTATATTAACTCCTTATGGGTCATTTAATGCCAAAATTTAATTTTCTTGGAAGCTTTGAAGTGACAATTATGTTATTCTGATTTCACAATTGAATACATGGTAGGTGATACTCAACTTCATATACATGTTTGTGTGGACATAATTACTAGAGGCAGTGATATGTGTGTTTTATATTGTACTTTTGTTGAAGTTATATTTTGCAATATAGTTTGATTTCTTTAAGAAATTGTAGGGTATTATATGTATTAATGTCATGAAAAAGTTCTTTCATGTTGGTTGATTTTGTTTAGTGGCATATTAACCTGGTCTGGGTTATTTAATGCTGAAATCTAAATTTGAACATAATTTTATGACTTCAACTAAACACATTTTGAATGCAATTCTATGCCTTCACTTATGTATTGCTGGTCATTTTGCTTTAAAAAGATATTGGTCATTTTTATTATAAAAATGTATTTTTATACTTTCATAGTGTTTTGTTTGGGCGTTCACTATTTTCCTATAGCTGGGACCCTAACATGTGTTACCAGCACAGACCAGGGTGGACCAGGGAACAATAGCAATTAAGAGGTGGTTCCATGCTCCTCATGACCTCCAATCTCTCAATGAGAGGCCTTGCTGTTGAATGTAGTTTATAGTTATACCCAGGGCTTTATATAGTTTTTACCTGTCTATATGATATATCCTAGAAGGACATAAATTCACAGTTAAATAGATTCTGAAACCATAACATGCACTTTGTATTATAATCCAGAAAATATACCCAATGTGAAATTTGGTATTTAGATTACATTTACCAAAATGCATCAGATTACGCTGCCTATTAAGCAAAGATAACATTGTAGCCATTGTGAATGTTATTACGCGAGTTGTAATCTGTTGCAATTTGCCATGCAGTGATCTGTCCTATGTTTCAACTGGTGTTATATTTTCCTGTTGCATTGAATATCGGACAGGACTGCAGTAAACCTTTTATCTGAAAACAAAGTCAAATCACAAAAACATCTTGATAACAAATATTTATTACTGGCAATTACTACATAATTCCATCTTCTTTTTGTTTGTAACTGGATTGGATGCTACTCTTAACACAAGGATTTCTTTAATTTCAGGCCCTTTACTAAGAACAGTCAGTTTAACAATTGTAGCAATTTCTTTCATCACTATTCTTTCTTTTATGCCAGTTTATTTCTTTTTAATTTTGTTCCTCTTACTCTGGTGGAAGGTAGCTCCATATCTCTAATGGTCAGAGGACAAAATGGACCTAACTGATTGGAGTAGCTCTCACCCAGTAGTCATTGTGGGTGTGGACCTTTCTGTTTATATACTCTTTGTATACTGGAATTGTCACATAGGTCTTTTCTTCAAACAAAGAAGTTCCCCTTGACCAGATACCTTTTAGTTGGCTATCTCTGGCCACTAGATAAGCCCATGAATAACCTTCCTTACCTTCTGAAGCCAGGTCGAAATACACATATTTTGGGTGAATAGGAAAATATTCGGAAAGGTTTTTCTTGCATAGTCATTCAAGGATTCTGTCATAAGCACTTTTTAAATTAGGAATACAGGTTTCAACTTTTACTAATTCCAATCTCAAATGTTAATAAAGTCTTTTTTTTTTTTTTTTCATACATCGTAATTAACAGTTTCATTTGGTTTCTTTTTCCATTCTCTTAACTGCCTGTAGCCTCAGTACTTGGCTTTCATTTATTCATTATAACTATGTTTACTCCACAAAACATTATTCATAAACAGCTACAACCACAAAACTTTATTTATACACTACTAAAATCTGGTCACTCTGACACAACCATAGTAAGGGCCATCTTTAGTAAATAGATCTCAATGTATGGAATATTTGCATTAATTAGACTAGAAAAGACAATTTCAATCAGTTCTCTTTAAGGGGTTTGTTCCCTACTGGGATCACGTTACATAAAAATGATGGTATATCACCTGTGTAATAATAGAATTGTTAAGCGATTTCACTCATAATTGGAAACAATTTCTTGACATGGCATTTGTCTTTCATCGTGTTACCTTGTGAACATGTAGCATGCTCTTTCACAGCTTTTGGTGCGTATTGATGAGATCAAGAATCAGAATGCAACTTGGTGGTAGGGGGGGTGATCACTGGCTGCTCACTAGAAAGCTTGGGCAAGGGTTGCAGTGTATTTTTACAATAAAATACAGTCCCTTTTTTCTTACATTTTCTTGAACCTCAACCAAACCACACTTAAACAAACTTAAGTTAGGTGAATGTAGGTGTTACCAAACCACAAGACAAAAACACATAATTTTTTTTACCAATAAGACCTAATTTCTTAAATCAGATGATATAAAAAACATACAATCTGATAAAGTCAGTAGATAAATTATATCTTGAAGCTAATGCATCACAGAGAGATCAAGTTTCTACTACCTAACATCGACTGTTTGGCCAGCACATTTTTGACTCCTGCAACTGTAAGTTGTGACATTTCCATTATCATTCACAATTAGTGGGAGTTAACTGATTTATCTTCTTTTTACCTCTTCTGTGAAAACCTTCATACACAGATGCATACACGTCAACTTTTTCTATAAATTTACATTTATATATTTAGTGACATTGCATTTAAATTTTGGCAAACTTGTATGTTTGTACCCACAAAAAATAGAATGTCAAAAGGACAGTTTTTCCATTGACATTGCTATTATTTTAATTACCATCACACTATGGCAATGTTTATTGCTTTAAAAAAATGATGATTACATTTTCATTGTTCTTGAGAGTTGACAACACCTTTTTACACCTATCTTCTCTACAAGATCATTTTCTATTGACAAAATAGCCAAAGAATTTAATCTGTCTTGAGTCATGCACAACTGCATGTATGTTTTTATAAGCTTTAGTTTTAGAAGATTCTTTATGGTGCCCCGGTTGACTGCCCAAGTTGCCAGTATCTTGAGCTGGACCTGGTAGTAGAAATTATGACTTGTTACTGAAGACTATGAAAACTTTCATAATAAATTAATTTATACAGTGGAATGTCAATTTAATGAACTAATAGAGGGGAAGGTCATCCATTAAAGCTGTTTGTCTGTTAATTTGAAGCATTTTTTGTGACCTAAAAACTCCCAGTACAGTATAAAAATTACTTTAAATAAATGTAAATACAGTATATATGTATGGGTATTTTATTTTTAAGTTATGTGGTTGTGTAAAATTAAGGTATCTCCTCTGAGGAATTACTTTGGAGGTGTGCTTGTCGAACTCTCTGCCTCTCTGTAGAGAGGAACCCAGACGAGGCTATGCCAAATGCAGAGTCTCATCTGGCATGGTAGACAGCTACCCAACCCTGTTTTTACGGGGTCTATGGGGAATTTTTGCTCAAGTCTACGGGCTTGGATACCCCACCATAAACTCAGCCTTATGCCACATGGGTCGGTTAGCGAATATCATCTTCTCTGAGGAGGGGAAGAATCCTGCTATTTCCATTGTAGTGTCTTACAGCTCCTGAAAGATGAATGAAGCAGAAACTCATTAGGGATACTCAAAGAAAACACATAGACCAGTAAAAAAGTTCTAACATGCATGAGTGAAATCTGCTAATTCATGTATCCCATGTCCATGTTATCTTTATTAGAAAGGATCCTCTGGTTCTAGTAGTCAATGATGTCACTACATCACAGCTGCTTTTACAAAAGAGAAGGAGGGTTTATGTTCTTTCCGTTTGTAGTTCTGAATAGAATGCCATCTAGCAGATGTCCTGGCAGACAAGGTGGGGTAATCACCACAACAGGTACATTCTTGTGAACTTTTAAATAAAAACCTAATACCAATAGGTAAAATTTACACATTAAAAAGTGTTTAAAATCATTTGAAATTGATAAAAAATGTCTGCTGTCCAGTTGCTTAGATATTTATTTTACAAGCATCTGAATATTTGGAAACAAAACATTCAAATGAGTTTTGTATTATTTATTTATTTTTACTTCTATTGTGGTGAAGCTATGAAAGATTGGATGACAGATTAAATTCTGAAGATAATGAAAATGAGTTATGCTAAAGGATGCTTTAGATTATAGAATGTTAACCACAGAAATTAGAAATACAAGCAGGATAAAGAGGAATGCTTTAATGAAATGTCCATGGAAACAGAAAAAATGAGCATTATGGATGATGTAAGTATCAGTTTAAACTGACATCAAGAGGATATGGATGGTCAGACTACTACTTTGGTTGAAAAGTAAATAAAAGTAAAACAAGGGTTCCCACCCATTTTTGTGTCATTGCCCACTTTCACAGAGAAAATTTTCCACTGCCCATCTGTATAGTAAATATTCAAAAGCATACCAAAATTGTTTGGTAAAAATTTGTTACTGGTTTGTAAACTCACATTATGATGTAGTAAAAAATACCAAAGGGAGGTAACAAATAACTCTGACTTATGTGGTGACTGCTGCTGCTACTACTGAAGAAGAAACATAAACTTGACTATTGAAAACTATATATACAATTTAGTTTTATGTTCAAGGTTAGTTTCATGGTTACGGTTTAGCATCACAAGTGTTGACAAAATATTAAACACATTTTGTTCATAATTATAAAATTAAGAAGAATATACACTACTAGCAACTAATAAAAATTCAGCAAATATTTTTTTTTGTTCTTGGCCTTCCCTTATCTGATTTATATTAAAAAAAAATATTATTTCATCTGAAAAACTATTTGAGTATTAATGACCATTCTCAGAACTACAGAAAATGCCAAAATATTCCTTATTTGTAGGGAATATTTATATCTTATCTAGGAATGTGACCCAGATTTAGATTCATATTTTCTTCTATACAGATTTTTTGCAGATATACTTTGAATATTTTTTTTTGGTGGGGGGAGGCGAGTAGCATATGTTGAAAATTTTTTAATACTCAAAATCCTATATTGCTCAAGAATATTTCCAATGTCCCACCATTTTCTGTTCAGTTGCTCATCGGCCAGCCAACAGTTGAAATCATCCACCAGCGAGCAATATTACCCAGGTTGGGAAACCTTGAATTAACAGGATAAGAGATGTGCTCATCAACAGGGTTGTATAAAATCAAAGGAGGTAACACATGGTAGAAAAAGAAAAGAATACTCTACAGATGGAGCGAACACACTAGAGAACTAGAAAATATGCGTAACTCAAGAACTAGATATATTAAAGCCTGAAGCTCCTATGTTTCTGGAGCAGTCATATATCTATTGCCCAGTGGGAATTTGAATGGGCCAGATTTATCTTCTTGTCTCTGGTGAGGACATATATCCCAACGTAAAAATGGTCAGTCATGGGTATTTTCCAATGAGAATACTGCAAGCCAAAGATAGTTTCTATAATTTGAGTGGGCTGGATTTATCTTCTATGTTTCTGGTGAGGACATATTTCCCAACTGGAAATAGTGATTCATGGGTATTTCCCAATGAGAAGACTGAAAGCCAGAGATAGTTTCTATTGAAAAATGGCAGCTGATTAGCCTGAGCAGGCAGATTTAGCTTGGCCTGTTTTGACTTTAGGAAGCTAACTAAACAACTGATTGCTTTTGTCACTCTATGAACTGATGTCACTAAGCAGCTGTCATATGACCCACGTGACTTTCTCTCAACCAAAGGGAAATAATCGCTTTTTACTTCCCTACACTATTGTCTAAAAGAAACCCAATGATGTCTGTGAATTGGCATCCTTCTCAATTCCTTAAGAGAGAGTCAAAATAAAATAAGTGAACATTTTGTTAATGATAATTATAACTAGTTTTAACCCATTAAAATTTCATGGTTTTTCTATTTAACATTTTTGATGAATCTTAATTCTTCACTTAATGATTGAATAAGCTCATGGTGAGTTCTATGAAAAAATCCTTATGGAAATTCCCATATTGCATTGTTAAATATTTGAGCTTAACAACATTAACAAAATATTGCTATAACAATCATAAACATAAATGCTAGTTAAAATATTATTTTAAGTAAGGGGGTACAAATGAAAAGATTTGAAATTGACTTTTCCATTTCAAGGAAACAGCTGTTAAACACTTCTATCTTTCCTTTCTTTCATTTTTTCACTGAAACCAAGTAGCATCTCTGTTATGTTTTTTGTTTTTCCATGCAATCAAAATGGAATAGTCCATTTATGAGGTATTGGCAGGGCGTAATGGTCGGGTAACTAATGAAGGGAGAGACAAGCATTATTATTATACGATTGTTTTTATGAGCCTATCATATTCTATTTAGAATCTGTTACTTTGTTCAGTGCACAAAGGAAACTTTTGTGCAAGTGTGTTTTCTAAATTTTGTATTCCGTATCATTATTATATTTTATATCTTAATAAATGTAAATTTCTTTCAGATTTCACATCGGAGTAAAAGTCTTGTGTTTTTTTAGTTTGAATCATTCGTAATATTTGGGATAAGAGCTTTGATGTTCTCTCTTCTTCTCCTTTCCTCCAAAATTCATTTGAAAGATGCCTTCTAAAAACTAAGCAAAGTATTAAGAAACATCAACTTTTCATTAGAAACAAAGAAAAGAAGTACTGAACTGTTATGTCATATCAACTATCCTTGTATGGCAATGAATGAGAGACAATTTCCTCACATGTGAAGAAATGACTTGAAACAATAGAATTGGGGTTTTACAGAATGATACTGAGAATATCAAGGAAAATGGAGACAAAAAGAATGAATGACAGAACAAGTAGTGGGATGGATGGTAAAAAACAAACTTTATTAATCGCTACAAAGGATAGGAAGATGAGGAGAACCATAATCGGTCATGTCTCGAAGACACACGGTACATAAAAATGGTAGTCGTGGTGATGATGACAACGACGATAGAAGTAACGATTTTCAACTAGAGTTACTTCCCTTATGCTGGTGAGGCGAAAGCAATTTTTTTTAATCGATGCGCGCATTAAAACGTCATAAAATTTAAACAAAAACAAAATATTTTATGAATTAATTATAAAAATAATTTATGCAGAGTTTTACACGCATGTTAGGAAGTAAAATAAAAAATTAATAAAAAGGTTTATAAGTTAATATTAAGAAAAAAAAGTAAATATTGTTTACAACTTTTCACTCAGTGTCCTACTCCTATCTCATTCAGAATTTGTATCTGCTTGCATTTTTGCAAACTTTATATAAAAGTTGTTAATTCTTATCAGTTTTCTGTTTTATCATTTTTTTTACCGACCAACTGTTTATAACCCCTAAGCCCCACGCTACTACACTAACAGCCTTAAGGCCCTTATGTTTTTCTTTTTGAATCAAGACTACGGCTAACGAACCTTTATCTTTTCTACATAACATTATGAAATGCACTTTTCACCTTTCCTTACGATCATAAAACACCACACAGCAACTCTCTAACTTGAGTGGCACTTGGACCTCGTTAGGTCAACACAACATTTATGTTTTTCAGTTCGGATGATAGCGAATTTATTAGCCCTAAAGTAAACTTTCTGAGCAAAACACATTTTTTAGTCCAAACTGTTTCAGCTGACTGGAAAAGGTTAATCTGATTTAAACCCTAAAAATACTTGTAATTAAGAGTAAAAAATACAAATTTTAAATTTGTTTATAAAAAAATCTACTTGGGGAAATCATAATTATTGCACATTTGTATTATCATGTGAACTCTCCATTTCAAACAAATACTAGTTATCTCCCCTTTGTTCGGATTGAGGATGCTGGCAAAATTCTAACAGACTGGAATTGATCCCGTAAGTTTTCATTCTTTGCTATTCTTTTGCTATTTATCTTAAGAAGCCACATTTAAAGTATCTAATCTTAGCTGGCATCAAACTTTGATATAACAATATTTTCTAGAATTGCCATGCTGTATATTCCTCTTTATAAGGCAAGCAAACGATCGAACGCGATTAAGTGTAGAATGATCACAAAATGGGGGATCGAAGTATTTCTTCACAGCTGTGTCACAATGTCTGCTTGAATGAAACAAAAAAAAGAAGAAAACAACAAACAAACAAGCAGGAATTTGTCATTTATGTCTTTTTTAGGTGATTAATATTCAAAGTTTTCTAAAAATAATAAATATAGTGTCTGGGATATATTTGTCGATTTAAGCTGATATGGTTGCGTAGTCGATCCTGAAAAGATTATTTTAAAAAATCAACAAGGCAAACTCCATCGTTTTTTGTTTGTTTTTTCGGGCTTTTCTTTCCAAAAGAAAAAAAAGAAAGAGATGAAAAAATGTTGTTAGCATCGATTAACAAGAATAGAATATTTTCTACTCTTCTATGTTATTTTATTGATTAAAACTAAAAGTAATTTGTTGAAAGGAAAAAGAAAACAAAAATCGAGCGGGTTTTTAGTTTTGATTAAAAAAAAAAACAAAAATGAATGTTACCAATTGTTTAACAAAAAACGTTTTTTTTTTCTTTCTCGTTTCATTTTTGCCCGAGTCTTTTTGTTTACTTTATTTTTTCCCCTCTTCAATCATTCCTCCTGCATCTTTACAGTTAATATCGATCATTTTTAGTTATTCCACTTAACCCATTTTTTATCTGAATAGTGATGATGATAATCGATAATCCAACTTAATCCATTTCTGTTGTTGTGTTAATGATCGTCATGAACAAACAACAGGTGGCATTTTTAAAGTAAACCGAATGTTTGGATTTTATAATAACATTTAAAATGTTTATTATTCACATTTGCTCATTATCTTATTTCTTTTCACTTTCTGATCTCGAAGAAAGACAAATACACACACAAAAATCAAAAAACCTGAAGACATGAGGGCTGGAATTTTTTTTTTTTTTTTTTTTTATCTTAATAATATTCGATTAGTTTCCAAATTTGGTTTATCAATGCAAATTTAATAAACAGACAAAAATTAGAGGAAAAAAACAAAAGCATCCAAAACTGATTTACTTCTACTTAGTGTCCCCATCTTGGTTATAAATTCGGACAGAATTTTTTTTTTTTTAATTTACAAAAATAAAAGAAAGCTTATTTATTTCGATTCATAAAAAAAATAGAACTTTTCTTTTCGCTATCACTTTCTTAGTTTTTAATTAAGTTTTTTATTTTTTATTTTTGATATTTTCCAAACATTTTATCACAAATCAAATACTGAATTTGAATTACCTTCTCTAGATTTCTTTTATCTTAAGTCTCATATTCTGAGCACACATCTTAAAATTTGGAGATGAAACATGATCATATTTTTTTAAAACACTTTTTTTTCCGGGGGATGAAGTAGTTGTCATGGACTGTTACAATCATTTTTTTAAACATTTTAAAACGCCTGAAAAGAAATAAAAAAAAAAAACAAAAAACTATCATCCAACTTACCAAGTAAGCCTGCAACAGATCTGTCATAAGTAAAAACATCTTCTTGCCTTTCAAGCTCCGGCGAGGATAATCCCTTCCCTTGATCTTTCTTTTACTTTTATTCTCTAAGTTTTTTAAGTTTCTTTCTCAAGAAGAGAAGCATTTGACGTTTTTTGTGTGTCATTCAAGAAACGTGCTCAATCTTCTTAACCTTGTACCGCGGATCTGTGGAGCAACCTAAAAGATTGTTAGTTAAACTAAAAAAACTTTTTACTTAACAATAACATTATTATTAAACAATTACCGTACGTATTATTACAATAACAATATACACATGATGTTCAAATGGTGGTACTTTTCTATTTTTTTTTTTTTTAATAAACATTCGGTACGATGAGAAATGTAGTTAATTAAAAATAAAATAATGCAAAAATGTCTTTTTAAAAAAGGAAAACGGAAGTAATTTATAATAAATTTCTAATGAAATAATTTATTTAAAAAACGATTACATGTACAACTATGGCGTCGTATAACTAACATGCCTTTTTTTAAAAGTAAAACTATATTAAATTTTCAACAACGCATCCTTTCTTGGGACAGTAGTACCGAAAAATGTTCAGGTATCGGGTATTACTGTATTATTTATAAAATTATGAAGAAAATATTGACTGTTTCAAACTTTCAATTTATATAGATTTATTAAATTCCCTTTCATTTTTAGGCAGATATCGACTTTCTTAATTGAAACATGTTTTTTTTTTTTTTACTTTCTCTTGTATTTGTTTTGAAGATCGAAAAATTCCCGAATAAGAAAAAAACAGATTTTATTTCTTTTTTGTGGGGAAAGATAAAGAACGTTAATTTTGTCACATTTTTTTAAAAAAATTGCTGTTTTAAAAAAATTTAAGTTCGGATTTAATAAAAAAAAAAAAGTCAACTAAAAATAGTTGTTAATGAATGATGTTATTGTTTTTAGTTCAACAAACAAACACGTTTTTAATTTTTTAAAAATTCGATCCGAATTTTGTTATGATTTCTCCTAAGACGACTTTTGACCAAATACGAGTTTAAAAACCCATGATAATTATATTATTATCTTACTTAATTACACACCCTCGAGATGATTTGCATAAAATAAAAACAATAGGTTTTTTACTTTTTTATTTACTCGTTGCTGTCATGTTAAAATAATTACATTAAATTTATAAAATGTAAAATGACCTTTAAATTAAATTCATATTTTTTGTTTCATGGTTGAGAACCAACAGTATATTTTAAAATTTAAAAAGGGAATTAAACTCCCTTTTTTCTTTCTTTCTTTTTTTTTTTTTTTTTTTGAAAACTGTAAAAAAATGTTATTGTTAAAGAACACCTCTAAAACTAAAAAACTGTTTTATTTTGTGGTACTCTTGGTATAAACGGTAGGGAGGGATATTTGTTTATTTCTTTTTTATCTTTTAAATGAAAATTTCCGATTCTGTGAGCTTCTTAAAAGTAAAAAAAAAACAACCCGTTTTTTAATTTTTTTGCACCTTTCTGGGTTTTTTTTTTTTTTCAACCTCATTTTCCGACCCCACCCCCTTACAGTTTATTGCATGTTGAGAAAAATTCCGATTTCCTAAGATGAAATAAGGCATATAAATTTAATTATTACGACTGAATAGTGAGTTCGATCGTTACTGATACCCCATACTTCCAGCCTTGTGCCACATCTAAGGAAGCTACGCTTATAAAATCACCACAAGAACAGTTATGATGACTTTTTTTTTCTTTTTATAAGCAGGTATTTAATTTTTAGATTTTTTTCAAGAACAAAAATCATTTTTTATTGTACGTACTCTTCTCTTTCTTGATTATTTTTCACATAGCCTCATATTGCGTTGTGATCTTTTGCTTGTTACTTTTTTTTTTTTTTCTTTTGGCAGGTCGAAACATGTGATTTAAAGTTCGTAATTCTATTCGCTTTCAACCCCTTACTACTGCCAAAAATATTGTTCAGCAAATCAATAATAACAGTTTTTGTTTATAGCGATAATTCTTATTCATGTGGGTGGGAGACTTTTTAGGTCATATGATAATAGCGTCGTAAGTTACTCTGTTTAAAAGCAGTTTTGCATGTTTTTTGTTGTCCTACATATAATTTTCTAGGTTTTCTTCTGCAAAACATGATTTTTATGTAATGTTGGTGTTGAAAACACGAGAGTATCATGTTATTGTTACACGATGTCATTTACGAATTGTTTTGGAGTGCAGTAGGCGTGTTTGTTTTTTTTTTTGTTTTTTTTTTGCTTGCTTTTAAAATTTATTGGTGCATGATTATTAATTTATTATGGTTAACAATTGGGACAATAATAAAAAAAGTTATATATTCTTTGGGGCTAAAAACAATCCCAGTTTGCTCATGCAGAAAATTAATATTCAGAAAACATTTTCTTTCCTCGCTTGTAGAACTCCTTTCCAGCTCTATGCTTTCCAGCCAACTTTAATTAAAAAAAAAAATTCAAAATAAATGCAATGTCAATCGTTATCTACCGTCCTCATTACTCTCTTCTTTTTCTGCTCATTATTAATGCTTCTGCTCCTAATTCTTCCACACCCTGTAAGTGTAACCCCTTGTGTCTTAGTGGCTTTTAACTCACTGTCTTGCATGGGTTGATATACCGATTAAAAAAAGACTATACAAAATAAAAAAACAAAACTAGCGTCAGTTTCCTTAAGCTGCAATTTGTGTGTAAAGCAACAGAATTAGATTTTTAAAATCTTAATACATCAGCATTTTTGTAACTGACACCTGTAGTGGTTAGAGGTTAAGTATTTTAATTATTAAATGCTTATTGTTTACTTTATAATCATACTTTGTACCTTATTTTATTTAGTAAAAACTTAACACGAACCTTTAACCATTGGGTGTCATATTTCCTACAAATCAATGTTTCTGTTAATCACTATTAATGCAACTAACTCCTTGCAGGTTTTTTATTTATTATAAATAATTTATCTGCTATTGTTGCATAATAGTGGTTTCCCCTAATAAGGGGGTGCATTTTTTTTTCTTTTTTATCATTTCACCCCAAGCATGGCAGGAATGCCACTGGTATGCAGAGGGTTACAGAGAGTGAAAGTGAGAGAAAAGACTGGGTATAGAGGGGGAGGGGTCAGAGGAAAGGATAAAAGCTTAAATGGGATTCAATAAGATACAAGATGTCAATTGATGTTGCATTTAAATTTTTGAAGATTGTAGTTATCAGGGAAGCAAGGAGACAGAAGGGAGTTCTACAACCGGGATGTGCGAGAAAAGAAACTGTTGGAGTAGAAGTAGCAGTTACATTTAACTATTTCAACAGTAAAAGAGTGGAACGTAGATCCCAATCTAGTAGCACACTTAAACTCATTTAGCCTGGGCACCTGGAAAAAAAAAAGCTCATCTGAGCAGTTGCCATGAAAATATTTGTAGAAAAGACAGAGGGAAGCTGCATTGCTGAGAAAGAGACTGAAGTTGAGATGCCAAGTCAGGTTGATTTCATTGCACTTCCTTCTTTGTATTTTGTCAAGAACCTTGAGATAAACAGCAGGGGCACCAGACCAGATATGGCAACACTATTCATTGCACAGATGAATGGTAGATTTGTAAATATGCAAGATGGACCCTGACAAGAAAAACTTTCAGGCATGACACAGTGACCCAACTTTTCTTGCAGTAGATGCAGTTATTGATTCAATGTAGTCATTCCACTTCAAGTCAGTTGGAAATGTGAGGCTAAGAAGGCGCAGTGTGTCGCTCTCAATGAGTCTAGCATCAGCCAGGCAGGCAGGAAAGATTCTCTATGGTGGTTAAATGAGAGCAGTTTCGTTTTGGAGGCATTAAAATTTACAAGCCATTTCTTGCCCCAGTTAACCACCGATTTTCAAGAGCAGTGACCAGGTTAACTTTGTCAGCTCTGGTAGATTTGCTATTGAGACAGGAGTAAATGGTAGTCTCATCAGTATAAATGCCTACTTGGGATTTGATGACATCAGGAAGATCATTGTTGAAGATCAGAAACAGTGTAGGACCCAGGATGTTTGAATGCTGCCTGAAGGCACATTTTCTTTATTAAGACTCTCAAATATCTGGGCGAGTAGATGTAAATTTATATTTATTGTAATAAGATGCACTCAAACTATAAACAAGATGAAATAGCATACATGCAATAAGCTAACAGAGAGTAATAAACATTTACGATTCATTATCTATTATAAAAAAGTTTAAAACTTTTAATTTAGTTGTCAGTAATAAAATTTCTATATAATCAAAATCTCTATATAAGATTAATGTTTGAAATTTATTCTATTTGTATCTCTGAAAATAGTAAAAAAAAAAAACATCTTAGGATATATGACTACAACCTACCATCAAATTCACACATGAATTTGAAATAGACAAATCTCTACTTTTCCTCAGCATCATCTTACTACATAAAAATAACAAATTAGATTTTGGAATTTACCACAAACCCACTAACAAAAATGATCTAATTAATTTCTATTCCCACCACAGTCAAAAAATAAAATCAGTACTAGTCATAGGATTCTACTTTGGAGCCCTTAGAAAATGTAACAACACTTACATTGGTGAGAGAGCTTGAAATCTAAAAACCTGCATCTACAAGCATAAAAGTTATCTACATTGGGACAACCCTTTAAACTTGCTTGTAATACACAGGAACAAAACCAGCCATAATTTTGATTTTTACAAATGCCACCCTAATTAAAAAACAATATAATTCTTTATGTTGAAAATACTTTGAGGGAATCATGATAAATATTTTACCAACTATAAACACATATCAAAAACACTATATTACCTCACCAACCTTTATTATAGCCATTCTTAAAGAATCTAACATATGTTTATCTACCACAACTGTTGTTTATGTGAAAACGTCTCCCAAATCAACATGTGGACAAACACCAAACCTAAATAATGCCTACTAGAGAGGTACAGATACACACACAAACAAACTAGAATTATGATATATTTAAATACATAAATCAATATTCGTTTTTTCAGTTAAGCTTGGAATCTGTTAGTTTTTGTGTTTTGAAAAACGTCATCTCTCTTTGAGTTCAGAACACCATAAATTATACACATTTGCTGCTTAACAAGTCAAATGTATGTGAAACCTGCTTAACCAATGAACAAGACAAAAATAAAAATACCAGAATTTCTTTTTCTCCATATCTCATTCTCTGATGAAGTTTTAATAAAAGTGAAACATGCTAGATTGATAAACATTTCCTATTTTTTCTTTATCCTATCATGATACAATCAGTAAAACAAACTGAAAAATTAAAACAAAAATGACAAATTTTAGAAGTTATTTATATTATGTCAAAACAACCAATAATTAACAAAATCATTTATAATTTAGGAACAGGTTCAGGTGAGATCAAATACATTAAAAAATTAAAAATAACTAATAAATCATATTTAAAATTTGAGTTAAAAAGTCATCGCAGGATTCTAACAAAACTGATTTGATTATTGAAAATGAGTGAAATATTAAACAAACATAGATTAGTTTCAAATCTGAAAAAAAGAATAAGAAATTCACTTATTTTTTTCTTTGTCCTCTCTCTTATCTTTCTTTTGCTCTATCTCTTCATAAAGAATATTCATGTATCAAAATTTTTACACTTTTCCATCCCTACCTGCCTTTCAATATTTTTCACATTTTCTCTTGATATCCAACCAGTAACTCTTTGATCTTTATTTTTTCCTTTCACCTGGTTTTCTTGTCATTTTTCTCTAGCCTTCTTATTTCCATTATTCATGTCTCTCTTTATAGCCAACAAGAAAGCCTGTCTCTCCATGTCTTTCATTTGTCTCCATCCCTTTCTTCCTCTATCTCTGTATATGTTTATAAATTTATTTTTTCCTTTCACCTGGTTTCTTTCATCATTATCTTTCCTCTCTCATGTTCTTCTTTCCTTTTCTCATTTCCATCTACATTAATATTATTTTTTCAAGTTTTTCTATCAGAAAATAACTCTAAAGGACCAGGCATTGAACACAGATACTACACTCTAATCTTTTAAGTTACTAAAGGGAATTAACTGAAACTGAGATGTCCAAAGCACGGCATGTGGAATTAGAACAATCTACCCTGGTGAAATAAATAAAGGGTTTGGTTTGAAATTCCAACATATATCACCGAAATGTCATGGATATGGCAATAAAGATGAGGACATCAATTCGAACAATGTAAATAGTGTAAATAGTTACAATATCTCATCTCAGAAATATAGACAGATAATAAAATTATAAGTAAGATAATGTTTTTTTTTCTCTTCAATGATTCAATTGGCTATGAGTCTTTTATTTTGCATATTTAGTTGGATTGTATAAATTTTTAATCATTTCACCCCAAGCAAGGTAATAATGCCACTATGATGCATGAGGTTACAGGGAGTGAAAAAGAATGTGAGACTTTAGTGAGGAGAGAACAGTAATGGAACAAGGTTCAGGAAGACAGAAGATGGCATTTGACTTTGCATTTAAATTTTGGAAGATTGTATGTGTCAGGAAAGCACTAAATCGAAAGGAAATTCCACAGGTGAGAAGTGTGAGAAAAGAAACTGTTAGAATAGAAGTGGTGGTTGCATCTAGGTAATTCAATAGTAAAACAGTGAGACCTAGTTGCCAATCTAGTAGCATGCTTAAATTCATGTAGTCGAGGTACTAAGGGAAAAAGCTCATCATAACAGTTGCTATGAAAATATTTATGGAAGAGACTGGGGAGCCACATCACATTGGTGAGAAAATGAGTGATCAAGATCCCAGATCGGGATTGATCACATTACAAATCCTTTTTTGAATTTTGTCAAGAATTTTGAGATAGACAGTAGGAACACCAGACCAGATATGGCAGCAGTATGGTAAATGTGCAAGATGGATTCTGATAAGAAAAAATTTTTTTGGCAAAACACAGTGAACTAACTTTTGTAGCAGTAGACATATCAATTGATTCAATATAGTCACTCCAACGTCATGTCAGTGGAACATGTGAGCCCAAGAAGGCATGGAGTGAAGCTCTCCTGCAGTTCAGCATCAACCATTGTTGATGTCAGACAGAAATGGTTCTTTGTGGTGATTAAATGAAAGCAGTTTTGTTTTGGAGGCATTCAAATTTAAATGCTATTTCTTGCCCCAGTTAACCATTGATTGGAGGTCCTTTTCGGGAGCAGGTGCCAGGTTTACTTTATCAGACTTGCTACTAAGTCAGGAGTAAATAGTTGTCTTCTGCATAAGTACCTAGTTGGGAACTGATGACATTGGGGAAGTTGTTGAAGATCAGAAACAGTGTAAGATGCATTCCTTAGTTCCACCAGTTCTAACATTGACAGCTAAGACCAGCCATTCTAAACACATTATAACCACTCTCATTCCCTTTGTATTGCATTGGTGAGGTGTACATTCCACTTGGTCAGCTTCTTCCCCACAAACTGCTGCTTTGTGGAACTGACTCCCAAAGGGTTGCATCTCTGATCACTACAATCTTAACATGTTCATGTTTAGGGTCAACCGTTATCTTTCCTATGTATCCACATAAACTATGCTTTTTACTCTGCCTTGATTGGCTCTAGGGCCTTATACGGGAGTGAACATCATTGTAAAATATATTTCCTGATGAGTGGATGGAGTGATTGCTGGAGGTTTCGTTTATGAAAATCTAGAGTCGGGATGCTGAAGGAAACACCAATCAGCTAAGTAACAAATTTTATATTTGTACTTATTCTCTTTCTCTCGTGTGTGTGTGTGTATATATATATATATATATATCTCACCAGCCTTAGGTATCATGTAATTTTCTTCTGACTCTGACTTCTGAAGTA
This sequence comes from Acanthosepion lycidas, assembly GCA_963932145.1. Lineage (NCBI taxonomy): Eukaryota > Metazoa > Mollusca > Cephalopoda > Sepiida > Sepiidae > Acanthosepion > Acanthosepion lycidas. Next base: position 69,264,764 of record OZ010608.1, on the reverse strand, counting down.
TTCATCACTTTCCGGATTATTCTGGCATCTTGGCTTCAATCACTTTCACATCATGGTTATGTAGCTTCACTGAGTCTTTTTTGCAAATACTTTCATGGCAATTGTTCTGACAAACTTTCTCTATGGTACTTAGTTTATGAATTTAAGTGCAGTACTGGATTGGCAGCAAGGTCTCATCATTTTACAGATGAAATGGCTAGATGTAACCGTAAATTCTATACTAACGGTTTCTTTTCTTGCACTTCTTGCTTGTGGAACTTTCTTCCATCTTCACTAGCTTCCTAGTCAATTTTGATCTTTAAAAAATTAAACGTAATGTCAATCATTATCTTTTGTCTTCTTCTTCTTTTATTATACTCTCTCCTTAATAGTATTTTTCTTTTTTTCAAATTCTCTTTAACATTCAGTAACCCCTTGTGTCTTAGTGGCTTTATTGCTTTGCTTGGGTCGAAATGATTAAAAAATAAATACCATAGGTTATTTTAATTTTTTTTTTTTTTTTTTTTTTTAAATTCTCCAAGTTAAAATTGGGAGTGCCTCTTTTAGGCTAGTGCATACTTGATACCATGAAATATTGTATTTACTTAGGATGGTAAGTCTTTATTTTTCCAGTGTAAAAAGCTTCAGTTGTCTATAGATATGATTAGAATAGAAAAAAAGTAAAATAATGAGCAGAAGAAATCCACTTACCTTCAAAAAGACCGAGAGCATGCGCCTGTCAATGCCATTAGCTTCATGATACAAAGAAAAACCAGGACAGACTCATTCCGCCATTTATAACAGAAAACGGTTGATGGAATAGCCTGTATGCACTACCTATGGTTTAGTGTATCTACCTTCAAGCGCATATAAAATCAGTGTCAGTGAATAAGAAGGTAAAAAAAGCCAACAAGGTAGAAAAATGAATTTACAGCTATTTGGATTTACAGCTCTGTGAATTTGTGACAGTTTGCTACAAATAGTCATTAGTGGTGTACTAAGATCTTGTGACTAAGATGATTTCTGTTAATCTACAGACATTAATCAAATTGAAGGAAAAAAAGATCTGGACTAAAATTAGACAACTAGAACAAAGAATAAGTCACCAATTTACTTGATAAAATTAGACTAATTCATTGTTAGATATTTTTTTTTTTGCATATGGCCTATGATTTTTTTAATTTTATGGTCCATTTTGCTAAAGCCGAACAACCTCAGATTAAAAACATTTACCCTGGTAAAAAACAAAACAAAACAGTCTTTTGAACATGAGTAGAAGTTTATTGGGTTTCTGGTTCCTTCTAAATTCTACTTTGAATCTATACTTCTAATGTCTCTGCCTAAACTCTGAAATTTTTACTATTTATTTTTTCATTTTTTTCCCCTCAGTAGGAGCAGAGAGGGGTTTACCTTCCTCCCCAGTCTTTTGAACAGGAGTAGAGACTTCTCTCTTGCTTCCTGTTTAGGATTGGGTTTCCGGTTCTTTCTAAATTCTACTTTAATTCTATACTGCTAATGTTTCCACCTAAACTCTGAAATTTTATTTATTTATTTTTTCTCCTCAATAAAAGTGGGTAGGTTTACCTTCCTCCCAAGTATTTTAAACAGGAGTAGAGGTTTATTCCTGGTTTATACTCTATACGTCTAATGTTGCTGCCCAAACTTTTTATTTACTATTTATTTCCTTTTTCTTTTCTCAATAGGAGTAAATAGGTTTACCTACTGTCCAGTTCAGACTCTTCCCCAGTATTTTGAACAGGTGTAGCAGTTTATCCCTTGTTTCCTGTCTAGGATTGGGTTTCCAGTTGCTTCTAAAGTCTTTTCTTTCTTTTTCACTTCCAGCAGCTCTTTGCATCTTAGTGGTATTATCACCTTGCTTCGGCTGAATTGATTAAAAAAAAAAAGAATTGATTAACAAAACAAAAAGTACTTTTTGTTTTTCTATTTCACCTTTTTTTCCATTCATTTTGTTATTTTTTATTGGGGGGGGGGTGCTGAAAAAGTGTGTTTGGTTTTAAATGAAACATAGAACATTTTTTACCCACAATGCTTTGGTCTTTTGTTCATAAAAACATTCTCCTCATTCATTCAGTTTCTCTGAAGGCACTTAGGTAAGCAACACTTCTTCCTATGTGAATTCATTCAAACCACAATTTGTAAAAACCAAGAAGAAAACATCTTAAGAACCATGAAACCTACATGTCATTCTACATATCCATCCCTGCAGTGCAACACATTTGGCATGTTTCTCTAGTTTTCCCCATAAATACTGATTTTTGAATGTTAAAATACTGATTTTGGGATACAGAACTTTTCAGTATTCTCTCACAGGTGAAAAAGTTTCATATATTTAGTGCATTATTACAGTGTTATTGAAAGAAAATAATTCTATAATATAAAACAATAACTGCATATTTTTATTGGTTAAACATCCTGATCTCCCCTCTTTACTAATGTGACATTCCATTGTTATGATAACAGGAGGCACTAGTCAATACTAGTAAACAAACATACTTCGTTTTACCATAATGACATAATATTAATTGGATATTATTACTTATTAATAAGTAGATGAAATTGAACTGTTAATATGTAGATTTTTCTTTTTTGTGTTTGGTTATTTTTTGTAGCAAAAAAAAAATCTGACATTTTATTGTTTCCAATTTAAACCTGATGTCATTCAATTATTTTTTTAAAAATAAACAGTAACAAAATTAATTGCTTAATAATGACTGAACTGTAGAATATTCATATACTTTTTGTTCAATAATTAAATTTCTTTTTTTTTTTTTTTAAATTTATAAATTATTTTATATAAAAATGCAAATATGAAAACTTTTACCAAAAAAAAAAAAAAAAAAAAATCAAAAGTTCTCTAGCCTTGGATGGCAGCCAAGTCTAGGGAGACAAAAAAGTGATGATCTCTATCAGTATGTATCTGCAGTATGTTACACCGACAACACAAATTGGCTTACAGGACCTGTGATTGTGAAATGTCCTTTGTACATTTTGGTAATCTGCATCTATTCTATAAAAAGGGCATCCATCTACATGTACATGAGCCTTGCTTAAAATTGAAAATACGCTATTTTAATCCATAAAAGCACATATATTGTGATTGAACATCTTCCTGGGGAAGATTTTGATAAACAATTTATTTCTGTAGTCTTTATACAGGGTGCGGTGGATAAATTGTTGTCTAAATTAAGCAAAAATGAACATGACACTGACATCTCACTTTAACAAGTATATTTACTAAAATTACACAAAAATATCTTGAAATACTAAAGAGTAAATTTATTCAATAAAATTGCAATTGGCTTCAACCATGGCCTCTAGACGACTTTGGAATCTCTTTCATCTCTTCTGGATGGTTTTCTTGTTTAAGTTGGTGAATGCTGCCATAATCCTTAACTTCAGTTCATGTTTGGTATTACAAGGAGTTTTGTTGGTCTCTCACTCAACTGCTGTAGGCCTCCATGTTGAGTCCAGGGCTCGCACCAACAAATTTGGAAGTTCTTTTCTTATCAGAACGCTCAGGATGAGTTTTCTGAGCTGCCGTACCTTCATAATCACCATTAGACTCATTCAACTCTTTCCAAATCCATTGCACTGTCCTCAGATTGACACCCAAACACTCTGAAATGTTCATATCGGAGCTTTCGGCAGTACAGCATGCCATTTCCAAATCTCTGGTAGTGTGAAATTTCTGGTAGATTTCTCACAATCAATGCCCAACTGACCCTACTATACTGTGAAGTTATCAAAAGCAATCTGCATGCACAAAAGTAAAAATATAAAATGGTGACAATTTACCCATCGCACCTTGTATAAGTGAAGATATTTATAAATTAAAACATATGTAATAATACCATTAGAAAGTGTAGCCAAAAAATCTGCTGATATTTTAGCGTTTCCAGTTTAAACCTGACGACATTCAATTCTTTTTTTTAAATAAACAGTAGCAAAATTAGTGACTGAATAATAAATGAACTGTAGAATATTCTATATTTTTTATTTAATAAAAAATGATTTTTTTTTTTTTTTTTTTTTTTTTTTAAATGAATAAATTATCTTATATAAAAACATGAATTATTTACACCATTTACATCCCTATATCATTCAATAATGTTTTAACAGAACATGACAGCTATTATTAGGGAAATATTATTAATAATGTTTAAAAGAAAATTTATTCAGTATTATAATTGTTTAGGTAAAAAGCATTATAACAGCACAAATAGCTATGTTGTGGAAAAAGGAATTTTTGACAATATAGGTATTTTTTACATATTTATGGTTATTTTTTAGCTTTTATCAAAAACGACATTCTTGTATATGTAGTTATGGATACTATTATACATTAATTACTAATTTTTTTAATTAATAACTATTTGTACTCACTTGTTGACATTAATAGTTATCTGCTGATGTGTTAAAATTTTGGAATAAATGCAATAATAAAAATTTAAATTTCATCTCTCTGATAGATGTTGCGATCTGTAAATAAACAAAAAATTAAACTAAAAATGAAAAGATTAAAAGAATACATTAGCACTGTATTATACAAATTCATGATGAACAATATTCAGTAAAATTTAATTTTGGTGTTATTTTGTTATACATGCTAGTTCTTCTGTAAATGATTTTAGTATTTGCTGTGTCATTATACATATAATAACCATATTTCCGTGTTTATAAGACACTCTAATGTATTAGGCGTTCTGCATATAAATATCTATTGAGAATTTTAGAAACATGAGTTGGTTGATACCAATTTTATTGTGAAAATACTGAACAGAACAATAAAAGATTTTAACTCAAAAACTGAATTGAAGACATTCAATAGTTTACTGTCATCTGCAATCATTTGGAAAAAAGTCTGATCCTGGAAAATGCATTCCCTATCTTTTGACAGATGTCAATTGTAAATGAAGTGCAGACATCTGAACTTGTCTGTATTGAGACCACTTTGGAGTGAGAAATGAAAAAAGATTTTATAACTATATAGTAAAAACCTGGATCTGAAGAACTAATTGGAGAGAGGGAGTGTGTTCCTGAAATTTGATAAATTCCTCATTTCATGAAGAAGCAAGTTCTGTATATTGCCACATTTAATGAACATCATTTTGTTAAATCCAATGCAGTCAGCATGCTAATGACCAATATTATGCTAAACTGTATAAATTATATAATAAAACAATCGTGAATTCATTTTATTCTCCATATTGAGAGGATTTTTGGAAGTGGATCTATTGAAAATCTAATTAATAATAATAAGCACTAATATTAAATAAAGTTTCAAAATGTGATTTGTTGTGACAAAAAGAAAAATGACACCATAGAGTTGGTGACTTGGACTTGCTAGTACAATAAGCTATTAAATCCTCAAATATTTTAAAAAAAAAAAAATACCTGGCTGTAAGGTAGTGTCTTACTCAATTGTAGTGTCTTTGCATACAAAAAATATGGTAACTTCATTTTTATAAATAGTAAGTGTTAAAAAATTTATACTCTTTTCCTGTGTATTTTTAAAAATTAAATTGTTAGGACCTGTATTCTGTGCAAAGGTTCCGCAGCACCAAGATGTTTGAGAATCCCTGTTATAAATATTTCTTATAAAAAGAAATATTATAAAATGCAACTCACATTGTATATTTATCACATATAAGTATAGTCTGAGAATTTTAAAAACATCAGTTGGTTAATACAAATTTTATTGTGAATGTAGTGAATAGAATGATATAGGATTTGAACTCAAAAAATGAATTGATAGATAATAAAATTTCACTTCCCCAAATGTTATAAATCAGGGTTTCCTAAATCTCTGTGAGTGAGATCCAGGGATTCCGTAAGCCTTTCTATCAAAGTTTTGTATTACTGTATTTTACTGCTTATAAGACACTCTGATGCATTAGGTGCATCCTCCCTTCCAAATTTTGAAGGAAGAATACTTCATAGCCCTTCCTGCTATGCTCAACTTTGCCCACTGAATAGCCTATTTCAGCACAAAACCATGACAAATTCATCACAGACTGAGAAGAATTACCAAATTTATGGTGACTATTTAGAATGTAATAATCAGAAGAGAAGTTAGTGTATAATATGACTGAAATGTAACCTTATTGCAACCTGAAATCCTCACTAATTGTGACAAATTCATTACAAACAAGGATGGTGCACTAATTTTAAATTAGATACATGTGAATTTGGATAGAGGAATAAGGTTAAATGTTGTTAATTTAATTTTAAAACACTGGATTTGTTTTACTTTCAAAGGTTCAGAATTGGATGTAACTGAGGAGCTGATGCTCACCCTACACCCCCAAATTATAACTCTCATCAATAACTTCGGATTTATAGGACACAGTGATTTTTATAGATGTTCTATAGAAAAAAAATGTCTCATAAGCATCAAAATATGGTATTGGAGTGAATAAAATTTTTTTTGATATTTGTTTAATAAATCTTTATATTATAGGTTAATAATAGTAATACAACTGAAAATATATGAAAATTTACAAGAATTTGATGTGTTTTTTCAGGTTTGTTTCAAGAAGTACTCAATAGATAAATAATGCTATAATCTAAATAAATAAATGGCAAATTCTGTTTGCCTGTCCACATGTCTGAAACCCCTATAACTCAGGCCACACTTGCTCTACGTAGACATATTATACCTTTTTGGAATCAGGATGATCCCGGGATTGAAAATTTGCTCTTCATCTGGTGCCTTGAACATCCAACATTGGGATTTGTGTCTGGATGAGGAGGGAAAAGTTAAAAATAAAAAATTTTAAAATAACTGACAAAATTTAGTGATTTTTTTAAAAAAGTTTTTAATTTATATTGATTTTAAAGTAACACAAAAACTTTGAATTTAAAAATTTTTGTTATAAATTTCGTTTTAAAATATCTCCAAAACTTTGTGAATTGAGGAAATCGATTTCTTTAAAATGCCAAGGAACCAGAGTTGATGTGAGTGATTTGAAGAACTCAATTTATGGTCTAAATTGGAATTTCAGCCCAAAATCAAAGTTTCAGCCCAAATAGTTTTTGGCTGGAATTGGATTTATAGTCTGAATCAGAGTTAAAGTGAGGTTTTGAATTTCCCTGGAGTGAATTGAGGAATTCAAAGTTATTTCTTCAAAATTATCCTTGCTGTTTTCTAGGCTGGACCAGACTTAGTTTTTAGTTTTAGCAGCCCTCTTCATAAGATAGCTTAAAAGTCTGCGCAAATAACTTATTTGGTAAACCAACTCAAGAGTTTCACATCAAAATGTTCACCTGGACCAGATGTTTGTATTCACTACTAATAAAGGAGAATTGATATTACATAGTAGTTCAGTACTTTTTTCTTTGTTTTCTTGTTGTTTTAATACTTTCTTTTGCTTTTCAAAGGCATCTTTTGCTATTCCAGTATATTTCTGGATTTTGGTTGTAGCTAAAATTCTTTTTTCTACAAGATTAAAATTTTTTTATCTTTTTGCTGATCAACATGAGCAGTATCAACACTATTAATATTTGAATTCAAAGGTGACCCAATCTTGATTCCCCCACCTACTTTTGATTCCCACCTTGATATTTTCTCCTGTCACCACTGACTACATTTCTTCTTTTCTTCACAATGTCTTCTGGAAATATAAACTTTTTTTTTTTTAAGGAGTTAGGTGAGAGGGAATATTTAATTGTTTTACATTCTTTGATACAAATATTTTAAACTATTATACTCCAAATTTAACCAGCTTACAATAAATGTTTCTTCTTTTTCCCTTTACAGTTTATTTCTTTGTGATTTTGCCCTTAAGTCTTTTTCCTCTTATTGACAGAGGGAGGGAATAGTCAACTTTTTAGACCCCTGGCTATTTTTAGGACATAAATATGTTATAATATTATACCTTAAATTTAACCAGCTTGCAATAAACCTAATGTTGCCTTTTCTCTTTCCTTCGTTTTTTCCTTTACAGTATTTCTTTTTGATTTTGCCTTTAAGTTTTTTTTCTCCCTTTGACATATTTTCAGAATACTATTTGAATTTGATTTGTAGATTGTAAAATTTGGTTTAAAATATTTTGAAAATATCATTTCTGTTGGAGGTTATTGATTCAAACATACTGCATATATTGATATAATTTTTGTAACTATTTTCCTTATTGTCTGTTGATGCAGTAGTCAATTTTTGGCAAGTTTTCATTTGCTATTGATAGTTGTATATCTTACATAGTTCTTAAGAAGTATTACTATTTATCCACTCAAAAATGGCTAAATCAGATAATATAGTATACATGAAAAATGTGTAGAAGATAGAATCGACAAATATATATAACAATCATACTGGATAACTGAATGACAAAAATGGAAAAAAGTCAACTATGTTGTGTACACAGTTTTAATTAGAATAGTAACTTAAAAAAATCAAAATGTATTGAAAGTGCACTAATTTCTGAGTCTTCCAGAGTAAATTTATGTCTAGGATCATACAGTATTATGAATTCTAGTGGAAAATGTCCAAGTTTTCATCAGAAATCAAGAAAATATGAACTTTAAGCAAAATTGTCACAATACAATGGGAGTAGGGGGGTGTCAGTTTAAACTGATGCCAGGAGAATATGGGTTGATAACAACAAACTTGCTATCATGTATCATCAGTTTAAAAAGAAAATATTGTAATCAATGTCAAGCAGATAGAGCTACTATAATAATAAAAATGAATTAGAAATGTAAATGCTTATGTTTCTTCTTAATTTAATTTTTGCTATTGAGCATTTTAAAAGTAGGAAGATTGTGTTACACCAATTTTCAAAATTGGAAAAGTTTGCATGCTATTTGTAATCTTTTACCTGAGTTTGAATACTGACCATTGACACAAATGGGGAAGTAAGGAATAACCTTTGTCAGGACGCAGGCTATGTATGAATCATCATAGTAGTTTGTGTGTGACCCAGTGGGTCTAGTAAAGACTTGGCTTAGAACACCAACAAGTAAAATGGATTTTATCTGGGTCTGAAGTGCTATGTTGATAATAAAATCTATAAATTAAGATCTTCAAAGCAGCCACTCACTTACTGAAAGCAATTAAATAAAAAAAATTTTGGGATCAAGTTCCACTTGACTGGAAGTTAGGAAATTCCAGTCACAGACTTGTATTTGTAGTTGCAGATTTTTTTTTTTTTTTTTTTTAAAAATCATTTAACCCTAACCAAGGCAATAAAACCACTAAGATACAAGAGGTAACTGAGTGTGAGAGAATATGAGAAAAAAATGTTAAGGAGAGAGAAAAAAAATGGGAATTAAGGAGACAGAAGATAAAGATTGACATGGCATTTAAATTTTTGAAGATCAAACTTGACTGGAAAGCAAGAAGCCAGAAGAGAATTCCATAAGTGAGAAATATGATTGAAGAAGCTATTAGCAGAGAACTTACATTTACATCTCACCATCTCAAGTGTAAAGTTAGAATGCAGAGTGTAGTGTGTAAGTTGTGAGCTACACATCATAATGTGGAGATGGGCAGAGGGGTGAGAGGAAAGAGTTGGAATTTTAGCTGACAAGGGAAGAGCTGGTCTGTTAGTCTTACCCTCCACCCAGACTGTGCCAGGTGAATAAAATAACCAATTTTATGAAAACAGGATTCATGTTTTCATTTCTCGTTGGTGATATTTTCACTCTCTGTTCTCTTGTGAATGTTTTCCAGTTTTTATTCACACCTAAGCAAACTGGAATGAAAACACAACATGGCGTGATTTGTCCAGTTGCTGTTGAATGAAGCAGGTATGTCTGCATGTGTATGAATATTTGTCAAAATTAATTTAAAATAGTTCATTAAAAATAAAGCCGATATTAATTGTTACTAGAAAGACCTGTGAAAATTTCAGTTTTCTTATTCATTAGATGAATCTTAATTCTTAAGTTAATGATTGAATAAACTCATGGCGAATCCCATAACAATAAATTATCCTTAGAAATTCCCCTATTACATCATTAAATATTTGAGCTTAATAACTTTATTAACTAAATATTGCAATAATAGTCATAAATATGAATGCTGGTCATTATTTTAAGAAGTGAGTACAAATAAAAAGATTTAAAATTGAAAACTTCTTCCATTTCACTTGAAACAGCTGTTAAACAGTTTTATTTTCCATTCTTTTCTTTTCTTTTCTTTCTTTCATTTTCTCTGAACCCAAGTAGTGTCTTTTTCCTCTCTTTCCACACAATCAAAATGGAATAGTCTATTATTTATGAGGTAATGTCGGGACATAACTTTTGCATGAACTAATGATTAAAATAGGATTTTTTTAAAATTTTTATTTTGAAGGGATGTGAAATTACTATAATAAATCCCATTTCTTCCCCCCACTTTTGAAAATGTGACAGCTGTTTTTTCAATTAGTTTTTTTTCTACTTGAGGATAGAGAATAATTAAGTGTGTGAACTGAATGATAGAAAGTTATTAAAATCAATCTTATTGCAAAAAGGCTATCTTTTGCTTTCCAAATGAGTTAAATGCCAGGTGTCTGGTTGTTCCCTATGAGATTTTATAGTTCGGATATGTATCTTTTTAAATTTTATCCAGACTTAAATGCTACCCTGTTCTCATTGAATGAAAAATTACTAGATTGGGGTTACATCATTTTTTTTTTTTTTTTTTTTTTTTTTAAATAAATCTGCTTAAGATCTACATATTTATTTGTGATTTCTATTTGTTATTCACACCTTTCTGGGATGAGAAATTATAATCATTTACATTAATTACATTCCGACTAATGCCCTCATCTTTGTTGTTATTATTGCCTGTCTGAATTTCTGGGATGAGGAATTACCATTTATGTTAATTACATTCAGACTAATGTCTTCATCTTTGTTGTTATTACCACCTGATCAACTTCTGTCTGAATTTCTGGGATGAGGAATTATCATTTACATTATTTACATTCAGACTAATATCCTCATCTTTATCACCTTCTGTCTGAACAAGGACCATCTGTTGATCTGGGTAACCTTCTAGGAATTTCAAACTGAACCCTTTATTTAATCTACAGAGGTAGATTGTTTTCGTTCCATTGTTCATGAGTAGGAATCTCTCATCTTGTATGCTTTAGTATTGCTCAGTTATTGCTCACCATGTTTCCATTGTGTCTAAAGCTATACTACCTGACCTGGAGATTGAACTCATAATTACCGTGCAACAAAACTCATGAATCAATGCTGCTGCTGAAGTCTTGCTGTCATTCCTTTTTCTTTATTAAACTATGTGGCAATTATTTCTATGCTAGGCCTACTGAGGAGGCCTTCATAACTTAGCATAAATGCTGATTCCTTTTGATATTTCAATGTTCTTCTAGTCTAGTATTTTACATGCTCTAAAATGTTTTTTTTTGTTTTTATTTTCAAAAATTGCAAAGATTTACTGAAATGTCTATTATCTGCTATTAAGTTTTATAAATTTCAAAAGTGAAACCTACTAAACACATTCCATTTTATTAAAGTTATGTTAAAAAATATGTCCCATAAGGTTGTAGGTGATCATGGCTCTTCACAGACTCCAATTTTTTATTATTTGTGATGACTTCTGGGGGAAAGATAGTGGAATAGTTTCCCATTGCCTTCTTCACTGTTTATATCTCAGAGTTTTTGTTTTCTTAGATTGGTTGCAACCCAACTTTAAAGCATTAAGGTTAAATCATGATAGGATAGAGAAAAAATGGATTCATGCCTTTCTAAAGGGCATTAGTGCAACAGCCTATGCTGAAATTTAAGCTTGCTCCCCTCCTTTCCCTCCTTCTGCTTTCTGTGCTGATAATTGTTACACTACCATCATATCCTTTTTGATTATGTTTTCTTATTCTATGTGCTATGTCTGTTCAGGATATGAGTAATCATGACTCTCCACAATTATTATGTGGACACTCATCAGTAGTCCTTTTCCTTTCCTCTGCTGCACTAAGCATGTTTCTTTTCTGAGAGATTTTCATTAAACTGGTATTAAGCAGTTTTGTTTAAACATTTGCTAATTGCTTATGAATGTGTGGGTAGTGTAATGATTATCAGCATAGAAAGTGGAATTGGCAAGAAGGGTTTAAATTAAAATTCTCTTACGTTTGCAGAAATGGCTATGACAAGGGTAATCAATCAAATCCATTTGAATCCATTTCTTCTTCCTCTCCTCAACTACGGGTTAAATACTAGAGTAAACTGTGCTCTATAGCTTTGGGTAGCAGCCAGTCTAGAAGAAGGACACCTGTGATATTAAAACTGCAGAGAAGGCAATAGTAAATCACTCCATTATTTTTCTCAATAAGTCATGGCACTTCACAGATAATAAAGAAAAGGAATCTATTGAGACCCATAATTTCTTACATCCTGAAAGGACACGACATTTAAAAACAAAGTTGTTTATTTCATATATGTATCATCATGGTTGGTGAAATGGTAAGTGTAATAGCCTTAGTATTCGAATTCGACACTACGTTAAAGATTAAATGAATAGGGTAGAAGCTAAGGTAATCCTTCGCTTAAATGGTGTAAAAATAAACTGCTATTCCTTGGATGGTGGAAAAATCAATAAAACCAAGGGATTTCAAAGGTATATACATTTATTACAATTAAACATTATTACAACGAATAATGGTAGACTATGTAGCAAATAAATGCTGAAGACACTGTTCTTGTACCATTGATGTCACACAAATTTGTGAAGATGTGATGTGAAGTTCCAAACTGACGATACAGTTTAAGCTTGACATGCATCCAAAGATTTTTCACATTTTGAGTATGGATAGTGTCATCATCAGAATCAAGAAAATGATGCTGATGAATAAATATGTCATGAGTGTATATCATGTGGTTAATTTCCTTGATACTAGTGTAAACAGCTTAACCATCTGAAACAATATGGCTTCCAGGCTGAATATAGTGCATGATTTCCTCATTCAGAGTATCTGCTCATTGATCCAGCACCTCAACTAAGAAACAATTTTCTGAACACCACTTGATGCCACTGTGATATTTATGATGGAAAAACTAACATTTTATTTTATGATTGACATTACATTTCAATTTTTGTAGATCAAAGTTGACTGGGGAAGTACTAAGACAGAAAAAAGTCCCACAAGAGAGAAAAAACTATTAGCATAGAACTTACTTGCTAGCCATTTCAATTGTAAAAAAAGATGAGACCTTGCCATCGATCTAGTACTGTGCTTAAATTCAAAAAGTTTAGGTACCAAAGAGGAAAACTTATCAGAACAATTACCATGAAAATATTGATGGAAAAGGTACAGAGAAACTACGTTACTGCAGTGGAAAAGTGACTGAAGCTGACATGCCAGGTCAGGACTGATAATATTGCAGATTCTTCTTTGTATTTCATCAATAATCACTAAATAAATAACAGAAGCACCAGATTAGACGTGACAATATTTAATGCTGGAAAAATGGTAGACTTATAAATGTGTTTATTTAATTTTAATTATTTAAATTATTTAATTATTTGTTTAATTAATAAATGTAAGCAGATTATGCAGGTGATGTGATGGATAGCTGCTCGGAATAAGGAATTGGAGAGTTGAGTTGGAATTCTAGTTGGTTTGGATTCATTTATGCATAATTAACCTTGAGGAAGGTATGAAGCCATTTCCCCCCAGTTATAGGTTAAATAGTAGGACTTGTATTTAGAAAAGTCTGTTATTCTCAGTTGATTGATAATGCAATATTCACTTACAATCCAAAATATGTTTCAGCTTTAAATAACCCACAAAGGCTTGATAAGCTGTAAAAAAAAAAAAAAAAAATAATCGATCAGTTGGACATATAAGCAAATAAATTGATTGTTTCTATAAACAAAATTGCAAAAAATTTAAATGTTATAAATAATAAAAGAAATGAAAATTTAAATTTATTAGAGTTTCTAAATTCACTATTAAAAATGTCAGTGTTGTTTAAGTTGGGAAAGATATAAATGATGAAACCATATTTATTTGCTGTCAACATTTTGCATAATATTTGCACATATGTACAAAAAGAAAACACACTTCTTGTCTGTGGAACTCTCTTCCAATTTCTGTCTTCCTGAATCCAGTTCCTTTATTGTCCATTTCTCACTTCTCATTAAAGTCTTCTCATTCTCTTTCACTCTCTGCATCTTAGTGGCATTATTGCCTTGCTTAGGGTGAAAGGATTTAAAAAAAGCAAAAATACAATTCACTGCATAAAGGTGTCCTGTTTAATTTAAAGTTGATCTGTGGAACACATTTCTGACTTCTTGCTTCTCTGCCAACTATGGTTTTCAAAGATTTCAATGCAATGCCAACTGTCACCTTCATTCTTCCTGAATTGTGTTCTTTTATTGTCCTAATGTCTTTTAATTCTCTTTCACAATCAGTAATAACTGTTGTCTTAGTGGCATTATCACCTTGCTTGGAGATGAGACAATTAAAAAAAAAATAAAAGAAAGAAATTATGTATTTAACTAATTTTCAATGTTGAAAGTGTATTGAATAGATTGGGCATGAACCTTTGAGTTATATATATATATATATATATATATATATATATATATATATATATATATATATATATATATATATATTCATTTTCTTTATTATATTTTATATATTAGATTATACTGTTTAGTTATATGTATCTACCTTACAAAAATTATAAATTCTATTTTTCTGCCATTAATTTCTACAATTAATATTAGTATGTCTTAAATTTTTAAATTTAATTTTTTATTTTATTTAGATGAGTGAAGATGGGAACTTCAGGAAATTTAGTAGTACCGATTGTCTTGTGGGGGCACAATGCCCCCACTCACTGCATCTCAACCCTGATGATGGCCCCAGAATTGGACAGTATTATTACTGGTTGTAATGATGGTCAGATTGTTATCTGGGAGATTACCCCTTCATGGCAGGTAAGCTTTTTCTCTCTCTCTTCTCTGTAAACATGTAAATAGCCACTGCACAAAATCCTTGTGGATATACTTAAATATTCTTATGATATTGAGTTGCATAGAACAAGAATTGTTAAACTTGAATTTTAGTTGACTTGGTTAATTGATTATTTACCAAGCTGGATGTGAAGTTGGTGTAATAGTGGCTCGGAAGGAGAAATTGGAGAGCCATGTTCAAGTTTCAGTCATGCTTGTTACAGTCACTGATACACAAATACCCTTGGGAAAGGTATGACTCTCTCTTCTATCCCCAGCTATGGGTAAATAGCAGGACAAACTAGACTCTATAGTCTTGGTTGGCAACCAGTTTAGTAAAAGTAAAACACTCAACTCAAACCATCCTGGAGAGAGTTGGTGTAGCTGTCAGGAGGTTTCAATGATAAAGGCTCATGTCTCACACTGATGGTATCCTTTTATTCAGGAAATTTACCTTGAAAATAAATACCGGGTGTAACAGCAAAATTGTCCATCCCACAAAATGTTTAATATCTAAAAACCACTAAACTAATTGAGTTTCCTTTTTCCAGGTTTTCAGTTAAGAGGTTTAGCTATCTTGATACCATTTTTCGTAAGAATCACTGAAAAGCAGTTTGAGTCATTGAGCTAGAAAGAGAACCGGTCAAAATTGTTTTGTGTCAGCCCCATTGTCTTCTCAACTGAGCAATGGTGAGAGGAAAAAAATCATTCAGACCTTCAGTAACAGTAGCAACATTAATACTCTGGCTTCTATCTTCAAAGTCTATTCAAGAACCATCATGAGAACGGCGAATAAGTTTAAAAAAGAGGGAACAGTAGAGAAGAAAATTGAATCAGGAGGTCAAAACAGGAAGAGGGATCATCATTTCAACTTGAGCTAAAGAGATCAATTAGAAAAGGTCCAACTTCATTCATAAGACATTTGGCACATGAGAGGAGTTTCAGCTATGACAGTCCAAAGAGCAGTGAAAAAAGACTTGAAAATGAAATCATAAGTGAAACATGTGAGGCACCTTGTTACTCCAGGACAGAAAGTTAAAATGTTAGAGGTCGAATATAATCTTGAATAAGTTGGAAAAGGATCTCGGAATTGCGTGTGTGTATCTATCTATCTATCTATCTATATATATATATATATATATATATATATATATATATATATATATATATATTTGAACTTTATTTCAATCCTTCATGAGCATTAATGATGAACATGTGATTTTTATTTATGAACAAGTTCATCATGATTCTTATGTTAAGCTTGGAGTGTAATTATACATTCTTACTCAAAGTAGTCCAGTACTATTATAAAAACCTTGGAGAATTCCAGTAAGATATCTTTAATCATTTCTAAGGTACAATGGTTCAAAGCTTAATTTAACAATTGGACAATTTTGCTTTTATGCGATTAGGATAATTTTGCTGTTGCACCAGGTATATCTCAAAACCCAATATATTTCAAAGAAATACGCAAACAAGGAAAACCCTTTTAAATTAGAAACAATAACAATTTGAAACAAACATAATGGTAAAGGGACATATGGTGTCTTAGAGAATTTCAGACAGAGTAGTGTGACACTGTAAGAATGCTAATAATTTGAAGAAAGAAGAAAAGGCCTAAATTAAATCAAAAGTGAATACAAAAATGAAGAAGGCAGAAGATAGATTGAAGGACATACTGAAAACAAGATAAAATATACTTTTATCTTGTTTTCTCATTTTGTGAGTAAAGGACCTCACTAGAAGATAAGCACTGAAATCCACTTAGGCATCTGGTTAAAGTAAAGCCCAAGGGATGATGTGAAGTGACCAGGGTTAACATTTTTTGGGACATAGACCACCAAGCGAGTTGCAGATAATAATTTTATGGCTACAAGTAGGTGAAGAAGAAGGTAGAGAAATGATTCTATGTCACTTATTGATAGGGGTGAAAGATGTGCATGTTGCTAAAGGAACAAGATTTTCTCAGGCCAGAAAATTTTGGTCAAGTGGGTAAAAGAGGAAGAATTATAGACCAAATGTAGGATAATTAGGAATAAAAAAAAAAAAAAAAAAGCAGATAAAAATTTTACAATGACATTAAAAGTAACACCTGTTTTGTGTCAGGCATCCACGGGGCGGGCGGAACACCTATTCCCCCTGGATGGTGGCAGCATGAGGAGCTGATATGAGTAAGTTGGAGGAAAATGAATACATCCACTGAAAGGTACTGAAATGAGGTGCATGCAAGAGAAGTGGGGAGAACAAGATGGCTAATTGATGTGTTGCTACCACCACTCCTGCAGGGAAAGCTTCCCATATTTGGACATGGAATTGCTTCCCAGGACACTGTCAGAAGAGAGTTCTAATTGGATATTTGGAAAATCCTCGAACCCCAAATTGTGTTGGACCCTACACCAATGTTGGGTGAGGGTTAATAAAAGTGTTAGATCAGAGAGGAATTAGAAAGAGACAGAGAGAGTAGCAGTTGAGGCAGAGACATGCTTCCATTACACCAAGAGATGACAATCACTTTGCAGATCCTCATGTGATTTGCTGTACAAAGAACTCCTAACTCATGCCTTGTTCTAGACTATTAGATAAATTGAGCAGAGTGCCCTGATGAAGTTGCTAAATGGAAGAATTGAAAGTCTCTATGGGGCGAGAGAGAGAGAGAGAGTGGGAGAGAGACAAATGCTTCATCAGCATTCCATAATTTGCTGCCTGAAGAAGTCTCTAAATAACTATTAGGTTGGTGCAAAAATAATGACGTAATAATGTCACTTTTTGATGTTAAAAATACGTCAAAAAACGACATTATTACGTCATTATTTTTGCACCAACCTAATAGTTTGAAACCTTGGCTTCGACTTGGAAATGAAGAACAAAGTATCACAAAATTAGGCTATGAGGGAATGGTCATTAGCCTGCATGCTTGTAGATTCTTATATGAAAAAGTGTTCCTGTATAAACCTCAGTTATATAAACCTTGTTGATTTACGCAACTTTCTTTTTTTTTTTCTTTTTCTTTTGTCTTATAACATCTGAACAACACCAATCCAGTGATAACTGGCGATAATTCGATCTTTCCTTTGCTTTGTGATCAAAACAAACACAACATGAGACAGGGAGAGGTTTGGATCGAAGTGACCAACTTCACAGTTAGCTGCAAGATTCAATCATGGACACACTAGTGACTGAGCACAGGGGCTAGGATGTCCTGCAGCATTATTGTAGTAGAGAACAGAACTTACTGTCTTGCCTTTTTGACCTACTGAATAGCCTGGCCATAGTTAAAGAACATGTGTGTTGCCTCATGGGCCAGCAATTACCAGAGAAAGAACACATGGTAATTTCCTACCTCTGTAGAGTCATGTGGTAGAAGCTTTGCTGAAATTACCATTAATCACATGTATGAATTCTTCATTTATTAATCCAACATTTTATTACTCAAACATTATATTTAATGGATACTCATATTTGAGTAGATGCTCTGTTTATTAGACAGTATATTTCTTTTCAACTACTGGCCTGAATATTTGAGAAATCTTAAAAAAGCAGGATTTGAATCTGTTCCCCCTAGGTGAAACCGTCATAAAGATCTGACATGCTTTGACCTTTCTGCTACAGAGTGCATGGTGGCTAAGGAAAAGCTCAAATAGTGTGCTTTGAAACACAAATTTTTCCCCACTCTCTAAATTTACATTTCTGCTCAGTTTTGTATCCTAACGTAAACAAAGCAATTTTAGGAATAGATTTTTCATTTAGCACATATTTTTCTAATAGTATTTTCTGAATATTCAGGCTGGTAGATGAAAATAAATAAATATACTATTTAATAGATAAACAGAGCATCTACTCAAATATAGGTATCCACTAAAAATAATGTTTAAGTGATATATATGTATGTATGTATGTGTGTTCATGATAAATATCTATTTTTATATTTTTACAGAATATTGAAAATTATTTTCATAATTTTAACCCTATCCTGACTGCCACCATGCTACTACCAAATAGTAAAATTTCTAAGCCTGGGGTTGCATATATTGATCCCTTCAGTGACCATTATAGTTGGGCTCTGTCAGGCTATCTTGCCCAAGACACATTACTGCTTCTACAACTGTAGTATTTGCAGTGCTCTTATGACCCTCAGGGTTTACAGGACTTCTGATCATGATTGCGAATTGTTACTCATTCCCATTTAGGTGATAAGAGCAAAATTTGAATTGGCAACAAAGACATTTGCACATTTCATTTTGTTTCATCTTGATATAAAAGTTAAGTGGGGTGATTTTTTTTTTTTTTTTTTTTTTTTTTTTTCAGAACTACATTTATCTAGTAGTCTAATAATTTTACCTCTATATCTACTGTCACATGCCTATCCCTTTTTTTAAAAAAAAATTTTTTTTTAGAACTCAGTCAGTTATGTGCCATGCATGATACATGCTTAGGTGATCATCTATCTTTTGATACATGACTGACAAGGCAGATTTTTTTTCCTGTAGTAGGTTGCCATTTATTTCTGCGGTATACCAGTTGCCATCCAAGGCTATAGAACCCGGCCTGTCCTGCTATTTACTTATAGCTGGGGAGAGAAGAAGATGATTCATACCTTTCCCAAGGGTATTAGCACATAAGTGAATGTAATGGATTTGACATGAATTCAAACCACTATTCATTACTACACCATACCTCCATTTTTTTTTTTTTTTTTTAAACTGCATTTATCTAATAGTTTAGATTTTTAGAACTATATTTATCTAATAGTTTAATTTAACTTGACCAATTTTGACTGCTCACAAGGAATCATTTTACTGTCATTATAGTCCGTTTTGATAAAAGCCTTGTTTCTATCCGGATAAAATCCAGATACTTCAGCTAGTAACTTTTATTTTAGGTAGGGGTATCAGATACCTTAAAAAAGATTGAATATTTTTTGCACATAAAAATATGAAAATAATGCTTAATAATTCTTTTGTTTACACACATTTTAAAAGATTCATCATCACGGCTTGTCAATTACACAAGTCTAAACAACTCTTTCTCTCTAGTCTTCACGGTCATCCATGGAACTTATAACATCTTTTTGTTAGCAATCCATGATGTTTTGAATGGGCAAACAATACTTTTTGGTGTCCACAACAGACATCATTGATAAACTTGTCCTTACTTCTCTGGGAATGCACTGCAAATTTTATTCTTCTTTACCAAATGAGAACTTTTTGTAATATGCTGTTTCCAGAATATATTCAGTGTGGACATCACAGACCAGAAAAGAAGCAGGTGCACCATAGAGTTGACAAGGGGTTATTCTTGGCTGCTGAATTGAGAATCTATGGTAAAAATAAATCTTGTATGTCACATAACTTATTAGAGTCCTTGTCAAGGTATGCTGCTTGAACGGCTCCTCGCAACTCCTCATACCTAGTAGGTTTTTAGGTAGGCATCTATTTCAACTATTGTCTGGTTCACACTGATCATTTTGAACAGGAGTAGAGGTTTATCCCTTGTTTTCTGTTTAGGAGTGGATATCCAGTTCCTTCTAAAGTCTACTTCCACTCTATACTTCTAATGTCTTTTGTTTTGTTTTTTTTTTGTTTTTTTTAAGCATTTCACCCCAAGCAAGTCGGGAAGCCACTAGGACGCAAGGGGTTACAGAAAATTTAGATCAAGATCAGATAGGAGTGATAGAAGAAAGGATGAGGGTAGTGGATAGATCAAGGCAACTGGAGATGTCGATTGACATTACACTTGAATAGCTGGAGATTATAGCTCACAGGGAAACAGGAATAGGGAAGGGAGTTCCACAGGCGAGAGGTGCAAGACATGAAGCTATTAGAGTAGAAGAGACGGCTACATTTAAGAGTTTCGACAGTGATGGGGTGAGAGCGGGATGCCAGCCTTGTAAGGCGCTGGAACTCATGACGTCTGGGAACCAGCGAATGCAGCTCCTCGGAGCAATTTCCATGAAAGTATTTGTAGAACAGACAGAGGGTGGTGACGGCGCGTCTGTGAGAAAGTGACTGTAGATGAGACGCCAGGGCAGGGCCAACTACATTGCATATCCGCCTCTGGAGCCTATCAAGAACCCCGAGGCAAACAGAAGGGGCACCAGACTATATATGGCAGCAATACTCCTTGCAAGGGCGAATTGTTGATTTGTAGATCTGGAGGATCGACTCCGGGGAGAAAAATTTCCTGGCGCGGCTCAGGAGCCAACTTTCCTTGCAGTGGACGAGGCAATTGACTCAATGTATTTATTCCATCTCGGGTCAGCAGTCAATGTGAGACCGAGAAGCCGCAGAGAGTTGCTCTCGAGAAGTTGAGCGTCAGACATTCTAATGGAGGGAAGGGAAGGATCTCTGTGGTGATTAATAGAGAGCAGTTTTGTCTTAGAAGCGTTGAAGTTGACCAGCCAATTCATGCCCCAGTTCACAATCGATTGGAGGTCCTTTTCGAGACGCACGACCAGGCGAGTTTTGTCAGCGAGACTAGATTTGTTTTTGAGGCAGGAATAAATTGTGGTGTCATCCGCGTAGATGCCAACTTGGGAAGTTATTGCGTCAGGAAGGTCATTTATGTAGATAAGGAATAGAGTGGGGCCTAGGATGGAGCCTTGAGGAACACCTGCGTTCGTGGGATAGGAACTGGAGGAGAATCCATTGAGAACGACCTTCAATTTACGGTTTGACAGGAATGATCGTCTTAGGTTATATAATTGACCCGTAATGCCATAACTCTGGAGCTTGCGAAGAAGGCCGGCATTCCAAACCCTATCAAATGCTTTGGAGATGTCTAGTGCCACGGCTCGGGCCTCCCCATTATTTTGAAGAGCTCGGTAAACTGTTTCAGTGATGGCCGTAAGCACATCGGCTGTAGATCGGGCAAAGAGAAAACCATATTGCTTGTCTGAGAGCAGATTATGGGATGTGAGGTGGTTAACCACCCGAGTATTGATTAGGGCTTCGAAGACTTTGCCGAAGAGGGGAAGGAGACTGATAAGATGGTAGTTGGAAGGGTCAGAGGGGTCGCTGGAGTTCTTGAAGACAGGAATAATGGAAGAGGACTTCCAGCAGTCAGGAAAACAAGATTCCTTGAGGCAGTAGTTGTATAGTTTAGAAAGGGTGGGCGCCAGTTCGTGCGCGCATTTCTTCAAGACAATGGCTGGTATCCCGTCTCCACGACTAGCCTTGTTGGGGTCTAAATTGGAGATAACGCCCAGTACCAAAGATGGGGTTATGTTTAACCCACTCAATATGGCCTCAGTTCTAAGAGGGAAGTCGGGTATGGGTACACCGGAAGAGTCGAGCATCGAGTTGAATGAAAATTTCCGAGCAAAGCATTCGGCCTTGTCGGTAGAGGAGGTCAGAACTTCGAACTGGTTGAATAAAGGAGGTATAGAGGTTTTGCAATTGTTCAATACGCTCTTGCAGAGACGCCAATAATCTTTGGAGCCAAATTTGCGAGATGCAATACGTTCCTTCATCCGAGACGCAAATAGTGACTTAGCATCGTTGAGGACACGCTTACATTCGTTACGGGCGGAGGCAAAGAGACGTCTATTGCAGTCAGACATGTCGCTATGGAATAGGTGGAAGTAGTGGTTCCTATGGGCGATGGCAGCTGAGCAAGCAGCTGAGAACCAGGGGGAGGATCACGACTTGACCCTATATTTCCTTGATGGGATGAAAGCGTTGATTCCAGCTTTAACCCAGGAAGAGACTTCAGAAGCACATTCTTGGACGGGGAGCTTAAAGACTCCATCCCAGGGGACATCACGGAGGAAATCATGGAACGCGTCCTAGTCAGCTCGTTGATAGTAGAACGAAGTTCTAGTGGTAGGAGGTTCTTTATAGGGGGTGGAGTTGAAGGAGATGTTAACTGATACTACTGCATGGTCAGAGTTACGAGGCGCTGCAGAATTTGGGGATGGAGGTAAAGCACAGGTCGAGAAGAGAGGCTTTACCTTCCCGGTTGAAGGCAAAACGAGTGGGGAAGTTAACTATCTGTGTGAGGGAATGGGAGATTGAAAAATTGAGTGTTTGAATGCCTGTGTGGTCAGTAGTAGCATTCTTAAGCCACAAGGTGTGATGGGCGTTAAAGTCACCAAACACAAAAATGTGAGCAAACGGGTGGAGGGAGAGAGCCTTGTCTATGCTGTCAGAAATGCTATCGAGTATCTCACAGTCTTGAGAGGATGGAGAGTGGTAAAGGAAGAAGAGATAGCTTACCGCATTGAGGAGAGAGAGTTGGAGACACATGTATGACTGGTCTGGCGATTCGAGAGAGGACTCTCTGGCCAGAGGGAGATGTTCCTTGATGTAGACACTAAGACTGTGCATGTGGTTTAGAGAGTCTTTTCTGAGGAGAGGAAGATAGCCGGGGATCGAGAGATCAGAAGAGGGGATAGACGAGACAAGGTTTGTCTCACAGAGAGTTAGTATATCTGGGCCGTTTGCAGTGAGGAAAGATTTCAGACTGCAGAAGTTTGTTCTAATGCCCCGGATGTTGGAGAACAAAATGTTGAGGGGTTTAGGTGGTTTTTGAGAGGCTGGTTTAGGGTTAATCTTTCGGTTTTTGTAACTCATGTTGAATTTTGTTTGTAAGATGAGAAGGCTCGAAGTAAAAGAAACAGTTTCAACCATGACGTGGGCAGAGAGGAGTTGGCAAAATCTGCATCATTATGTGGCCTCAGGGCTGCCCACCGGAGGTGATTGCAGGGACACCTTTCCATGCGCGACATGGCACTACAAACACCCTGGTATTATACAACTGTTGATCAGAGCAGCCGCTCAAGACGCTACACAAGAGTTAGGGCTCCTAACTACCAGTCGGAAACAGCAACCAGAGAACTGTCAACCGTGTACCCTCAGAATGAAGAGGTGATGCCACAGACTGGACACATCATGGGAGAAACAGAGCTGCACTAATACAGAGGCCGGAGAGAGAAAGAGTACCGGGAACCCCTTCCTAGACAAGAAACAAGGTATAAGCCTCTACTCATGTCCAATAGATTCACACAGGCCAGCAAGTGGTTGTCTGTTTTCTTCATCATGATGGTAACTGAATGTACGGCTTACCTTATGTCCAAGCATCAACCTGGTGGTGGGGGGGAAATTAACGGCCAATCCTCCGCCCTCAACAAGTACTGGGCTTGGGAGATATGCTTTCAATAAGATTTAGAACAGGAGAAAGAAGCGGCTAGAACAATTCCAAGTTCAGACAATATATCAAGCAAAAAGATACTGTCGTGACATCATTAGAATACTGACGAGACACATTCTCGCATCTAGCCAAAGACATTTAATTTTGCATTTTTCCTGTTTTTCCACCTAAATTCTGAAATTTTATTTACTATTATTTTTTTTTTTTTTTCCAAGTGTTGTAGATAGGTTTGCCTATCATTCAGTTCACACTCCTCCCCGTTTTTTGAACAGGCGTAGAGGTTTATCCCTTGTTTTCTGTTTAGGAGTGGATATCCAGTTCCTTCTAAAGACTACTTCCACTCTATACTTCTAATGTCTCTACCTAAATTCTGAAATTTTATTTACTATTATTTTTTTTTTTTCCCAAGTGTTGTGGATAGGTTTGCCTATCATTCAGTTCACACTCCTCCCTGTTTTTTGAACAGGCGTAGAGGTTTATCCCTTGTTTCCTGTTTAGGAGTGGATATCCAGTTCCTTCTAAAGTCCGCTTCCACTCTATACTTCTAATGTCTCTACCTAAATTCTGAAATTTTATTTACTGTTTATTTTTTATTTTTCTTCAAGAGTTGTAGATAGATTTGCCTATCATTCAGTTCACACTTCTCCTTGGTCTTTTGAACAGGTGTAGAGGTTTATCCCTTGTTTCCTGTTTAGGATTGGATTTCTGATTCCTTCTAAAGTATACTTCCACTCTATACTTCTAATGTCTCTACTTAGATTCTGAAATTTTATTTACTATTTATTTTTGATTTATTTTTTCTTTCAATAGGAGTATATATAGTCTGTCTGAAATTATTATGCAAATAACATAAATCTCAATAACTCAAAATTGCTTTGAAAAATGTTTGTGAAATTTTAACCAATTAATTTAATGCTAGAGTTAAATTTTTAGGTATTTTTTTAGCATGTTTTATTAAAGTTATTGGATATATTACAAAAACTACAGTCAGAAGTTACATAGATTAAACTAATATTAGGTTAAGGCCTCTGAAATCTAATAAGAACTATTTTTTTTTCTTTTTTGTGTCATATCTATTCTAATATGGTTAACTGAAAGCATTTAACAAACACTGAAAAACAGAGAATAACAAAGTGTGGGTTTTTTGATCAACATTGAAGATATCATTAGAGTTTTTGCAGAGATCATTGAATAATGAAGAGGACTGTTGAAAATATAACTCAGTTGAGGAGGCTTTTATAACTTGTCTCTAGGAAGGGAACATAAAGTGAGTTATAGTGAAAACAACCTTTTTTTGACCAGTGCTCAGATGTTTGAACTGACTGGAATTGAGGGAGTCAAAAAGGTTAAAATGTGTAGAATACTTTACAAATCTCCTAGGCAAACTTGTCTGAGTAAAGCAAATATTTCAAAGCATTAAAATTGGGCCAAGAAATACATGAAAATTGACTTTTCTAAAGTAATTTTCCCAGACAAATCTTGGGTGACTTTCATTGTACCTGGTGGATGGGCCAAAGGATGGATTTTATTGAGCACAGATGTGCCTGTGGCTAAAAGAAGGCAGCAAGGAGGCGGTAGTGTGATGTTATGTGCTGGAATTGTTGACCAACCCATTATTAGACATTTCAAAGTGGATGAAGAAGTTAAGCTGAACAGTGCTAACTATTGTGATTTCATAGACAAGACTTTCTTTGAATGATACAGGTCCCAGTCTCACAGTTTCAAAGTGTGAATTTATGCATGACAATGCTACTTCTCATGTATCTAAGGTTACCTGTGAATTTAATAGGGTAAAAGGTTTACAGGAGAGAAACTAATGGAATGGCCATCATCATGTCCCAATCTGAATCTGATTGAAAATTTATGGTCAATTATAAAGATGAAATTATATGTGAACCTGGCAAATAATATAACAGGAAAGTAGATCTATGGGAAGCAATTAAAACTACTATATCAGAAAATGAACCTGCTGATGTAAATGATTTAATAAAATCAATGGATAATAGATTGCTTACTGTTATTTAGAAAGAAGGGTCACTATACTATAATGTAAATTGTTTCAAACACTTATCATGTATGTTTGTTATTTGTTCTATAGGTGTTAATCAATTATTGATTTTATTACCTTGTTGTTGAAGTAAAAAGTGATTTCCTGGGTTTGTATAATAACTTCTGACTGCAGTTTTTATAGTAAATCCAATAATTTTAATAAAACATGTCAAAACTACGTTAAAATTTAATAGATGTTTCATTTTGCCATCAAAATTCATTGTTTAAAATTTGACAAAGATTTTTCAAAGCAAATTCAAGTTATTAAGGTTTATGTGATTTGCATAACTTTATATGGAGTGTAAGTTTGACTATCATCTGGTTCACACTCTTCCCTGGCCTTTGGAATAAGAGTAAAGGTTTATTCCTTTTTTTCCTGTTTAAGATTGGGTTTCCTGCTCCTTCTAAAGCCTTCTCATTCTCTTTCACTCACAGTAGCTCTTGTGTCTTATTGATATAATTGCCTTGCTTGAGGTGAATTGATTAAAAAAAAATATATTGCTTGGTTATGTTTTTAATGAGTGACCAATGTTAGTGCGTCCACAACAGAATTCCACTAATAAGTTCATCCTTTCTTCTACAGGAATGTCTCTCAGATCTTGTTATTCTCTCCTGAATAATTTGTGTGATACGAGGAAAGTGGCCATAGACCTGCTTTTATAAGATTTATTGTTCTTTTGTCTTATGCTATTTTTTCCTTCTTCTACTGATAATAATTTGCATGTTGAATTATTCTATAGCAGTGATATTTCAACTGTGAGAAGACCATAGGTGAGCTACAAATTTTTTTAAAGGTCATTAATTATTTTCAAAGAGGTTCAAAGCACAATAAGTGTACATATCAAAATTATTGCAATTAAAATATTCAACAACAGATATTACATCATTTTGATTTGCCCTTAAGAGTGAATTTCCAAATATTACAACCCCCCCTCCAATACTTCTTCCATTCTCAGTATCATATTTATGCGACGCAAGCTTTTCTGTAATAAACAATATTAAAAACAAAAATTAATCATGACTAGAATCTGTAGATGAAGATTTAAGAGTATGCCTGTCAAAAATTCAACTTTGCAAAGATATTCTATAAAAACATCAAACTTAGATATCTCATTAAAAATTAAATTAAATTATAATAAACAGAAAAATAAATATAATTTTTTTTAAAGAATTTTATTGTTTTGTTTGTGTTAATAAATAAATCATAAAAAATATACTCTCTTTTTACTCATCATAATTTAAGTTGTGCTGTGGAAGTTTAACTATAGTTTCAAATGTGCTGTGAGATAAAAAAAAAAACTTTCGAAAAACATTGGTCTGCAGGAATATATTAGGTCATAGTTTTTTTTTTTTTATTGTTTTAGCATAAATTTCCTTTACTTTGTTGTTTCTTTGCTTTTTTTTTCTAATTTTTATCACATTTTAATTGCTGTATTATTTTGGAATGTTGAATCTTGTTCTTTGTTGGTATAGGCTTCCTCTCCCGTACACATCACATCCAGTGTACATGCTTGTGAGTTTTTGAGATGGTCCGCTCTTGATCAGCATACTGGACCCATGATCTTCTAATGAACTGGGTAAACCTCACACATAGTTATCCAACATTGTTTGCAAGCTTGAATCACTTCTTTGTATACTTGGTGTTGTTAACACCTGATTATGGTCAATCAATTTATCAGTCAGGTGTAATCTGTGAGAAAAAAACAAAACAAACTGGTCATTGAATATGATCAGTCATTAATATATATATATATATATATATATATATATATATATATATATATATATATATGAGTTTAGCCTAATATAGGGGGCAGGCAAAAATTGCCTTGATGGACCCCCTTAAAAATGAGAGCATGGCAATGACTAAGGGCACTGCTGCAATTTTTTTACAATTTGTAAAATTTGTTTTTTATTTGTAAAATGTAATATTAATGTAAAATCATTAAAAAATTGATAAAAATAAACAAAAAGCTCTAAAATCAAATATTTTTGATTGACAAACAACATAGATTATGATGATGTTGCGGGCAGTTGTCCACACTTCCCAACTTATTTCGGGCGTTAGTAACCTTAGTATTTGAAATTGGGAATGGCATTCTGTCTCCTGAAATACCCTCAACAAACATGACAAACTCGGGATGTGAGTCCACATAAAGAAATGTAAAGAAACGACAAGAACCAATATATATGTACAAACAAATGATAATGTATTAACAATAAAGGGTTACAAGTGACGTGAGTCAAATGAATATAAAAACCTAGTGGTCCAAATTATGTGTAGTGAGTGAATGTGCGTATGTACATGTGTCTATATATGTATTGTTCATGCATTTCCCAAAGGGAACACATTCTCCATGAGAGGTTTTACATGCTGACAAATAAGCGGATAGGGTGAAAAGAGAATAATAAAAAATATTTTCATGACTAATTTTTGTTGCTTGGCATTCGCAAGAACTTCCTCTACTCAGGCAATTTGTCAGAATTGAAAAACATTAATTTTCTATTATTTTACATTGGGGGACTGCTTACAATATAAATACAACATCAAACTGAACCCTGACTTTTTGACATATATGTAGTTTGCTTTCCTTTTTGATGGGACCAGTCTATTTAAGTTTTAAAATGAAATGTATTATTACATAATGTGTATACATATGATGTTTATATTTTTTCCAGTAGACATAAATGTTGTAAGATTGAAATAAACTTGTAAACATTTCTTTGAAAATATATCTGCTTAGGGCTCTAGTCAAATTTTTTCTTGGAAAATTCCCACGGCCACCTTATTAAGAAAAATGTAACATTTTTCGTTCTTAATTTAAAAAAAAGAAAAAATATTTTAATTTTTTTTTTAAGTTGAAGGCAAAAATTTCTGTGGACCTGGCTTGTTTTTTTAAGGGCACCTTGACATTTTGCTGTGGTGCTGCAGTCTAAACTCATCCTTACCCCGGTGCTATGGGTAAATTGTCACCATTTTATATTTTTAATTTCATGCATGCGCATTGTTTGCTTTCATTTTTATTGACTGCACATTATAGTAGGGTCAGTTGGTCACCATCTGCGACAAAAAGAGCACGATGATGCAATTCACTTTGCCAGAAATTTGGAAATGGCATGCTGTACTGCTTGGTATTCATGCCAGTAGCTCGAATATGAACATTTCAAAGTGTTTGGATGCCAATCTAAGGACACTGCAAAGGATTCAGAAAGTTGGATGATATATCCAGTCAACATCATGGTGTTTGGAGCGATCACTTGTGATGGCAACATTATGACTCCATTCATTTTTCCACAGGGTCTCAGATTCAACACAGAGGCCTACATCAAGTGCCTTGAGGAGATAGTGCTGCCCTGGGTCAAGAGGATGGTTTCTGGAAGACCCCATGTCTGGCAAGGGGACTCTGCACCATGCCACACAAGCAGGAGAATCAAGTCATGGCTGTCAGACAATTTCTGTGAACATATCTGGCCACCTAATTCCCCAGACTGCAACTCCTTTGATTATTATATGTGGGTCACAGTTGAGTGAGACCAACAAAACTTGTAACACCAAAAATGAACTGACGGCAAGGATTATTGCAGCATTCACCAACTTAAACAAGGAGACCGTCCTCCAGAAAAGTTGTAGATTTCAAAATATCTTTTTGTAATTTTGGTAAATATATCTGTTAAAATGAGATGTCAATATTATTTTCATTTTTGCATAACTTAGACGACAATTTATTCATCGCACCCTATATATAAAGATCAGTTTTGAAAGAAGAGATGTATGACAAATTGAAAAAGTTTTTGTGATGCATTTCATCCATTAGGACTTCATTAGACTGGGGTTGTTTATGTTGTTGTGACTCATTTGTGTGCATGTGTAGTCACTACAACATAAACAAACCCAGTCCAATGAAGTCCTAATGGATGAAATGTGTCATAAAAACTTTTTCCAATTTGTCATATATATATATATATATATATATATATATATATATATATATATATAAAGTTGATTTAGTACTCAAAATGGTGTTACATTTGTCCATACTGGCAAGCTTTTTCAAACTGATAAAGATTTGCATACTTGACTTGTGGTGTCTCTTCCCTTCTACATGCACATTGTCAGCAAGACTCAAATGACAACTTGCATTTGCTGTTTGGTACAAGTATTCGAGGCATGCAAATTAATGAACATGATCACTGCTATTCAAATGCATCAGTAGTGCCACCTGTGCCAATTCATCAAGGGGACATATAATGCATTTGGTGATAAGCATCACTCAGGTCCTTGGGGAGTGAACTAGGGAAAAGATTAACTTTCAACCCTCCAGACATATTCTGTTTGGAGACTCTTGCTCCTTTTGGCTTGTTTCTTTTCTATAACAGGTGATACCCAAATTATATCAATGACTCTGCCCAAAGTTACAGGCAGTACTCAAAGTTAATGTTGAAAGGCAAAACAAAGCACTGTTCTCATACCTGAAATGGATGGGCCTGGCTAGCTGTTTAAATTTATTTTATTATTTTATTTTTTTGTTCAACATACCCACTATTATTCCAACCTCCCTGTTTATTTTCCACTTTTTGCCAACCTATCCATTTATTCCACTGCCCTCCCCCCCATCCCCAACTTATCCCCACTTTGAGCAATGACAAAGTTTTAGGGAAAATGGAAACTAAAAGGACACTTGTACTTAGAAAAAGATAGTTGATCTTTCTAGGGTAGATAATAGGAAAAGAGGACTTAGAAAATTTGATACTCACAAGACATATTGAAGATAAAGAGGGACAGAGGAAAGCAGCGCATAACCTTAAAAAGCTTGTATAAACAGTTGGTAGAACAGGGATTAGGAGAGATAGCAAAAAACATTACTAAGATTACTACAAAGGATAGGAAGTTTTGGAGAGACATGATCACCAATGTTCTGAAGAGACATGGCAACATGAAGAAGACTATCCACTCTTTATTTTCCAACCTGTCCATTTACTCCAACCTCAGGTTTCGTTTATGTTCTGAAAACAAATTTAGAATGAATTCTCTAAAGAAATTTAGAATAAAGTCTATTGTAATATTCTTCACCAGATTCAATATATTTGTATTTTCATTTATTATTTTCTTTTGTAGATCTACCCTCGGCACATGCTTTTTGGACACACTGCATCAATATGTTGTCTGTCGCTGGGCAGTGAACAACAGGGCTATCCCTATGTTGTCAGCAGTTCTGAAAATGGGTAAGTTGATACATTTGCACTCTAAGGATTTTATTTTTGCTTTTAATATAGAATCTTGTCTTGCATTAAAATATAGAAATGCAATTAGAATGAAAGAAAACCAGTTATCAGTGATACTATGGACACCCACACAGAGGGGGAAGAAGTAGTTTTATCTTGATCCGAAGTTCTTCTGTTTGATAGACAAATGGACCGTTCCTTTTGAAGTTTGGTCTTCTACATGACATGCACTTTGATTGAAGAGGAACATGAGGTAAAGGGGTGGATGAAGGTTTTTTTTTTTTTTTTTTTTTTTTTTTAGATCAAGTGGCAACAAAACCAGAAATATGTGATATTTGGGTACTGGTCTATATTAACAGTCATGCTTGGGATTGAGCAGAGTGCTGATCTACCTTTGGTAGCAGACAGTTCCAAGGCCTCCATTTTCATATTGCCAGCCACCATGTTGGGATGAGTAGATGGGCTAGGACATGGAAGGGGGAAGAGTAACATAGTAGAAATTTTCTCCAGTATCACCTACCTATCCACCCAGATGAGCAGGCAAAGCTCTGAATAAAATAGCTATTTATAACAGGGTAAACATGGTTTGTGTTCTTATTTCTTGATGTAGCTTTTTTTTTCTTTTCTTTCAACATGTGGGCATATAGTGCAGTGTGCTCTTTCCCAGTTTTTAGTGAACACCAATGAGAGGATTGAAATGCAACAAGGGAGTTGATCATTGGTTGGTCGTTGGAAAACTTGGGTGAGGATTGTGTTGTGTGTTTGCATCAGTAATGATGCATACTAATTAAGAAAACTGTTTAAAATCATTTATTATCAACTTAGTGAAAGAATACTACTTACATGTCATAGATTGATAAACCTATTTCCCATTTTGTTTTGCTCAATGAAAATATATTTGTTTACCTAAATTCTCAACAAAGAGACTCTCTGGGCTGGTTGCTGTCTCAGCAAAAACACAGGCCAGATCACATGCCTGTTATGATGGATCGAATATCATAATCTTAACCTTTGCAGTGGGTTCATTCTATGTTTTCATTTCTCAATTTGTTTTTGCTAACAAAAATATAATTCTCATCTGCTTTTCTTTTTGCTAGTGACATGTGTTTTTCTCATTTCCCAAGTTAGAGATAAAATTATTCCCCAAATCTGTACCAGACTCTCGATAGATAAAAAAAAAAAACTTTAGGAGAGGAGAAATCGAGACGATCCCATTCTCGCCAAAGAAAATGTCTCCACACTCTCTCTCTCTCTCTCTCTCTCTGTCTTCCAGCTTATATTTCATTTGGAGTTTAACCCTTTTTCCTGCTTAGAATTAACGTTTAACCACCTCATGGCCTCAGTGTCAGTAATTAATTGATACAAAATGTTTGTTATCTTTAATAACAATTGCCTTCTGGAGCATTTGCTGCCTACACACACACACACACACACACATTTATATATAATTATAAATTTAATTTTTTGGCAAAAATGATATTCACCAAAAGAATGGCTAAATTAAGAGTGCTAAATACAATTTTCACAGAATGAAAATGCAGAGCAAATTAATGTATAAAATATCAAAAACAGTAACCTTTTTGCAACCACAGTTTCTGTTAAGATGTCTTTGTCAGGCATCAAGTCATTGTTTCATCTCAAAAAACCTACCCCAAATTATACTTGTACCAGCAGTGGAATGATGAGGAGATGAATAAAGAAAAGAGTTGGAAGGAACAAGAGATACGGATAGGTTTTTCTCTGAGATGAAACATTGACTTGTTGCCTGACGTAGCCATCTTGGCAGAAACTGTGGTTGCAAGAAAGTCAGTGTTTCTGATGTTATATATGTCTTTGTGTATGTGTGTTGCTGCCAACATTTTTATTTTGATGTTGATCATATCTCTCTATAGGAGAGTTTGAACATTTACTAGCTCAATTCTAGTTAGATGTTTCACAAACATGGCTTTGTAAATAATAATAAAAACAAAAGACTGTACTTTGCTTGTGTTTGTGGATTAATAATCAGCCAGATGAAAATTTGGTTGACATGAAGACAGAGGAGAGAAGATTGGAATGAGTTCCTCTGCAGTTTCATCAATTTGGAATATATTTCAAATTAATGGTATTGCCGTGGAACTTGTTCCTATTTCTTTATTTTTATAATCTACACAAATTTTAAATGCTTAAACTCTGTTATTTTGCTTCAGGAAAATGTCATTTTGATTTTTTTCATCTTAAGGGAAATGTGTCTTTGGGACATCAGTGATGGACGGTGCCTCGAGAGTAGCCGGTTGCCTATTGTTCACACTCGAATCCAGGTAATCCATTTGTCTTTTACTTCCGTTACATTGATCGTAAGAAAATCCCCAAATGTCAATATTGAACCATAACTAGGTTATTTTAATGACCTTCTTTCATGCATTTGGTAAACAAACACATTATTGTAATAATTTTGACTACTTCATTAGTCACCATGGCTCTCCACAATTTCCTGTTCTTTGTAGCATTTAGTAAATTGCTGTCTCTCCTAAACTCTGTTCTGCCAACCATTTACAAAATTTCTTTAGGTTATGCACTGCTTTCCTCTTGTTTTCAATATGTCCTGCGAGTATCAAGTTTTCTAAGCAGTCTTTCCTCATTATGTGCCCTAGAAATTTCACCCTCTCTCTTTCTGATGTTAAGTATAAGTGTCTGTTTTGTTTCCATTTTCTCTTAAACTTTGTTGTTGCTCACTTGTTCAGTCCATGGTTTCTCAGCATCATCCTTCTGTAGAACCACATTTCTGTTGTTTCAAGTCTCTTCATCTGTGAAGAGATTGTCCAGCATTCACTGCCATATAGGAGGACTGATATTACATACCAGTTTAGTACTCTTTTCTTTGTTTCTAATAAAATTTCTGTGTTTTCTTAATATTTTGTTTAGCTTTGGAAGGCATCTTTGGCTATTCCAATGTGACTTCAGATTTCAGTGTCATACTTTTCGTCCTCTGTTAAAATGCTTTCAAGATATCTAAATTTTTGTACTTGCTTTATTTTAATATCTCCAATTTGTAATTTGCATGTTGGACTGTTCATTTTGCTAACAATCATACATTCTGTCTTCTTGTAATTGATGTTTAATTCTTTTTATTTTCTGTAAGAGTTCTTGTAGTTTCCTTTCTGTATCTGCTATTCTTATGTTAAGATTGTGGCCACCAATATTGAATCCTGGGAGGACTTAGGTCAGATAAATCCAGTGAGAAGACACATGCAAAAAGGATGTACTCATTGTTTTAGTTATTTTGGTGAAACACCATTTTTTTCATTTTTAAGGAATGCCAAGTTTAAGTACTTTTTGGAAGTACTAGAAATTTAACAGAATATACTCTATATTTACTCGATTTGGAATTATTTATTTCTTTGGCAGATTGTGTAGCATCAATCTCTTGTCAATGAAAATATTTAGCATTTGAAACCTAATTCCAATGTTAACTACTTGATGCTAGTATCAATTTACCTCCCTATAAAGGTAAATATGACACAAGGTCTGGTTTTAGTTTAGAGCATGTTTGTGCGTTCTTTTGGCTGATTTTGCAAAGGCATCAAGGTTATACATGACCTTACTCTTTTAATTCAGAAGCATGTGGCTCTTCAAAAGTTGGCATCTAAAAGCTCAGGCATATTTACATTAGTTTTATATCTTGTTTTGCCTGAGAATAAGACCAAGGCTGATCCCCATCTCAAAGGGCTGAGGAGTTTCCGAAAAGTATACCTTCAGTTTGAATGAAAGTAATGGATTTTTAATTTGAGATTTGTTTTTGTTTTTTATCTGAAAACTAGAATATGACCCATAAAAAATGACAGATTTATTTTCTTATGGTAAAGCACTTAGCAAAACTGTCAGTTGTATGCAACTGATTTCTCAAACTAATAATTAAAAAAGGCTTCTAACAAACAAAGTCTGTAGGTCTTAGTGAACATCCTTCTTTGAACATTGTGAACTGATGTGACAGAATCATACGCATATATAAAATGACATAAAAGAGTTGATTAAAAGTGCAATTATTAGTTTCATGCTAGATAATCTTCAAGTGCATTGTATTCCTCCTGGGTTGGTTCTTTTATATAAATGTACAAACATAGGAGAGTCCATAAACAGTCACATGTCTGCATTTAGAAAGCTGTTTGGACCTTTTGTTCAACAGTTTGTTTTGCTGGGGAGATTCTAAAATGCATGACATTTCTGTACCATTTTAGTAGACTGGCCCACTCATAAAAAGAAAAATAGCAACAAATAAAGAAATATTTAAAATATTTTTCTATTTGAATGTTCTTTTTTTTTTTTTCCCAGCCCTACCGATTCAACAACTCAAATGATATTCACCTTGTCTGCAACGGATATTATCCAGAAATCCATATCATGGATCCATTTGGATTTGAAATATTGTTCTCTTTACATTCCAAAGTAACTCCAGATTGGATAAGTGCCTGCTGTATTCTCAAACCAGTCAAAGGAGAAGGTTTGTACTGTGCTTTTTTTTCATTTTTTTTCACCCCAAACAAGGCAGTAAAGCCACTAAGACACAAGGTGTTACTGAGTGCGGAAGAATAAGAAAAAAGAGAAACATTATTAAGGAGTATGAACAATAAAAGAAGAGGAATCAAGAAGACAGTAGATAATGATTGATATTGCATTTAAATTTTTGAAGACCAAAGTTGGCTGGAAAGCATGGAGCTGGAAGTGAATTCCACAAGTGAGAAGTGCAAGAAAAGAAACTGTTAGCATCAAACTTATAGTTACATATCTCACCAGTCCAACTGTAAACTGATGAGACCGTGTTGCCAATCTAGTACTGCACTTAATTTCATAAAGTCCAAGTACCATAGTGGAAAGTAATATTTATTTTGAATAATACAAAAATGTGGTGCACGGCCAAGGGTGGGGGGTGATAGAGGAAGGCTGGTCTTCAATCTGTTTTATCTTAAACCTAGCTAGCTGCGATTACTCAACCAAATATAACCACAGTATTCATTACACCAAAACAACACATCCTTACTTACCCTTCTTACTACAGCCATCATAATACCTCAGTCTCTATCAAGTCCTAACTAATTCCCATATGTACAATTTGTCTGGTGGGAGGCGAGTGAATAAAAATAACAGCATTTAAATTGAAACCTCAATGAATACAATTTAAATTGCCATAGCAGAAAGTTCAGAATAATTACCATGAAAATATTTATAGTAAGTCACAGGGAAGCTACATTATGATGTTGGGAAAGTGACTGAAGCCGAGATGCCAAGTCAGGATCAATAATATCGTGGATTCTTCTTTGGATTTTATCAAGAATCTTTAAATATATAGCAGAAGCATCAGACCAGATGTGGCAGCAACATGGACAAATAGTAGACTTATAAATATGATACATTTTAGTGAAAAAAAATTGTCTAACATGACACTGTGAACCGAATTTCTTAGCAGAAGACCAAAGCAATTTATTCAATGAATTTAATTTATGTTTTTACAGTTGATCTTTCTGTGTAACTTGGAAAAAATAATATAGAAAAAAGTTCAAATTTAAAAGTTAGTGTTTATAATATTCAAAAGAAACTTGTAATGTATATTTTTCAATTTCAGATGATGTTGTTGTAGCAGTTTCCAATTCTGGTGCAGTGAAAGTGTGGAGTTTATCTGGTGAAGAAACAAAGGTAAAAAAAAAAAAAACACACAATAAGAAAAATAATGATAAAGAAAAAAGTACTTAGGACAAACAATAACTGAAATTAAAAAAAAATATATATATATCATTTTTAAAGAATGAAAGAAATCACAGCAGCTGAAAAATAAAGAACTTTATTTTTTATTAATCTCTACGTTAAGTAAATAATTCCATGCTTTAAGTTCTCTACGTATTTGTCTAGCACTTTGCATTTTACCAGTTCTATTTCGTATTATGTATGTGTATATATATATATATATATATATATATATATATACATACATACATACATACTGTCGTCTCTTGATATCCTTGGGGGACTGATTCCAGAAAACCCTGTAGATACCAAAATTCATAGATGCTAAAGTTTATGAATCATATAGAATGGTGTAGCATTTGCATATATATATATATATATATATATATATATACCCAAACATATTTCATTGAATAATATAAACATTATGTTATTTATTTTTATAATAATCCTTTCTAATTCTCTAATCAGTTTCTTGATGTTAAGATGAATTTATCAAAGAAGTTACTGTAATTTTTTCTTACCCAAGTACTTACAGTCGCCTTCAAGATCATTATAGCTACAATGGATAAATTAAAAATTTTGAAATAATTTTATCAGCATGTTCATGGGTGTTTTAGACATCGCAATTACAATAAGTTTATCTCTTGTAATTCATTTTGGAGGAGACTGAAAGTACTTGAGTAAGAAAAAACTACAATGCCTTCCTTAATGAATTTCATCTTAACATCAAGAAACTGATTAGAGAACTAGAAAGGATTATTATAAGTATAATATGTTTATATTATTCAATGAAATATGCTTGAATGAAGATATGCTGCCTAAATACACACACACGCACACACACACACACACACGTGTGTGAGATGTTACCTTTAGTATCCCAACTCTAGACTCTAGAGTTTCATAGACGGACTATCTAGCAATCACACTGTCTATTTTATATATATATATATATATAGACCTCTAATTGTATAGAATAGTTTAGTGTTTGCATATAATAATATATACACATGCTCTTGTATACTTCAAACCATCTTTAGATTACTTATAATACCAAATGCATTATTTGCATTCAGATTATTATCCTAATCTTTGTTGTTATCACGTTTTGGCCATTGTGCCCTCTGGCCTTCATCACCTTTTGACATAACAACAAAGATGAGGGTAATAATGCAAGTAATGATAACTCCTTATTCCCGAAATTCAGTATTAATATTGTATAAATGGTTGCACTTTAGGTATGAACTAAAGATTTTGGTAGAAAATTGACACATAGTGTGGGATAAAATAAAATAATGAAATAAAAAAAAAAAAAAAAACTTTTATAAAAGTAAATTTTATCATTAAAATCTTTGTGCCGTTAGTAAGAAAGTAAATTAGAAAAAAATTTCAATATAAAAATTGTGTAAATTCTACAGAACTAGAGATATGTGACAAAAATGATAATGGGAAATGTTGTTTACATGTAAACAAAAATAAGAATTATCATAAATTATATTAGAAGATTTTTAATCGAAAAACTTTGATTTTTAACAATCTATGAATAAAATAACTAATACTAATTTTAATAAAATTTTAAGTACCGTATATACTCAAGTATGAACAGACTTTATGTATAGTGAGACCTCTGACTTTTTCGGCATAAATTTGAACCCCTCCAGAAAAAACATTTACCTGTTTATAGTGCAACCAGTCACCGAATTTGCATGATTTTTAACCTGTGTATAGTGCAATCCCCTATTTCTTGCGTAAAAAAAAAACTGATCATAATAACTCACACTAGACTCGAGTATATACGGTACTCATATTTAATAAAAGATGAAATTTCCTTTTTTTTTTTTTTTTTTTTTTTATATTTTTTTTTAAAAAGATTCCATTCCAAAATACGGAGAAAAAAACAAAAGGTACAAACAACACAAGTAGCGAACAAACGAGATGTGAGGTGAACGATGCTCAAACAAGTACGGGAGAGAAACTGAGGACCTGTGAAATGGCAGGAGGCTACAGCAGGGTATGCCTACACATCTCTTAATTTGCGTGGTTGCAGCAGAATGCTCAACACACAGCAAATTCAAGTTTTGTTATTTTTAACATTTCTGGAATTCTTTTTCCCAAGTATTTTTTGATCCACGGTTGGTTGAGTCTGTGGATGCAAAGGGCCCGGCTGTATTAGTTATAAAAGGCTTCGTCCATTACTTAATCTGCCTTAAAGTGAATATTCAATAGAACAGTTAGTTTTTCAAGTGTGCAGAATAGAACTGAAATTGGGATTGATTCTGCATGATTTATCCCCCTTGGACCTCTTGTAAATATCCTTCATTAAGATTAGACAAAAAATCCAACTCCTTTTATTTTTATTTGAAAGACAGATTTAATAAATTTATAAAGCTGATTAGCGTATTAATACTCCATTTTTAGAGGAGCAAGTGACCTGGTGTGGCTTTAGATAAAATTGCTTTCACTATTTTTATTTCAACTTAATCATTGTTTCCATGCAAATTTTTTCATGTTTTCTTAAATCTTTATAGAAACAATATACATGCTGTATAGTGTTTCTGTAAAGATTTATAGCAGATGATATTTTATAGAGAAAATGAGTTTGTTAGTTTTAGTATTGATTACAGGGCCAGTGCAAGTGGTCCCCCCCACCTCTAATTTATGATAACTCCTCATACACACTCTACTACTTCTCAATTTTCATAAGGTAGAATTCATATAAAATGCAAATTTTATTGTAACCTAATTATATATAATAATGAATCAAATGTAATATAAGTAGACAATTCAACTAGAAAAATTGAAAATAAATACAATGTATCTAAATACGAATTAGAGACATTTTTTCAAAAAACAGAGCTATTACGTATATATTAATAAATATACATATTATGCCTCACTGCTTGCACAGCTCTGAGTTTTATGCATGACGCAATCTTCAGGTATTGACTATGAACAGACTTACACAATTTGAATTATAATATATCTGGTTATCTCAATGTTGGCATAGTTATATATTATGCTCGAATTACAGGTTTTAACTTTTAAGTTTAAAATTATATTTGCCAGTTAAAATAAGTGGGATTTATGTATGTAAAAAAAGAAAATTAAAAAATATTTTTGAGTAGTGAATAAATTTTTAAAAAATTTTTTCATTAAAGGGAGATTACTTGTTCTTATTTAAACAAAAAAATTATATTCAAAATTAATAAATAGTAATTTACATTAAACATAAACTGAAAAAATTAAAAAGTTAATCTGGGTCAACATATTTAATCTGATATTTATTTTTATGCCTACATGTAACTATCAATTCATTTCTCTGGTTTAATAAACTAGGGTTATTTATGTGTTTAAAGATAACCAGTTTGTCAATTAAACATAAATTGCATTTATTTCTTTAACATTATAAGCCTTAGCTCTAGATATAATTTCCTTAATTGCCAGAAATATTTGGAGAGAGCAGTGCTGTTTTTGTATTTTAAATTAAATTGTGTTTAAATTTTATATATATATATATATATATATATATATATATATATATATATATATATACATACATACATACACAAATGGCCAAAGTATTGGTAAAGCCAACACAAAGCCTGTCAGGTGACCAAAATACCCCATGCAAATACCCTTGGATCCATCTTTTCTCTGCCTCTCTAGCTATGGTCAAAATAGAAGAACAGACTGGGTCCTATAGCCTTGGAAGGACAACCCTGAATTCAAAACCCGAAGTGGGTCTTTTGAGGACATTGTGACACACTGTGTGTATCAGTTCTCTGCATTCAGCTCTTCCAAAAAGTATGGTTGGTTCTACACACACCTTCACCACTATAATCAAATCATATCTGTGGATAATACTAGCTGTTCTGTTCTAAGAACTGGGTTGCTGTACCCTCATACTTCAAAAATGATGAGAGAATCCAGTTTTATATATAAAAATAAAAAACAAGAAAAATTTCAAGCTAAGAAAGAAGAAAAGGCCAAAAGACAAACACCTGCCTAAGCAGTAAATAACCATGCTCAACATCTAGGCTATTCAGACAGAACAAAAAACACTTCATAGTGTCAACCTTCAGTGAGGCACATCTTTATTGCAATCTTCGGTTTTAAATAGGCAAAATTTTTATACATCTTTAACTGTTTATTTAAAGAATGTACAAGTATATAATATCAGTTTGTCAATCAGAAATTCTAATTATTCTGCTAATATTTGTCTTGACTTTGTTAGATGAAGACTTATAGTTATTATACAATGATGTACCATCTTTTCTTAAACTTAATACGAGAAATTTTGAACAAAAATTAAAGGCAAAAAAGTGGTGTAGTATTATACGTAAGTAGATGCTTTTAGAAATTTTTACTCGGCTTAAAAACACTCTTATTTGAAACAGCTAGATAATAATTTTGTTTTTGTTTTCTTTACCTTAATTAATCCATTATTGTTGTTAATTTTATACTTGCTGTCATTCACATTTGTGAATGCAAATCTGGCCAACTGATTGATTTGGTTTTAACTATTCTCTTAATAAAAAGGAATTCTCTTAGACCAGATTTCATATATGCCAGTTAAATGAAAAGTTATTTAAATTTGTTTTTTTTTTATATATACCTTTATGTAATTGGGCAAATCCACACTTTTTTCACTTGCAGCTTGACCTCTATCCTCTCCCTCACACATGGCCATAGGCTTTGGAGGGTAATGTGATGTGAACTGACATATTATTTCTCTTATTAATAGGCCCTGACTAACCAAAAATTCTCATTTTTAGGAGACAACACAACTTAAACTATATTAAAATCTAAATCACTAGTTAAAATTCATTAAGTAAGAGGAAAAAAACACAAAATGTCTTTGCTGCAACTCTAAAATTTTATTTACTATTTATTTTTTATTTTTTCTCTTGATAGGAATAGATAGAGTTGCCTATTATCCAGTTCACACTACTTCCTGGCCTTTTGAACAGGAGTAGAGGTTTATCCCTTGTTTCCTGTTTAAGATCCAGTTCCTTCTAAAGTCTATTTCAACGCTATAATTCTAACATCTGCCTAAATTCTGAAATTTTATTTATTATTTATTAATTT
Organism: Acanthosepion lycidas; assembly: GCA_963932145.1. Classification (NCBI taxonomy): domain Eukaryota; kingdom Metazoa; phylum Mollusca; class Cephalopoda; order Sepiida; family Sepiidae; genus Acanthosepion; species Acanthosepion lycidas. The sequence goes on along the minus strand of OZ010608.1, from coordinate 69,222,625 downwards.
TTCCTCAATAGAAGTAGATAGGTTCGTTTATCATCAAGTTCACACTGCTCCCTGACCTTTTGAACAGAAGTAGAGGTTTATCACTTGTTTCCTGTTTAGGAATGGGTTTCTGGATCCTTCTCCTAAAGTCTTCTCGTTCTCCCTCACTCTCAATCATCCCTTGCTTCTTATAGGCATTATCACCTTGTTTGGGGTGAATTGATATGAAAAAAAAGATAATAAAACACAAAGTAGTCAGGTGTTGATAACAGTTGTTTACAAAAGGAATTTGATATGTTGGCATTATATGTTCTTTTTGAATCTGCATAAATGAACATCTTTACATACACATAGGCAGGGTCGTATTATACTCGAGGATGAAATTTGTTCCCTGTTTTTAACTTTAGAAACATGAGGTTGTATTATACTCAAGTCGTATTATACATAAGAAAATACAGTACTCAAACTAGTGTCGTTCTTTTGATTGTTCTTTTCACAACACTTCAGCTATTGTTTCTTTTGGCCTTTTATTTTACCATCTGACTTTTTGTCAGTGTCTATCATAGCTGGTAATTAAAAAATTTAAAAACTAAACCCTTTATTCAATCCATGAAGATAGATTGTTCTTTTTATGCTGCCCATGCTAGGGGAGATAACTCATAAAACTCATAGTAATTGTAAGGTCAATCCCTGGGCCAGGCAGCATCTACCTGGACTCAGTGGAAATGGGGTGGGCAGTACTAAATAAGAACCATCCAGAAATATCTCTGGATAAGGTCAGTGGAATGAGAACAATCTATCCCCATAGATTAAATAGTTCAGTTTGAAATTCCCTGAAAGTTACTCGGTTTGACAAGCACGTGATGAAGGCCAGAGGGCACAATAGTTAAAACATTATGATAACGACAAAGATGAAGACAATAGTATACATATTTTCCTCCCTGTATCCTAGTAGTATTATTGCCTTGCTTGAGGTAAAATGATATATATAATCATAAATAATAACTTGTAAAAGTTAATTTTTCTTAAATACATTTTCCTTGTCTCTTCAATGAAACATAATATATGACTTACACAAGTTGGAACCACCAGTAACTAAATATGCTTAACAAACTCTTTATCTTTTAGGCCATGTCTCTTAGGACAACCTAGAGGTAGAAACTTGGAATTTTAAACTTAATGCCACTTGGCTAGGCAGAGCATGTGATTTTATACTGTGTAATTTGGGGGTAGAGTGTTGAGTCCAAGACCTACTGGTGTGACACTGACAGTCAAAATGAGAACATTATTATTTCCATCTATTCCAGCCATTTAAACAGACTTTCTTTTTTTAAATAAAGAGTGAGAAAGAGAAAAGATTGTTTTTTTAATGTTAACATAAACATTCAAATGAGAAGAAAAAAAAAAGACACAAAATCAAACTGGTTTTCATTCTTTACTCTTCAGAGTTCAACCCAGGACAAAAAAAATATGGGAAAATTAATGAAGATAAAATATACACATATATTAATAATATACCAATAATTGAATGACAAAATAGAAAAAAAAATTCTTGTGTTACACTTTTTACCCTTTGAAATGACTTCTTCAAACTGTCAATGCTTTTATTGATATAATTTTATATTTTGTGGGAAGGAACGAAATACATCAAATGCCAGTTACAATTCTACATTGAGAAATGCTGGATGTACAGTGATGCTTAACTTTGGGTTTAAGTTTTTAGTGTCCAATTTATCTAGATTCAGAGTTGTATATCTCATCTCTCATAGTGATATATGTATATAAAGGGAAGGGAAATTATATTCAGACCTAAAAGCTGCTCCTTTTACAGAAAGTGGGCTGGAAAGACTTAACATGTATTGTCTCCAATAAAGGCAATAATTTGCATAGGGGCATTACTGCATCCGGGTCTGCAATAACAGAATATCTGTTACATAATTCTCAGTGTGCTATTTACTGAGTTCTGAATTGGGTACAGTCAGACCTCAGTTGCTATGCCTACTCCTTTTAAGTCCTTGGTTGATAAGTGAGGAATACAACAGATCATTTTCTTTTTTTTTTTTTGCTCTTTTCTTTTTTCTTTTTTTTTCAATTTGCTATCTTGTGGGGCAGGGGAAACTATGACAAAGTGGAAAAAGCTTTTGTGTGATGTGTTTCATCATTTAAGACTTCATTGGATTAAAATTATATTTATGTTGATATGACTCCTCAGTGTAAAACATCACTTCAAAATATGTCACATGAACATTTTTCCCATTTTGTCATACTTTTTTTTTTTTTCCTTAAAATTTTCCTTGGTATATGTAAAATATATATCATTTTCCCAATTAGCTGTCTATAAATTTGTTTTTTCTCCTTGCATTTTGCTTTATTTTAGGAAAAATAATGTCTGTTTTATTGACTATAATAAAATTTTGTACCTCTCAAGAAAATATTTTAATATAGATATAAAAATATCAGCTTTCAATATTTAAGCCTTTATTTGTCATGATATACTTAGAACTTTAATATAAAAATATTTATAACTTTTATAAAAGATTTCATCTATATCTCCATGGCATTAAAAATAAATTTATCTGTTTATTTTTATTAATTTTTAATAGTACAAACCTATCTATGAAGACGAATCTAAACAAATCCGTTGCTTGAATGCTCAGACGCTCCGATGCTGTCCATATAACCAGAGAACTGTTCTGATTGTGTGTTCAAAATATTGGCAGGTAAGTGTTTTGATTCTTCTTCTAAAGCTCACTGTCTGTAGATATAGATCTCCATTCTCAACTCACTCTGTTTATTACTCTATCGTTGACCATTGCATTGTAACACTTAGTAAAAAATAAAATTCTAAATCAATGAAAAGAATACAAACATTTCACATGTTTTTCATTCACACAGCTTCTTGGTGTAGAAACAAAAAAAAATCATTTATTTAATAAAATTCACCCTGTTTGATGAAAACTTTTCATTTTCATATGGTAAGTAATGTTTTCTTTATCAGTTTTGTATTTTATTAATTATATTTTATTTTTCAGTACAAAACTGGATGAATATAATGATTGTGCTAACATATATAATACACATATTGTATAAATAATATTTATAATATATATATTATATAAATAATATAATATACAGGGTGCGATGGATAAATTGTCGTCTAAATTATTAAAAAATGAGATATCGGTATTATCTATACTGATATCTCATTTTAACAGATATATTTACCAAAATTACACAAAAATATCTTTAAATATTAAGGAGTAAATTTATTCATAAAATCACCATTGGCTTCAATGATGGGCTTTGGACAACTTCTGCAACTCTTCTGGGTGGTCTCTCTTTGTTTAAGTTGGTGAATGCTGCCATAATCCTTGCCTTCAGTTCATCTTTGGTATTACAAGGAGTTTTGTTGGTCTCTCGATCAGCTGCACCCTGCACATAATAATCAAGGTAGTTAGGTGGCAAGCTGTAAGGGATGATGCAGTTGCAGAAATTGTCTGACAGCTATGACTGGGTTCTGCTGCTTTTGTGGCATGGTGCAGAATCCTGTTTCCAGACATAGGGTCTTCCAGTAGCTATCTTCCTGACTCAGGGCAAACACTACCTCCTCAAGGCACTTGATGTCGGCCTCTGAGTTGAGTTTGAGACCCTTTGGGAAGATGAATTGAGGCAGAACGTCTCTATCACTAGTGATCACTCCAAACTCCTTTGTAATCACAATTAGACTCCTCCAACTCTTTCTGTATCTTCTGCACTGTCCTCAGATTGACACACAAACACTTTGAAATATTTGTATTGGAGCTTCCAGCATGAAGGCCAAGCAGTACAGCATGCTGTTTCCAAATTTCTGCTCTTTTTCTCACAGATGGTGCCCAACTGAACCAGTTGATAAAATCAGAAACAAACATTGCGCATGCACAAAATTAAAGATATAAAATGGCGACAATTTACTCATTGCACCCTGCATATAAATAATATATATATATAATTATATAATAATTATATACATATATATATATATATATATATATATATATATATATATATAAATGACGGTTCCGTATAGGATGCAGGTTCGAATCCTGTCAAAGAACGAATATTTTCTATGAAAATTTCTCGGACATTCAGGCCGGTAAATGTTATTTAATACTGTTTATTATAAACAGAGCATTTACTTAAATACTTGTATCTATAACGTTAAACATGAAAATGTCTTTAATAAATAAATTGTCGGACTTTGTCCATTTCGTAATATATATATATATATATATATATATATATATATATAACATCTCATTTTCCAAAAGAAATACTCCTTTCCCAAGCCAACATAACTGTAAAAAATTTTTAAAAATTAAAAATAAACAGATAAATTCAAAAGTTTTTGTTATTTAAAAGAATACATAAATTAATCTCAAACTGAAACAATATAAATAATAATTACATTATGATAAAAAAATTCAATAACACCATTGTTTATTAAATTATATCACTTAACATCCTCCATAATTTACCTTGACTTTCAGTTAAGCTTGAAGTATATTTATGAGTATTCTTAAATTTAAAAATTTTGAAAAGCTAATGATATTTTTACTATGTAACTGAATGAAAAACATGTTCTCGTTTCATACTGATGTTATTCTTTTATTTAGGATATACACCTTGAAAACTAGAAACACGTAACAAATATATCTCTCAAAAGGGGAATGGACAAACAAAATACAAAGAAATAAACAAAGAAGGAAAACACTTTGCAGACAGAAATAATAACAATTTGAAACAAACTCAAAAAATGATATAGAGGACATATGTTGTCTTAGAGGAGAAATTCAGGTTTAGTATTAGGTAGTAGATAAATTACCATATTGTTTCTTAGACCAGCAATAGCTAAAGAACCTGTGTTCGTTTCCTTACTCCTAAGGCTCACAGAAATTACAAATAAACATCTATATATACAGTGATGAATGTCTATTTTTATATTTTTGCAGAATATTAAAAATTATCCTTATAATTTTAACACTATTGCCACTGCTACCATTCTGTTACTAAATAGCAAGGTCTCTAAGCTTGCTAAATAACATATATGGGGCCTTTTAGAAACAACTGTTATAGACAATATGTGCATCTCTTGCATACAGATTTGGGCTTTCTTGAAAATAAACAAATTAGCAAAAAGACTTTAAAAACATTTAGCAAATGAATGCTTTATTTACACTATTTAATTGTGGACTATTGTCCTCACCTTTGGTATTGTCGTTTTTACAACATTTAAGCTGCTGTGCCCTCCGGCCTTTATCAGGTATATATTAATCCAGATAACCTACAAGGAATTCCAAACTGAACCCTATATTTAATCTATGGGGCTAGACTTCTTGTTCCACTGCCCATGTTTAGGGATATTTTGTCTAGTTCTTTATTTTTAGTACTACTCAATTATTGCTTACTCTGAAAATGAAAAAAAAAAACAAACTGAAGTCTTTTACCATTGTCTTTAATTAAATATCTCTTAATGAAGTATTGCTGCCTCCACGCACGTGCACACACATACATTATATATATATACATACATATATATATATATATATATATATATATATATATATATATATATATAAAAAACCTATAAAATAATACAGATAGAAAATGCCTATCAAACTTATAGTAAGTTCTTTTGATTTTTTTTTTGATGTTGAATTAGTCTATTTTAGGTGGAGACTTTTAAAAGGAAAGAAAAAAAGGTGTTCACAATATATTTCTCAAGCAATTGTTACGGTTATGTCTCCCTTAGAAAAAATTCCCAAACATAAGTCTATTGAGAAAGTTGTCAACACTTCATAAAAATACCAACCTCCGTGTTAAAAAAACGATGCTTTTCTGTGATATTTTAAACTAAAAGTAATTTTTGTTTCAAATTAGATTAATTAAACTTTAAATCAGCTAATCTTCCTCAAATAAAGTTTATGAAAAGTATACTTTATTTTTTAAAATATTTTTTACTAAACAGAATTCTGTTGTGTTGATAGATTTGTCCATATGAATGATTTTAGCATTAAAAAAAATAATTCCAATCCATGTAAATTCAGTTTGAAATACACCAAAGTATTTTGCTTATTGGAAATGTAAAATTTCTTCTATTATCTTGAAATTAAAAATAAAAAATAAAAGTTTCAAGAAAGATTTTTTATGTTTCAAAAATGCATTTTAAACCTTACGTATTGTTTTTCTTTGGAGGCATACACACACACACACACACACACACACACACACACACACACACACACACACACACACACATATATATATATACATATATATATATATATATAAGAGAGAGAGAGTGAGTTTGTATTAAATGTGGTGCCTTTCTTTTTCTTTTTTTTATCATTTAATTTGTTTGAATAAAGGCACTTTCAGTTTTTTTGTAAAATACATTGAAAGTGTTATTGATGTAGAATATGCTTTACATATTTTTTCCTTGTTCCTGAAGCAGAAGAAACTGACCTTCAACTTTTCTGGCATAACTTTATTATGCTTATTACTCAACTATTAATTTTATTTGATTATAAATTTTATTTGAACCCCCCCCCAAAAAAAAAAAACAGTTTGTTAGTATGCTCGTATCATGCCAAGAAATAAAACCAAAAATAGATAGGATTATTGTATCTTTTTCATATCTAAATTATACTGAGAATAAATTATTTATTAACCTTGAAAAAAACTCAACAGATATGCTTCAATTTCTATGAAATTTTCTTTTTTAAGATAAACAAACAACTGGTGTTATTTTCTGAAAGTGTAGAAAAAAATATTTAAATTTAATTTTTGGTTTAATTTTCATTAAACTTTTGATTAGACCAGGAATATTTTATATAAAATAATCTGGCAATGTTTAACCTTTGTACCTGCAAAAAATGGTCTGTTAAAAGGATGGTTATTCCTTTGACACCGCTATTAGTGTATATACTTTTTGACTCCCATTGATATTTATTTTTTAAAAAGTTATGATTAGAATTGTAATAAAACCCAAACATATGAAAGTGGATTTAAAAATTTCTTTATTCTTGAGAATTGATCTCAAAGATATTTTTAAGCACTATTTATTTATTAGAATTTATTTACAAGATTATAAAATTATAATTAAATATTTATTACTTACTATTTTATAAAAATAATGTGAAACAAGTTTTTTATTTCTTAATTTATAAAAATGCCTGTAAACAAGAAAATTTAAATAAACACAGAATGATGGGTAATTGTAAATTTCACTAAAATAGGTTTAGAGCATCTCTTCCTCTTACATATTTTGATAATTTTGTAATTATTTATACATTTTTGAAGAAAAAAATTCCTTTGCAAATTTATTTCTTTATAAAATGGTAAATAATAAATATTGCATTGTACTTGGTTCACATATTTTTATAATCTTGTAAACAGACATTGCCGAGCAAGTCAAAAATGCATACAGTAATTGTGGTGTTAAGGGAATAACCATCCTTTTGACACTGCGTTTTATTTATTTTTGTGGGCACGAAGGTTAAGCATTGCTGATATGTCTTTATCTACAACTGGAGTCTTAATATAGTTGTTAAAAATTTGGTAAAAAAATAAAATAAAATAAAAATATCCAAATCCAGTCTCCAGATTAAAATAAAAAAAAGAAGCTGTATTCTTTAGAATCAGTGAAAATATTTCACTCTTAAATTTTGCTGTAAATATTTTCTAATTTTATACTATATTTTGTTGCTACATTTAGTATATGAAACCTATAAAAATGTAACAACTATTATAGGATATTGGTTGATTTGAGACATGATTTCTCTTCTAATAAAAATATGGCACTAATTAAATAGACTGGCCCACTCATTAAAAACAGGAAAAAAATTTTTTTAAAATAATTTTTGTAGATTAACATTCTTTAGATCTTCCTTGGGCTGCTACATTTGTCAGAATAAAAAAATATTGATATAGTTGATATAGTTATCAATTTAGAAGTGGGGTCCTGTTCATAATAGCCATAGTGCAAAATCGATCACTGTCTTTGAAGAATTATTAATTTCAATTACTTTGTCTTTAATTTTATTATCATTTCATTCTGTTGTAATACTCAAGTAGTTTTACATTTTATAACTGTTAAGTAAGCAGCATGGATCAGGCAGAAAGAAGTAGCTTATAGTGAGATTTGAACCGATATACTTGTTAACAGTTTGACCACAGAGACCACCCAGCTAATAGAAATTAAATCTAGTTATACAGCTATATTGTTTCTTATCTGTTTACCATCTAATAGTTGTAGATGTAATAGTCTCAATATTTGAATTTCTTAGATGAAATGTTGTCTGTTAATAATATTTGACAAGTATTATTTTCATCTTATTTCTTACTCAAATGAAAGTAAAAATCAAGTAGAAAGCACTTGGAGAGTGCATCTCTCTCATGCTGTTATTAAAAATTAATAAAAATCATATAGATAAATGAGATGCAAGGGAGGTAACTGGTTCAATATTTTTCAAACTATTGTCTTAATGTCTCTCAATCAGAAAAAAAACATGTGGATCAGTTCTAATGAAGCTCATGGCTCATATTTCCACTAAATTTAATTGAAATTGATTGAGAAATTCAGAGATAAACATAGATGAATACGTTTGTACTTTTTTTTTTGTGGCAAAGGCAATAATGAAAACTCAGCAATGTTTAACCTTGATACCCACGAAAAGGACGGTTATTCCCTTGACACCACTATTACTGTAAACACTTTTGTATCCCTCAGTAATGTTTATTGTTTTAAAAAAGCAATGATTAGAATTTTTATAAATCCCAACCATACAAAGGTGGATTAATGCATTTTTTTTTATTCTTGAGAATTGACAACAAAGATATTAAGCACTATTTATTAGACTGAATAAAAATCTTCTTTTTATGGTTAGTTATAAAATGGTAAATTCATAAATATTGTGTTGTAGTTGGTTTACATATTTTGATAATTTTGTAATTTTTTTATAAATTTTTGAATAAAAATATTTCTTTTCAAATTTATTTCTTTATAAAAGGTAAATAATAAATATTGCATTGTACTTGGTTCACATCTTGTAAATAAACATTGCTGAGTGGCTCAAGTGTATACAGTAATAGTGGTGTCTAGCGAATTACTATCCTTTTGAGATGTTTTTTTTTGCAGGCACAAAGGTTAAACATTGCTGAAAATTCTTTATCCAAGACATTCCTAACAAATTTAAAAAAAAAAAAAACTGGGAATTTATTTTCCATATCACATGATTTTTACCTGACCTTATTACCAGGAACAGGTTTTGTATGTCACTTCAAAAGCAATACCAATATTTTTTTGTTTTCTTTGTGGGGTGTTTAAATTCTAAAATTTATTGCATATTCTATTTGGTATGGAGGATGTGAATTATATTTTATTCCTTAACTAAATAGTAGTCCTGTAATTTGTGTTAAATAATTAATTCCATTAAGTTTTAAATGTTATCTAAGAGAAGGAAATATTTTTTTTAGAAGAGTTCATTATATAAGTATATATCTAAACAAGTATTAAAAGACACTTTATAAAATATTTTCTTATTAAAACCAGAATCTCAGTATATGCTATTCCATAGCAGTATTTTTAATGACACTAATTCTTTCATATAATTCTTGCTGTCTTGTCAAAATCCAATAAAGATTTTCCTGCACTGCAGTGAATTTTCAAACATATCGAAAGAAAAACCTGCCAGTTAAACAACACTAACTTATTGTCTGTTAAATAAAACTTCAATAATTTGTGAATTTGCAAAACAATAAAATCTCTAATTTTTTAGATTATATTATGAAAAAAAAGATCCATATCGATTGTATTTTTATCTTTTTTTTCATTTACGAAAACAAATAAAAAAAATACTACAAAATTAAAAAAAATAATTTAAATCTATAAGAAAGTGCTGAAAAACCCCAACTCCCCATTTCTCACTCTTCAAATTTTGATGTTTAATCATTAGATCAGATTTTGAGAAGTAGGTTGAGCTAAGAACTTTTCAGAACCTCCTTTTATGATACATATATTATAAACACAAAAATGATTTATTTTTAATCTATTTAGTATCTTATGAAATGTGTGATAAACATTGCCAAATAGTTGTTCACAATTTTTGATGTCTGTGGAAAATTTTACATTTAAAATAATTTGAAGTCCAGTACTTACTCGAGTATCTGGACACCTTGGGACAGGGGTTGAAAAAATATGTTCAGATAATTTAAATTTACAGATAATTGAATACCTAAATTATCAAAAAAGAACTAAGAAAAAGTCATTTTCTGAAAGAAATTTAACATATCAAATGAGATTTTTAAATGATTTGTTCAAGGTTTTGTCCCATTTATTTTTTTAACTTGCCATTTATTTTTGCTTCATTTTCGTTGATGATTAACACTGCAAATTGCTTGATAAAATCTTCCCTCATCACAGTGATCAGAACTATAACATTATCAATGGAGTCATTATACATTAGAAGTCATTTTCTCCATGACTTACAAATCATTTTTGATATCATGTTCGATGAAAGGCCTATCCTTTCAATGACTTTGAACTTAACAATTTTCTTTAACAATGTATGAATATTCATGCCATCAGTGGAAATTAACTCTCATAAAATTTGTGTATAAACAACAAGGAAATTAATAAAAATCAATTGAACTGATTATATCAGAGCTTTTATCAAACATTGAGTATGGCTTTTTTTATATTCTCAAAATGTTTGTCTGAGATTAATCTTTATCACTTTGGTAATTTCATTTGCTGTACAAAAAGGTTTATTCTGCCACTGAAGGTGACCTAGATCCCTGAACAATAGTGAGTTTGAATTTCATAGTTGTGTTGTCATATCCTGCTATGGCAACGGAAAACAACTTTGAGTGAAATTAACAATAAGAACCTGGAAGAGACACACTCGGTAACCCCTTGTGCAATTGAGAGGCCTTGACAAAGAATGCAGTGGAAAGTAATATTAACAATGCAGAATGCTAAAAGTTAGAGTAGGTTTAGTTTGGATAATTGAAAAAATATTTGGAGGATTTCAATTTTTCTCTTTATACCAGCCAGTTTTTCCCCCACTGAGCTGTTAGTGCTAGATCAGCAGCTGCCAAGCTCTTGTCATTGAGGGTTTTGGAGGTGTACCTGTATATTGTTGTATCATCAGTTCAATTGATTCTTATTAATTTCCTTGTTGCTTACATACCAATTTTATGGGAATTAATTTCCATTGATGGTATGAATATTCATACATTGTTAAAGAAAATTGATAAGCTCAAAGTCATTGAAAGGATAGGCCTTTCATCGAACCTGATATCATCAGAAATGTAAGTCATGGGGAAAATGACTTCTAATGTAAAATGACTCCATTGATAATGCTGTAGTTGTGATCATCATCAGCATAGATATTCAAAAATGATTAGAGCATACTCTTCAGCAGGTCATTTATGTAGAGTAGGATAAGGGTTGGACTGAGAAGTGAACCTTAGGAGATGCCTGCATCTTTCCTCTTTCGTACCTAGACTTTATAAGTTTAAGTACCGTAATAGATTTGCAGCAAGGTCTCATTATTTTACAGTTGAATTATCTAGATGTAACCGTAAGTTCTATGCTAACAGTTTCTTATCTAGCACTTCTTACTTGTAGAACTCTCTTCCAGGTTCTTATTTTCCAGTCAACTTTGATCTTCAAAAATTTAAATGTAATGTCAATCATTATCTTCTGTCTTTCTTAATTCCCGTTCTTTTATTGTTCTCTCTTCATAATTTTTTTTTATATTCGCACACTCGGTAACCCCTTGTGCCTTTTGTGGTTTTTCTTTTGTCTTGCTTGGGGTGAAATTATTAAAAATAAAAATTTCACATCTGGATAATTGAGGAAGTAATGTAGCAGAGATTTTTTTTTTTTTTTTTTTTTTTTTTTTTTTAATACAGGGTTATTCAAAAGGAAAGAGTAGATTTTGAAAATTTCATAAAAACATATGCTAAGAGACAGAAACACATTCAGCACATTCCTGGATAGGAAAAAAATGTTCAAACTTTATTATTTTAAGCTTGTTCAATTTGGATGCACTCAACATGAGCACCATATGTTGTGCGGCAAACATTGAAACAGTATTCCACTTCTTGCCACACTCGAACCAATTGATCTGTGGATATTGACTTCACAGCTTTAACAATTCGATGTCTCAAATCTTCAAGAGTAGTAGTCATATGTGAAGCACTCTTTCTTTTATATACCCCTACAGATAAAAAATAGCATGGGATAAGATCTGGTGACTTGGGAGGCCACAGATGATGAACAAAAACCTCTTTTCCACAAATCGTAACAATTTAAATTTATACAAAACCTGAAAAAGAAACAACAAAATGAAGCATTTAAACAAGATTAAAAACAATTTTTATAACTTTAAACCTTTTCCTATTTATTAATGTGTTATTAAATTTTTGAAATTTGATCTTTCTTTTTGAATAACCCTGTATTATATAAAAACTTTTATTTCCTGTGTTCGCAATAGACTGTTTGGCAATTCCAGTTTTGTTAAACCATTTTATTTTCATCTTTGATTACTGAATGATAAATTATGATTCCTTTTTTGTTCCAAATTCATTTAAAAATTTTAGCAATCTTTCTTTTCATTTACAAGCTATGTTATGTCATTTATTCTATGCATTATTTTGTTTTTTGTTTTGTTTTTTTTAATTTTTTTTATTTTTTTATTTCATAGCAAATTTGGTTGGCGATGTTTCTGCATAAGTCTTGTGTATGAAGTTACATGTTATCATTTTTCTTTCCAGACATTTATACTTGAGTTTTTTGTTTTTGTTATGTTAAAAACCTTGACAACAGAGACTCAAAATGGTAGAAACAGGTGCAATATTTAATAGCATTAGATATTTAGATCAGAGACAGGAAGTAAATAGTCTTCAACTTCCTGATTTAGGGGGCTGGAAGTAAATTAGCTGAAATTGGTGCTTGGGAATCTGCCCTGTAGACAGCACCTCCCTATTGACCATAGCTAGATGAAGGCACTATTGCCACAAATGTCACATCATTATGTGGGAGGTATTTCTGGGATGAGTATGTGGGAGGGTATTTCTGCAGCACCCAGTATTTGTCTTTGTAGGCAACTGTGGATTAAAAATTGTAGCAGTTAATCTTAGCTTTTTCTGATTTTCTTTGATGAATAATTTTGAAAAAGAATTGAAAAGAAATGACTCTCATCTGGACAAATTACATTTCTTTATTGTGGCTTGGACTGTGAAGATTCATCAATTACTAACAGGACATTTTTATAGTTGACTAAAAAAAATGGTGTGCATTGTGGTGTAATGGTTATTGAATTCTAGTTGGGTTTATTATATTCACTTACACACAAAAGGAAAAGTTATGAATCCACTTCTTCTCCCCCCAGTTATGGGTTAAATAAGAGGACAGACTGGATCCTATAGCCTTGAGTGACAACCAGTCTATTGCAGAAATAATCAGCAACTACTGCAGGAAAATATTCTGCCTAGTCAGTCATGAATCGAGAGAGAGATAATCACCCAAACATGTATCATGTACGCCACTTGAGTGTCTTTATCTCTTCTCCAACCAGCTATGAATTGAATAGCAGGACAGACTGGGTCTTATAGCCTTGATTGGCAACCAGTCTATTGCAAAAAGAAGCGGCAACCTACTACAGGAAAATCTGCTTAATCAGTCCTGAATCGAAAGAGACCTGATCTCCCAAATGTGTATTATGTGTGGCACTCAAATGAAACAGAATATAAGATAATTCATATTTTAATTTTTCAAAAAGATCAAAGGAAATTCTGTCATTTACCATTTTGAATAATAACTCATACTTTTATAAATCTGTAATTTTCATTATCTTTAAAAAAAGATAATATTGTTTGTGAAATGTTTCTTAATTTGTTCTGTCATTCTTGGTAATATCTTTCAAATTTTGACCTTTTTATAAAGTCCTCGTTGTTGAAAGCAAAGAAATAAAGTTATCTTTGTTTAAATACTGGATTTGGCTTGTATATTCTATGCCGGCACAGTGGAGTAATGGATTACAGTCTGGATTGAGGAATCAGAGCCGAGTTCAAATTCCATCCGAGTTCATTACATTCACTTATGTGCTAATACCACTGGGAAAAGGTATGCATCTATCTGTTCTCCCTCCATCTATGGGCAAATAGCAGGACAGATTAGGTTCTATAGACTTGGATGGCAATCAGTCTAGGAGAAGGAAATTTAAACAAATCTGAAAAGGGTTGGATTCTGTCAGACTATCTTGTCCAAGACACATCACTTCTACTGCGACTGCAGTACATGTGGAGCCCCCTACAACTCTAATGAATTACTGACTCATGATCATAATTCTAACTTCACTGAAAATCAATTGTTGGATTTTGTTTATTATCATTATTTTAAATTCAATCTTGTTATAAATCTATCAAAGTAATGTGTAACAAGAGTTTTTTTTTTTTAGTTTTTTTTAATTATTTCACCACAAGCAAGGTAGTAAAGCCACTAAGGCACAAGTGGTTGCTGAGTGTAAAAGAATAAGAAAAAAGAGAAACATTAAGGATTGAGAACAATAAAAGAAGAGTAATCAAGAAGGCAGTAGATAATGATTGGCATTGCATTTAAATTTTTGAAGATCAAAGTTGGCTGGAAAGCGTGGAGCTGAAAGAAAGTTTCACAAGCAAGAAATGTGACAGAAGAAACTGTTAGCATAGAACTTACGGTTGTAACAAATCAATTCAGCTGTAAATTGATGAGACCTTGTCAATCTAGTACTGCACTTAAATTCATAAAGTCTGGGTACTATAATAGAAAGTTTATCTGAACAATTACCATGAAAGTATTTATAGAAAAGGAATGGGAAAGCTGCATTATGGTGGTGGGAAAGTGATTGAAGCTGAGATGCCAGATCAGGACCAATGATATTGTGGATGCTTTTTGTGGTATGTAAAACTGTTTTACACATATACACCATAGATACTGTTTATCTGAATTTTTTGTCTAACATTAAATGTTTTAATTATTGTATATTAGTTAATGGCTGATTTGTTAGAATGTTCACTTTCTGACCATGAAACCTGGGTTTGAATCTCACGATGGTTAATTTGTGAAGGACGTGACTTCTTGATGTTATTGGCTTGGGGAAAGTGGCTGAAAACCTACCATGAGTTAACCCAAGACCCAAGGGTAGGTAGAACTATTTGGGCAGTGTTGATGGTTGTGCAAGCACAAAGTCACAAGACATCATGACTGATGGTCTGAGTGTACTGGCCTTGATCAGACTGTTGATCATGCAAAATAGTGTGTTTTCTCTCTCTCTCTCTCTCTCTCTCTCAGAAACTGGGTTCAGTTCAAAATTACAATGTATATCAGCTGAAGGTCAGAATTTACAGTGGGCAAAACATTGTGAATATGACAATAAAGATGAGGACAACAGCCTGAACAATGTAAATAGATGAACCAGATGAGCAGAGTAAAAATTTCTGAAAATAGTGGTGGATGGCAAGTGGGACCCCTGATGGAGTAGGCCTCCTATATCAAATAAAAAATGCAATAAAGAAACACACAGACAATTATTAGCAAATTCAAACAATCATCTAGTGAACAGAAATGATTGTTCTTAATATAGGGGACTGCATGCTCTATTGTGCTTTTGAACTATCTGTTAATGTCTAAATTGGGCAGTAAACTATTTAAAATATCAATCAATTATTTTTTTTTAAATAAATAAATTATTATATAACATTTTGTATTTACATTTGGTATCTACTGTTAGTAATATGTATGGTACATGTACACTGTAATTAGTAAGAAATACACTTTTTTTTTTTTTTTTTTTTTTTTCACAAAAATTGTAATTGTACCTTTTTTACCATATGTATATTATGAAAATTAAACAATAGCATTGTATTTGTGGGTGGGCCCTCTTTGTTTCCTGGCCCTGGTTACAATCATTCTAAGAGAAGAAAGAACTTAGAATTCAGAACCAATCTAAAGTTGGTGCCTCAATGACCTTCATAGGTTACGGGACTTGGCTGACACTGGAGATTACAGGTGATGAAAGGAACTATTTAGATAGGCAGTGACTAACTGACCAAGGTGTCAGTTTGCTTGATGGCAAGTGGACCCTCTATATCAAATAAAAATTCAATAAAGAAACAAGCACAGACAACTTTTTTAGTAATAAAAAGGAATAAGAACTTTATAAAGTCGTCTGCATACTAACAGTTACTAAAGTCCAGTGCAAGAGGACATTTTCAAAGCTAAAGATCATAAAGACACGGTTAAGAGATTCACTGCCTGAGGAGAATTTGGAATCATATCCTTTTTGCTATCTCTGGAAAAAGAAATTATTAGATAAATTGGATGCAGAAGCAATTATTGGCAGATTCGAACAATCATCTAATGAACACAAACGATTGTTCTTAATGCAATGCTCTATTGTGCTTTTGAATTATCTGTTGATGTGTAAATTGTGCAGTAAACTATTTAAAAATATCGATTAAATACTTAAGATAAAAAAAATAAATTAAAAATTTAATTATAAAATTCTATATTTACATTTGGTATTTACTGCCAGTAATATGTACATTGTAATTACTAAGAAATGCAGTTTGATTTTTTTTTTTTTTTTTTTCTCACAAAAATTTTATGCTTTTTTCCATCTGTTTTTTTTTTTTTTTTTTTTTAATTTTATTTATTTGTTATGAAAAGTAAATGATAACAATTTAGTTGTCTGAAAATGTGTATAATACAACCCCCGTTTTTTGTCTTTAATTTTAGTTTAAAATTTCTCATATTATGCACAAGAAAATACAGTAATATTAAAACAATAATAGTAAACATATTATAAATAAACTGAATTCCTAACAATTCCAGATGCTTTGCAGATTTTGAATATCTTCTTAAATTGAGTTTTTATATCTTAAACACCAATTCTGTTTATGAGTGTCCAGGCAAATTCATTTTAAAAAATAATTGTGACAAAATGTTTTCTTAATTTGGAAAGAATTTGTTTTAAAATTATTTTCACTGTAAGCTGATTATCAGTGAGTACTGTCAAAGACTAGAATGAAATATCTGTAGGTAAATAAATGTTTTGATTATTGTTATGGTCCAAGGTCCTTGTACCACTGTGAGGGTTCAAGGTAGAACCAATAAAGAAGAACTCTATCACGGATATGGAATAACACAGATATATTACAAACAGGAATATATACAGAGAAGTAGAAAGTGTTAGTACGAACAATCAGGTTTAGTAGGGAGAACAATGTAGTCTCGACCAGTATCACTATTCCAATGTCTTGCAGTAATTGTCTGAACATGACTCTGTTTCGGATTGCCTCTGACTTGACTAACTGACTCGCTTGCTCTGACTGAGTGACAGACTTCTGACGGACTTCACTCCAGACTTCAGACTGAACTCTCTGCTTCCTCTTGAGGTGCAGCATTTATTACGTATGGAATAGTCCATTATGTTATTATGGGTAAGGTCCCGTAACAATTATATATGGAGGATTGACAAACAGAAGTTGTCATGTTTAAACTGGTTAAGTGCTATTTAAATGAGACATAGTGAGGTGTGTCATTTAGGTAATGGACATGCATTTTATAATGATTTTATACAACTCCTTCTATAAACGTGTTAGGCAGAATACAAGGGAAAATAAAATCTTTGATAACCTTAATCCAATTTTGCCCAAACTGTTTCGAGTTGTCAATCATTGATTGAGCGGTTCATTTAGAAAAGTAATAAAAATCATTAACAAAAACAAAAAAAACTTTGCATATCAAATCATATTTTGAATGCATGTCCATCAGTGAATTTAAAAATATAAACAAGGTAGGTAACTCAGAAAAAAAAACAAACACATTTTAGGGCATCAATATTTGACTAATAATCCAAGTACTTAATTTGCTGTATCTAGTGGCATACGAGCTAGCCCTTTTGCACCCCACAATATATATATATATATATATATATATATATATATATATATATATATATATATACAAACAAAGCAATTTCTAAAGAATTAATGGAATTATTTTTTAATCTGACATTTTTATTACTTCAAGCATTATTATAGTGGATACTTTGTATTCGAAAAAGACGCCCCATTTTTATTTATTAACCAGTGTGTATTACATCTGTCAACCTGCACGTATGAGAAATCCTAGAAAAATGCATTCCCCAGTAGAAATTGCACCTGAATCACTCTTTGTAGGGGAAACCACTGTTTGATCCAGTGTACTTTATTGCTCAACCAAGAGTTTCCACTCTATCTTATATGTAAAGTCGAGAGGTTCATTAAGCTAATTTTTTCCTCAGCACTGACTAATACAGGCTGTAATTTAACTTATTCAATTCTACTCAAGCAGACACCATTTTTTTTTAATTAAGTTCACCCCAATTAAGACAGTAAAGCACAGAAAACATTATGAAGATGTGGGAACAAAAGAAGAGTAATCAGGAAGACAGTAGATAACAATTGACATTGCATTTAAATTTTTGAAGATCAAAGTTGGCTGGAAAACATGAAACCAGAAGAGTGTTCCACAATCGAGAAGTGTGAGACAAGAAACTGTTAGCATAGAATTTACTGTTACATCTAGATAATTCAACTGTAAAATGATGAGACCTTGCTGCGAATCTATAACTGTGCTTAAATTCATAAAGTCTAGGTACCGTAATGAAGAGCTCATCCGAACAATTACCATGAAAGTGTTTATAGAAATGGCACAGGGAAGTAACTTTATGATGGTGGGAAAATGACTGATGCCAGGTCAGCACCAATAATATTGCTGATTATCCTAATCTGTAAATAAATAGCAGGTGCATTGGACCATATATGGCAGCAATATTCTAAGCACGGATGAATGGTAGATTTATAGATATGTAAGATAGATTTTGAAAAGAAAAATTGTCTAGCACATTTCAGTGAACCATAATGATAATATTAATTATTTATAACATCATTATTATTGAGGGTGAGTAGAAGAATGCCAGCAAAGTGATGCTGGGGTACAAATATTCAAAGCCAAACATACCAGTCATGACACCCAGTCAGATAAGGGTATTTTCATTTTATTTTTTTTTTTTTTTTTTTACATGATAATGCTCACCTTTCACAAGGCCAAAGAGCCACATGATCTAGAGGCTTACAGAGTAAGAGGCACATTTTATAGTGATATATAGTGAAGATTGCTGTTAACCCTAGGTTTGAACAGGTTAAGACTGAAGTGATAGGGGTAGCGTCCAGTTGGGCATCGGTTCTACAAAATAGTGCTTCATGGGAAGAAGCTGCTCAAGTGGAACTTACTTTTTTTTAAGCATTTCACCCCAAGTAAGGCAAAAGTGCCACTAGTACACAAAGGGGCTACAGAGAGTGAAAGTAAGGGAAAAGACTGGGTATAAAGGGGGTGAGGGAAGGATAAAAAGAAGAATGGGGATCAAGGCATCAGAAGATGACGATTGACATTACATTTAAATTTTTGAAGACTATAGTTATCAAGGCAGCAAGTAAGAGGAAGGGAGTTTCACTGTCAGGAAGTGCAAGAGAAGAAGCTGTTGGAGTAGAAGAGGCATTTAGATTTAACTGTTTCAACAGAAAAATTAGTGGGACTGAGATGTCAACTTAGTAGCACACTTAAATTTCACTAATAGAAAGAAGGGAATGAGATTGGTTTGCTACATGGCGGGGCCTTAGCCATGCGGGCCAGAACTGGTGGAACCAAGGAATGTGGTTCATTTAAACACTCTCC
Organism: Acanthosepion lycidas; assembly: GCA_963932145.1. NCBI lineage: Eukaryota > Metazoa > Mollusca > Cephalopoda > Sepiida > Sepiidae > Acanthosepion > Acanthosepion lycidas. The sequence goes on along the minus strand of OZ010608.1, from coordinate 69,202,842 downwards.
ATGGAAATAGCAATAGACTAGTGAGAGGGTTGTGATGTTTTATCTGTGAGAAAGGGGGTTGTACGTGGAGAATAATTTGTCATCCACAAGGATGCAGAGGCACTTTTGGACACTATCAAGACTGGAAAGTGAAGAATAGGTAGCTTCCACCCAATTCGGGAATATCCATTTTTTTTGTGCTTGTATTTGTTTCATGTGCCCAGAGATAGGGTAAATAAATTAATAAATAACCTAAAAATATATATATATATCTGTTTTTGATTTAAAATAAATAATTATTATCTCCTATGTTTGTGAATGTATCCCCTCCTCTTCCTCCCCCCCCCAAAAAATTTATTTAAAAAAAAAAAGTCAAGAAAAATTAAAAAAAAATCAGGGATTGATTTAATAATTTATATTATGAACAGAATAATACATTAAAATGCTAAAAAAATTTAATATTTTTTATTCTGACATAGCATCAAGCATCATATATTAACTAGTCCACTTATAAAAAATAGGGAAAAACTTGGAGGTGGATGGTGGAATAAAATTACAAAAATTATTCTCCCACCTCCAAGTTTTTTCCTATTTTTTATAAGTGGACTAGTTAACCTCAGTAGTGCTGTTAATACAAATGTTTTAATTTTGAAAGATGCTGCTGTGTTATTTAAAATGATGTAATAGTTGATTTGAATGTAATTTTAAAGCAATGTGATTATTTATTTGCTTTCTTACATAAGTGTTTAACAGAGAAGAAATATGTCCATTAAAGTAAGTGTAGAAAATGTTTTCATGATCTGTTTTGTAAATGGTTTATACCTTCCTAGGATGCAGCTAAATTGCCAATGTCAGATATTTACTGAGCAAATTGAATGTTTGGTATTTTCTACTCTAAACTGAAAACCATTGTTCCCTCTTGCACCCTTATCTGTGTTTTCATCTTCTGCAATTTCATTTATTTACTGTCAACGTTAATAATGGTCCCAAAGCTCAAGACTATTGGTGTTGGCAATTTGAATATGCTAATTAGAAACTGTAAAGTGATGCTTCTTTTAAGTGAAAAGTTGAAAATTCTTGATTTAATAAGGAAAGAAAAAAAATATGCAGAAGTTGCTCAGCTCTACAATAAAAACAGGTTTTCTATCAATTACATAAGTTTTATTACAGTCTATATTGTTATAATTGTTCTATTTTATTGTTAGTTAGTATTGTTAATCTCTTATTGTGTCTAATTAAATCTATGCTGGTAATAAAGCTTCTTTCACATAACCATTGTTATAGTATATTGTTATGATTTTTGTATTATTAGTTATTGTTTTTAATTTCTTATGGTGCTTAATTTAAAAATTAAATTTTATCTTAGTTATATATAAGAAAAAATCATATAGTTTAGTATTATTCATTGGTAGGATAGGTGTGTTCTTGGAGATAAGGGGAGACTACTGTACCTATTTCTTTGGTCACATCCCACTTTCTTTGAGGTATAATAGTTACTCTTGAACATTTTCTGAAAATTAATGGGCATAGCAAATGCTCGAGGAAGGCTGATAGTACAGTTGCTTCAAATGGTGGAATAAAAATATCTATCCATTGTATAACTTTTATTACAGTATTGCATTATAATTATTTTATTTTATTAATCATGCTTTTTAATTTCCTATTGTTTCTAATTTATAAATAAAACTTTGTCATTGAGTATGTAAAAGGAAAAAAACATTGTGGAAACATTTTTTGTGCAACATGTTTCGGCCTTTAAGACTTCATCAGACTAACGTGTTGTTTACATCAATGACAAAGACAATTTGATGAATTTTTTTTTTTTTTTTTAATATTCTTAGATTATTCCATTTGGTGGGAGCAAGGGAGTGTTTAAAATTGTCCATAGTGTCTATTGTCCCAAGTCCTTTTGGCCATTTCTTTAGTCATTTTGAAGGGGGTGTTGTTAATTTATTTTCAGGCTTGTCTGTTTAAGATGTAGTTTTCTTGATGTCTAAATAATAATAGTCTTTATTCCAATAAGGAAGTTTCTAGTTGATAACACTTGCATGCTACATAAGTCCCTTAACTAAAGACATCTTGCCCTTTACATAAAACATCTGTATAAATCTCACCCAATTCAGCAGCAGAAATGTTACAGCCATGAAGTTCAGAATAAACACTATTATTATTTAGACATCACAAAAACTACATCTTAAATAAACCCTCTTGAAAATGAATAAAAAAGTGTCTGAAAGCACTTAGAACAATAGATATTACTGACAATTTTTACACACCTTTACTTACCAAATGGAAAAATGTAAGAATATTAGGAAAACTAAATAAAAAAAAATAAAAAAAATTATCAAATTTCCCTTGTCTGTCATATTCAGTGAAACCTGTTTGAAAGAAAGGTTGCTCCCCAAATATATATAGTTTTAAGATATGCTATATTTATGGGTTAAAGTGCTCAATATCAGGTATAGACTGTAAATATAAAAGTGGACACTGAGGTCAACACCAAGTGACAATAGTCTGTTTCATACTTGAATACAATCTTCAGGCCTGAAGATTGCTTTGAAGCATGAAATAAACTGTTTTACACCAAAAACATGTCAAAATTGTGATTTTGGCATGTTTTCAGTGTAATATCCTAAAATAAATAATGTTACTCAATCTTGTATTGAGCCCTCTTTTAAATTAAATGTGACAAATGTTGGAATTGTATTCTATTCTTTTTCATCTTACCAATATATATATATATATATATCTATATAAATCTCTCTCTCTCTCTCTCTCATATATATATATATATATATATATATATATATATATAGACAAAAAGAAAACTTAGCTGATACTTCTTGTTCTCTGATGAACTTTATCAGGGCAAATGCAAAGATTTGATTTTTAATTTAAGAGAGGCTCATAAATATTCATCAGGTTAACTGAAAAGATTAGGTATATTTTTATTTTTGTTTATAAATACTTGTTGCAAAATAAAATCCTTACATTTGCTTTGATAAAGTTGATTAGAGGACGAGACACATCTGCTAAGATAAATCTTTCTTCTGTCTTAATTCATATTGTCCTTTTACAGATATATTTAATGTTATATCTGAAATTTCACACACACACACACACACACATATATAATAATAATAATATTATTAATACAATAATATCAAAATCTGTTATTCAGAATAATATGCAATAAAAATCATCAGGCAGATATGATGATTGTTATCAGATGAAACTGAGTTGTGGGTTTAGATATTTTATAAATAATCTATTATATTTAAGCTCTGTCGACTTTGACATTGAGCTCTCAGTATGTTTTATATTTTAAGCTTATTTTAAATTTTTATTTTTATTCTTACTATATATATATATATATATATATATATATATATATATATAATGTGTATGAGTTTGATATTATCTGCAGTTTGAGCATCTGCTACAGGTCTTGGAGGAATGAAGCATCTCTCTTCAGTGATGATGGAAAAATACTGTACATTATGTTACATTTTCTTCTTTTTTTTTTCTTTAAATAATACCATTGGCTATATAATTTTTTTTTCAAGTTTGAAACATAAAATATAATATTTTTCTTGAAATGTCAAAATTCTATTGAAGATTTATTAGTAATGTACCATTTGATCTTTAAAACCAGTAAAGGTGTGAAAAGTTTAGCATTTAGTTAGATCCATTGTTCATAAATTGATCCATTGAATGCTAAAATATTTGCATGTTGAGCATCCCAAATTATTTAATCAGTATAAAAAAACATGCTGCTGGATAATTGTGTGAGAATATGACTAACTAAATAGATGGCAATTTTTTTTTTTTATTGATGAGAATTTGAAAGGGACAAAACTCCTTGTACTAATTTGCTTCTATTGTATGATTTCTCTGATCTGCTTGCAAATATATTTCAGTTTATATCTAATCAAAATTACAGGTTTTATATATAATATATATGTATAAGGGTTGATCAATAAGTCTGTAGCCTGACATGTAGTTATTTTAATTTTGGTCTGGAATTTTCAATGTATAATGTTCAATCTATGTGACTAATATTCACTACAGAATTATGTGCATTGAGAAGAACACAATTATGTTGGAAACAATTGTTGTGTAAAATAAATGATCTTTTCATCATTATGCTATGGACTTATTGATGTATCTCTCTCTCTCTTTCTATCTATCTATCAATCTCTCTCTCTCTCTCTCTCTATATATATATATATATATATATATATATATATATATATATATAAAATAAGGTGTCCCATTGTGATGGGACATTTTTAATGCAAATATCTTGGATTATAAAAATGATATAGAGTACTAAATATATTTATTACATCACTGATATGCAAGAGTTCAACATTTTACTTAAGATTTGAATTACATCCCTGAGATGGTCATCACCATGAAGAGAACATGCTGAGGGTCCACTGTCAGCAAAAGCGATATCAGATACCTGTAGGAAATAGAAAAATCTTAGATGTATCAGTTATGTAATAAATATATTTGGTTCTCTGTCATTTTTATAATCTAAGAGACTTGCATTTTAAAAAATGTATCCCATAATTATGGGATACCCTGTGTGTGTGTGTGTGTGTATGTATGTATGTATGTATGTGTGTGTGTGTGGATATATATATATATATAATATATATATATATATATATTTCTATCTTTTATTTCTCTGATCTGCTTGCAAATATATTTCAGTTTATATCTGTAATCAAGATTACAGGCAATATAATGTATAGATTGATCAATAAGTCTGTAGCCTCACACATCATTATCTGAATTCTGATCTGGAATTTTCAATGTTTAATATTCACC
>OZ010608.1:69035578-69197824 GCA_963932145.1 Acanthosepion lycidas | reverse complement strand
GTATCTCTCTCTTTCTCTCAATAATTCTCTGCTTAAATTTTATTTCTCTGATCAGCTTGCTTAAGTTGAGGCTTTGTAATGCCGTTTAATGTTGTGTCTATCAAATCTTTGAAGGTGTATAGCTATGATCTGGCGGCGGGACTGTGTGCGGCAAGAGATGCATTGGTAAGCTCTGATTATAGCAAGCAAGCAGTAGTTGGCGTGGTGAGCTAGTATGTAAATCGCCTGGCTATTGCATTAGACTAATTTAGCAAGCTCGTCTTGTGTTTTTTTTTTTCTTTCACTTTTTCTTTCTTTCCCTTGTTGCTGTAAACCCCTGTCTCCTCCCATTTTTTTCTCCTATTTGTATGTGTAATTTGATTGGCTACCTATCCACCAATCATATTATTGTTTGCTGTACTGGTCAAATATCTCTTATCCATTTGTCACTTCTTAGTAAAGTTTTTCAGATGCTCTTAATTGGTTTTTACTATTACCATTATACCATGAACGTTGTTTTTATTTTAGCTGTTGTCTTTCTTTATTCAAAGAAAACTTTGTCATGTCAGATAATATGCTTAATTACAACTATCATGAAAGTCAACCCTTTCAAAGTCAGAAAACTTAAAGCTTTTCATATTATTATCAGTTATTTTATAACGAGAAGAACTTAACTTCCAGTGATCCAAATTATAATGTTGATATTTAAGATATTTCAAAGGTAGTAGCTTCTAATGTCTTTAAATAATCTTTCTGAGGTTTATGCCCATATCACATTGAAACACCAGTTCTTGTATGATCACTGAAGTTAAGCAATGTTGAGCCTGCTCAGTACCTAAATTGGTGATCACTTAGGAATACTATGTGTTGTAAGCTTGGGTGTGTAGGTGGTGTAATGGATAATGGATAAGAATTTTTAATCAGACAGCTGAGTTCCAATTCCAGTTGGGTTTGTTATCTTCACTTACACGCAAATATCTTTGAGAAAGGTATGAATTCACCTCTATGGGTTAATTAGTAAGATTTGTATCACTAAATCATTATTATTTCTCTCTCAAAAAAAAATTTGTACCATCTAAAAATATTTTCTGGCTTTAAATAAACCTGCAAAGGGTTGACAAGCTGTAGAAAATTAATAAATCCATTAATAATCTTTCTGAAACCAGATTTGTTTTTTATGGTTTTACAGGTTATTTGAAGCCAAAAAATATTTTTAGATTGTAAGATTTTTTTTTTTTCAAGATAATAATGATTTACTCACATAAGTCCTCCTAATTAACCCATAGATGGAGGGAGAAGAGGTGAATTCATATCTTTCTCAAGGGTATTTGGAATTTGAACTCAGTTCTCCTATTTCCAGTTCTCAGCTGTTATCCATTACATCATCTGCACATCCAAGCTTACAGCACCTGGCATTCCTAAGCAGTCACTCATCTAGGTACTGGCCATGCTCGATGTTGCTTAAATTTGGGAATTGTACAAGAACCAATTTCAATGTGTAATGACTGTAAGCAATTACCAAATTGATTTAAACTTTCAACATAATGATTTTTGTACTTATTTACTATTAACATAATATATACTAAGTGTGAAAAAAACAAAAAAAAACTAGAGTTAGGAGCAGAAATAATAGGCCAGTCAGTAACAGCATAATTGGATTGCATTATGTCACAAGACCTGTGATCCATTAGAGTCATAGGGATACCAGATATACTGCAACCGTAGCAATAGTGGCAGGTCTAGGGCAGGATAGCCTGATGGAGCCAATACCCTTTTAGGCTAGTTTTGAAGATATAAATATTTAATATAAAACATAATAGTGATTTGTCAGTAAATTCAAGAAATATGGATTAAATCTGACAGAATGATTTAAATAAGGAACAAATAAGAAGATGCTTATAAATTTGACATGTTTCACTTTTATTTTAGCTTCATTAAAATTATTTTATAAATGAGGGGATTCGGAGAATATTTTGAATTCTATACTGTTTGTTTTTATTGGTCAGATAAATCTCACATGTCAAGCACTATATAATCACATGAGATCTACCTGACCAATGAAAACAAACGGCATAGAATTTGAAATACTTATATTTTTATAGTAACTTACCCCTTAAATAACCAAGAGTCCTGGCTATGATAAACTATATCAGGCAGCAAGGTCTTTGATTGGGAGATTGGAGTTTTGAGGAACACAAAACAACTTCTTAATCCCTATTGTACCCTGATCCCAGCTATGGGCAAATAGTGAATCCTCAAAAAAAAAAAAACAAAAACAAAAAAAAAACACTATAAAAGTATAAAAATACAACCAATACATTTTTCTATAAAAAAAATTACCAGCAATGCATTTTATTTGTAGTTGAAGGCATACAGTTATGTTCAAAATATATTTATAGTTAAATTACCAGTAATACATTTTATATATATATATATATATATATATAAAATACCAACAATATCTATTTCTAGTAAAATGACCAACAATACATTTTGTAGTAGAATTACCAACAATACATTTTATCTGTAGTTGAAATTGTGTTAGCATTAAATAACCTATAGAGGTTGATATACCACTAAACAAAATCAACTAACCAACATGAAAAATCTCTTCCATGACATTAATCCATATAATATCCTACAATTTCTTAAAGAAATCAAACTGTATTCCAAAATATAACTTCAAGAAAAGTACAACATAAACCACACATATTACTGCCTCTAGTAATTATGTCCACACAAATATATCTAGGCACAAAAGCTGAGTATCATCTACCATGTATTCAGTTGTGAAAGCAGAATAACATATATTTATATTACTTAATTTATTAAAATTAAATTTCAGCATTAAATGATCCATATAGGAGTTGATATATCATTAAACAATCAAATTAAATAACCAAGAAGAGTTATACACTTCATAGCATGGCCATTGGAATTGGTGAGTATCCTAGCAGATTCCATTCACTTCACACTAATACCCTTGGGAAAAGGCATGAATTGATTTCTTCTCTTTTTCAGCTATAGGTTAAATATTAGGGGAGGATGGCTTTGGGTGGAAACCAGTCTATGAGATGTTAGAATTTAAAGAAAAACAAAATATGTGGAGAAGGCAATGAGGAATCACTCCACCATATATTTACATTATTTACACTTGGACTATTGTCCTCATCTTTGTTGTTATTATCTCGGCACTTCAGCAGTTGTGCCCTCTAACCTACATCAATTGTTTGACAACGTACAACAAAGATGAGCCCAATAGTCTGAGTGAAATGATAATTCCTCATTCCAGCAATTCAAACAAAAGTCATGGCAGTTCATGGATAATAAAGAATCTGAAAAACAATGATTGCATACCTTCTGAATGGATATGGTATTTAAAGGAAAATTTGATTAACTCTAATTTAACAACTTAGCTATCTTTTAGAGTTTATTTTGGTCGATGAATGTAATGATTGACTAAGAAGTTGTATTTTTCTTTTAATCATTCCACCCCAAGTAAGGCAATAAAAGTCACTAAGATGAAGAGGCTACGGAGTGAGAGAATATCAGGAAAAAAATAACACTAGGAGAGAACAATAAAGGAACCGGAATTATGAAAAAGGAAGATAACGATTGACATTGCATTTAAATTTTTGAAGATTAGAGTTGACTAGAATGCAAGAAGCCGGAAGAGAGTTCTGGAAGTGAGAAGTGCAGGAAAAGAAACCGTTAGCATAAAACTTATGGTTACACCTAGCAGCCATTTCAACAGTAAAATGATGAGACCTTGTTGCCAATCTAGTACTGTGCTTAAATTCATAAAGTCCAAGTACCATAAAGTTCATCAGAAAAATTACCATGAAAATTTTTATAGAAACAGTATAACTATGTTATGGCAGTGGGAAAGGGACTGAAGCCAAGATGACGGATACATAATGTCATTGCAGATTCTTTTTTGTATTTTATCTAGAATCTCCAAATACATAGCAGAAGCACCAGACAGAATATGGCAGCAATATTCAATGCATGGACAAACGGTAGCCTTATAAATGAGTGAGATAAATTGTCTAGCACAATACAGTGAACCAACTTTCTTAGCAGCTGACATAGCAATTGTTTTCTAAATTATGTTGATTGCCTATTTCCATAAGGGATTCAATCTCTTGCCCAGCCATCAAGTTCATCCAGTGTAGCTTTGTATTCATTATCAAAAATTACTGTTGGGAACTCAGTTTTTTTGTACTTCTTTACCATAAAAGTATTTATAGAAAAGGCACAGGGAAGCTGTGTTATGCTAGTGGGAATGTGACTGAAGCCAAGATGCCAGGGCAGGAACAATAACATTGCTGGTCTTTCTTTGAATTTTATCAAGAATCTCTAAATACATAGCATATAAAATGGCTTCATGCCAAACTAAGCAAAGCTTAACAAATATAAAAAAAATTAAGTTGGATTTAATATTGAGTTGCCTTTCTCTCTTTAGCTCCAGATTTTATCCTCAAAGTTTACTCCTGAAACCTTTTCCATGATTGGGTGTGGCAAGGGAGCAGGGGTTTGATGTCAGAATTTTGCTTCTCTTTAAGACTTATATGAAATGTCTATCATCTTAAAATTAAACAGGAAATACCAAATGATAAGCAATTGAAAAGGTTAAGATGGTTTCTACACCTGTTTATACAGACTAATTTTAAACACTTGAAATCAGATGAGGTCTTTGTATGAAAATTATTGATTCATGTCTAATTATTGTTTATTGCCACATCATGTACCCTCACCAAAGTTAATGTCGAGCCTGGTCACTACCCAGATGGGTAACTACTTGAGAATGCCACATGCCATAATCTAAAATGGGCAGTTTGTGTAATGATAATTGGACAGCTGAGTTCCAATTCTCATATGGTTTGTTATATTCACTTACATGCAAATACCCTTGGGAAAGGTATGCATCTTTCTCTTCTCCCTCCAGCTATGGGTTAATTAGTAAATCTTGTATCACTAAATCATTATCTCTAAAAAAAAATTCTTGCAATCTAAAAATAAAATATTTTCTGGCTTTAAATAATCTGCAAAGTGTTGATAAGCTATAGAAAGTGAATCAATATATAATTATTCTTATTGATTCTTATAAAATTATACAACAATATTTGTATTTATAAGCCTTCTCATCTTTGTAACATCTCATGAAAAACAAAAAGAATTTCTGAGATATTGTCTAAGAGAAACCAAAAATCTTGTACAAAAATCAATACTGGCTTTAGTCAACAACTTCCTAAATGTAACAATGAGCTATTGTATTAAAGTGACTTTCCATTATTCTATTTCCACTGTATTTTGTAATTTTTGCCATCAAAAAAAAAAAAAAAAAAAAATGGCTGGTTTATATTGGAGTTAACTTTAATAAAGATACCCTTTTTTATTTTTTTGCTAAATAGTTGACAGATACATGGTATCTACTTCAGAAATCCTAGATCTGATAATTTATTCTAATTCTGTTTTAGCAAGTAATTTTTTCTTTTAAGCTGGTTACCAACCAAGGCTAGAGAACAGTCTGCCTTGGTATTTTAGCCATAGATGGGGAGTGGAAGAAAAGATGGATTCATACCTTTGACAAGGGTATTAGTGTGTCTCAGTTTGATTTTGATGATTGAATTTGCAGTTTGTCTATGTGTCTAATGTCCATATTTTAAAAAGATGCCTGAATATAAAAACAGTTCTTTTTCATCAACAAATAATTGCCATTAGCAAAGTGGTAGAAATAATTGTCTGTGGATCTTAGAAAGAGTCTCTTCATTTGTTATTCTGAATTGAATCTAGCTTTTACTTTCAGATATTTGGCATGCCTTAATGTCTGCATTTCTTTAACAGAATAAACACACTACACAGTTGCATTTTGTAATTTTAAATACAAAAAAAATGTCTATGATAATGTTGATTTTTTTTTTTTTTTTTTTTTTTTTCACCATTAAGTGAAAGCACAGATTGCAATTTAAAAACACTGACAGAAAATAAAATTACTGCATCTTGAATGTGTTTTGATTTACTTAGTATTAGATATCTAGAAAATTTATCTGGATTACAATAAGTGAAGTGGACACATGGCCTAATGATTAGAACACTAGTGTTCTGACCATCAAACCTGAGTTTGAATCTTACCATGGTAGCATCAAGAAGTCACCTTCCTGATAAATGTGGTGAGATTCAAACCCAGGACTCATGGTCAGAAAGTGAATGTTCTAACCACTTGGCCACATGCCCAGTATAGTTGCATTATAAACCACAGGTTGGCTCTTTTAGCGGTGAAGAAACACAAATGTGCCTGAGCAGGCCTATGCAACAGGGACTGCCTAGTCACCTTAGCAAACATATATATTTGGATATGAGTGACCAACTATTTACTTACAATAAGTGATCATATTTATAAATCAATTTGTGTATAAGCTCTAAAATAATAAGTGTATCAACTGTACTCAGCCTCCATATTATACTCTGTATATCCTCTTTAGGGATTAACACAAGCCTGTTATCTTGCATGCATAGAATAATTATACCACATCTCTTGCATCTTTTAAAGCAATGCTGCAAGAGTTATAGGTGGGCTAACTGAATGAATTAGGCATTGTCTCCCACATGTTTTATACATATTCCGTAGGAGACAGGTCTGTAATTGTATCAGCTAGAGAAGTTGTCAAACATCTTGCAGATCATGTAAATAGCATGGGCATCATATGGGAAGGTATTATCATGCTGAACAAACACATGATCTTCCTGTTGTGGGATTAGCAATTGAATGATTTGAACAATGTTATGGACATAGTGCTGTTCAACATTCGTTCTACAAGCACAAAAGATGAGCAAGAGTTGAAATATGGCACTCTAATCCATGATTTGATTCTCTAGAAGACCCTCTTGTGATTCCACTGCAGATGTGCACAGTGTTGTGTTGTAATAGGAAATCTGGCAAGAAGCACAGATGCCCTACTGTAAATGGATGACTTTCAACAGTTGACACTCTTGGTGCCATGTTTGCTCTTGGTGCCATGTTTTAGACGCCTTACAGTCAAACACTGATGCTTTCTAATACATCAATTTTGCTCAGCATGTTTATTATGTGCACAGTAATTCTTGAAATTGACCATCCATCCTCTTGAAGACCCACAATCTGACCCCTCTCAAATGGCCCTAATTGAACAAAAGGAGCATTTTTATGCAACTGCTGCACAATACTACTTGCACTGAACCTTTTCACCACACAGAAACTTATTGCAGCATGTGCCACTGTCTAAAACTCAGATATAGATGGTGCACTGGTATGAGTTTTATTACATCAGAAGATGGCCAAGACTGAAAGTTTTATCAGAATACTCCTTTGTATGTATATACTCTACACTCAGTTCCACCAGCTTTAAGCTTCACAGCTAAGACCTGCCATGCCATGTAGCAAACCACCCTCATTCCCTTTGTACTCCATTGATGAGATGTAAGTTCTCTTTGAACAACTTCTTCCCATGAACTGTTACTTTGTGGAACTGACTCCTAAGAGAATTTTTCCCTGATCACTACAATCTTGACCTGTTCAAATCTCAAGTTAACCATTGTCTTCCCCATATATCCTCATAAATTGTGCCCTTTATCTCTTAACTTCTACCTAGAGTGACTCTTGAGCCTTGTACAGGGTGAACATAATTGAAAAAAAAGGTCAAAATTGGCATTGTCTAATACATCAATTTTGCTCAGCATGTTTATTATGTGCACAGTAATTCTTGAAATTGACCATCCATCCTCTTGAAGACAATGGCCCTAATTGAACAAAAGAAGCATTTTTATGCAACTGCTGCACAGGGCATTACAATTTTCTTTGTTTCTTTTTAAGTTTTTTTTAGACATAATTATTTTCCTCAGAAATAAATAAAATTAACAAAAAAGAAAGAAAAAAATTAGACATCTAGATTTTAAAAATTAAGAGCACCCAGAACCTGGTCTATGGATTTAAGAACATTCATTTAACCACTGTTACCAAAAATCAAAACTGAACATATCATTCAACATGCATAGCGAATTCTTCAGAATAACTGTCCAACCTCTCCAGGTTTCATAATTTGACCCCTTTTTTTTACCAGCTCCTATTGAACTAAAGGAGTTTGTGTGCCTCTCCGTGGCATGATAATTACTTGCACAAGATTCTTTCAACACACTAAACCTTATCATAACGTGTGTCACCATTTTACTTTGGCACTATATATACTCAAATTGGAATGATAGAGAGAAGATTAGCATACCCCTGAGCAAGGATGACCTGCTACATTTATGAATCATTCCATATTTTTTAATGTGCAGATAATGTAATTTTTTTTAAACAAGACATTGATGAGCCAAGTTTGAATTCTGCTCAAGTTCATTACATTCCCTTTCACACAAATATCCTTGAAAAAGGTATTAATTCATCTGCATATGCACACTTTTGGGGCCACATTTGCTTTGATCTGTGCTGTGGACACCATACAGTTTGTTACTGCTGCTCTTACAATTCATCTCTCTTGCCGTCAAGTGTTTGTACTACATGACTCTCCTAAACCTGGTTTAGAGGTATCAAAAATCTTCATTTGACCACAGTTGCCAGCATCAAAACATCAGTGATGCATCATGTTCAACATGTGCAGCAATTCTTTGAAAAGACCATCCAGCCTTTCAAAGGTCAGTAGCTTGAGCCCTCTCAAACAGCTCCCATTGAACTAAAGAAGCTTGTATGCTACTCTATAGTATAACAGCTGCTTGCACTAGACTCTTTTATCATACTAAACTTTATTGTAACATGTGTCAGCATCCAAAGGTCAAACACTCGTGGTACACAGGTATGCATGTTACTACATCACAAGATGGAAGATGAAGACTGAAAATTTCAACAGAATATTTATTGTCTCCTTGAAAGTACATACAGTATCCAGGTCAAAATTAGTATCATCTTTTTTGGTGTTGAAATTATATTTTCTGTCAGTCTATATATGTTTTTTTTCTTTCAAAATTCTATTTCAGTTTCCTTGTAGGCAATAATAACACTCTTTGTTTCTAAAAATAATTTATAAGCTGTTATATTTTTGGGACTCAAAAGAAATTAGTTTGGCACCAAATGACATGTCAATATGCTAAAAGCTCTATTTATATGACTATTCTAAAATTGTAATGATTATAGCCTATTTTGTTGGTATGAATACCAAGTCATTTAAAATAATTATTTGTACTGTTGTTCTCATCTTTATTGTCATATAATGTTTCGGCCATTGTTTGCTCCAGCCTTCTTCAGGTGATTTATGTTGGAATTTTGAACTGATTGTTCTAATTCCACATGCCATGCCTTTTTGGATATCTCTGTTTCAGTTAATTCCCTTTAGTAACTCAACTGGCTAGGTATTGAACTCACAACTCTTATCACCTAAAGAAGGCCGGAGCATACAATGGCTGAAATATCATGAATATGACAATAAAAATGATGACAACAATCTGAACAATGTCAATAGTTAAAATACCGCATCTCAGAAATATAGGCAGATGTTAAAAAAGAAATATATCTATTTTTGACTAATATTTATTTTTTTTTTATTAAATGTTATTTTACTACTGTTTATAAACTTTAAAGTCATTTAAAATAAAATTTATTAAATTTTGTCGAGTATTTCTCTTTTAAACTTTAATTTTTATATCTCTTTATTTAACTTTACTTTTTTTTTTATTAACCATACCCCAGGCAAGTGGAAGAGGGTTTTTTTTTTTTTTGTTTGCGCACAACTTTCAATTGAAACTGTTCCTTTTGTGTTTGAGGTATTGATTTGAAATTCTAGATATGTTACTAAAAATAGACTATTGTGATAAAATTTTGTTGAGTTATTCTAAAGGTAATTGTAAATGTAGCGAATATTCTTTTTCTTTCATAATTGCTTATGTCAGCAGATTTTTGCTGACGTCAGAAATTTTGTAATTTTAGAAAATTACATATTGCCTTAGTTTACCCTTCCAATGCTGGCACTTTATGAGTTGAATACACAAATATTTCAATGTACATCCAGCATGAAATCTTTGCATTGTGAATGAAGCGATTACATTGAAACATTTAGTTTATTTACTTTTAAAATTCTCATATTTCATGTCATCACTAGTTCCAGGTCTATTGAAAATGTAAAAGGATAATTCTGTAAAGTCTCAGACAATTGAAGCCATTATTTGGAGCTATATGTCATTTTAAAGATGGCAGGTAACCCCCTTCCCTGTCTATGAGGACTACAAAATATGCCTGTGATAGGGTTAAACTTTAACCTTTTGCACTCTACATTACTAATATTACTTCTCTTTCCACTGCATTTATTTTCAAGGCCTCTCAATTGCAGTATCCTTATTGTTAATTTCTCTCAAAGTTGTTTTCTGTTGCCATAGGAGGATATGAAAACACAACTCTGAAATTCAAACATTATTGTTCAGGAATCAGTCACCTTCAGTGGCAGGATAAACTTTTTGTACAGCAAATTAAGTCATATACAGTGTGATAAAGGTTGAAATCATTTAAAATAATTTTAAAAATTTTATTATAAAATTTTGACTCGTATTTTTTTTTTAAATATGGCATTATGTTTTTTTATTAGACTTTAAAATCATTTAAAAAAATAAACTTTGTATTAGTTTTTACTGATATTTCTTTTTTGTTAAACTTTATTATTTTTATTTAAATATTTTCTTTAAATCATTTTAGAGGACATTAAGTCCTCTAAAATGATTTAAAGAAAATATTTTATTAATTTCTGACTCATATTTCTTTGATTTTAATCTCAGTTGCTTTTTCATTTCAATTCCCCTAATTGTCATTCGGGGCATGAATTGAAAATAAATCATAATCTTCCAGTGAGACTTACACTCACAGATCCCTAACCTGAGCAATTTGACTTTTTGATTGACTGATGATGTCTAACTGGTAGCAGATCTTCAAATGTATTCGGTTTCATAAGAAAAAGATTGCAGGTTTGAGTCTACCTGATGGTTCATATATTATTTCAAATCGACACTGTTATTGATTGTAGAAAGACAATCTGGGAGTTGCTATAAAAAGCAACTGAAAATAAAATGAAAGAATTATTAGTTGCAAATTAACAATAAACATTTCATCTGAGAAATCTTAATATTAGAAAAATGTTTGCTCGGCCTATTTCAGTAGTGTAAAGTAAAAAAAGAAAAGAATACTGAATAGTTACATAATACCAATCATCCTTTATGGCAGTGAATGCTGGACAATCTCTTTACAGATGAAGAAGAGATTTGAAGCAACAAAAATGTGGTTCTACAGAAGGATACTGACAATACCATTGACCAAACATGAGAAAAATGTCAAAGTTTTAAAGAAATTAGAAACAAAAATGACACTTATACATAGAATCAGAAATGAATAGTTGAAATTTTTAAGTTACTTGATGAGGAAATGGGGTTTGGAAAATATGATACTCACAGGGCATATCATATCATTCTCTACATGTAATGTTTACTTTAATTTTTAAGCTAAAATTCATGAAAAAATAACTATATGAAACAAAATAATATAAAATTTAAAACAAACAAAAAGTAGGAAAAGTCCCACTTTTTAGGTAATACTTGCTTAAATGCCACCTTCAGCAGCCATTAAGATTACTGTCAAGTTGTTTCTTATTTATAGAACTTGTAATTAGTTAAAAATGTCCCTTCTTATTCTTGTTATCTTTTTATTAAGAAAATGACTAGTCTTTTAGTAATTAGCAGTTAATAGGCATGGAGTTATCTCATTTTTATGATTTCACAGATGGTGAGTTTCTACTGTATTTAAAATGTTGACTTTTGTTTTAAAAAACAAAAGTATATGAAATAAATTATTTTTATTTTTTGCTTTATAGAACTCTGTTTATGAAAGGGGGGAAAAAAACAGTAATAAGTGTGACCTCTTAATTCAGATATTGTTTTCTGTCTAGCTATTTTTAATTCCCTCACATTATTAACATTTAATATTTTCAAACTCTTTTCCTTTCATTTTTCTCTCTATTCCACCAGTTACAAAATCTCTGTACATATCTGCCATTTAGTGATTGCATATTTTACAAGGTGTTGAAGGTACAGACTGAAGTTGGTGTACAAATTCAAAATGTTGCTAAAAGTCCAGGTTGATATTATTTCATTTAAATGTAAACTAGATGTTTACTTTCACAGCTTGCAAACTTTATGAAATTGGAGACATTGGTTGAAATTTATAGCAAAAGATTTGTGTAGCAATATGAGTCAGCTGAGGTTTTGTTAAATAGAAAACAGCAGGGCCAGTCATAAAAATAAATACTGAACATTTACTTTCAACCGATGGTTATCAGTAAGTGGAGTCAAGTATGGAGCACGAGGCTCAGACTGAGAGAAAGTCATGGAATGAAGATTAATTACTTTTTTAGTAAATTGTTGTCTATAAAACTGACCATCCCATAAAAAAGCAGACAGAAGGAATGAAGCAGGCGTTGCAGAATGAACAGGGAAGACGGACGCCAAACTGTGCACCCCCACTCACCTACACCTCGTCTCTACTTCACTCACTTATAGCAGTAGGTTACAACCCATGAATAATATCTGGTTTATTGCTAGAAACTGTTTTTTTCTCCACTCATGCGTAATGGTCTGTCTGAAAGGTAATTTTTAAGCCACAAGTGTTTGACTGGAAGAAACTTATCAATGAAACTGGTGTCTGGTCTGAGCTGAAACGCAACATTTGTTGAGATTTCTATAGTAATAAAAGGTCATCTGAAGGTTCAATATAGCAAACTAACCAGCCAAGCTATAAACATTTTTGCCTGGTTATTATATAAACATATGGTCTTGCATTTTCCAGATGGAATGTCACAAGCATTCTTTGAACTAATTCTAGACACTTTTCATCATTTTCTTTTAACATTTCATCCCCAAGCAGGAAACAGGTTAAACCTCTACTCCTGTTCAAAAGACAGTGAATGAGTGTGAACCAGATGATAGGCAAACCTATCTACTCCTGTATTCAGTTGGTTTATTTGAAAGCAGTAGTTGTTTGACTCAATCATTTAGTTCTCTGGAAGGTAATCAAAATAGAAAACTCTCTTCGAATACAACCATATTATCACTCTTTTTGGATGAAGACCAGCAATTAGTAAAGTTGGTGGTAGTTTATTTCACTTGCTCAATGATGTTTTTTGCATTCCACATTGATCTAAAATATTCATTGTTTATCATAATTAATTCTTTAAAACAATTATGTTTAAGAAGCAAATTGCATATGGAAATTCAGTAGGTGCTTTTCCTCTGTTATATGTAAGCCACACATCAAAGTGACTAACATAGCCAATGAGGTACAAATGATTTTCAACACTTGATTTGGATATTTTAAGTATACCTGTATACTTAATTATACTTAACCATTACCACTCTGCATTATTAATATTACTTCAATGATCAATTAACAACAAAAACAGAAGGAATTTTTTAGGCTACTCAATATTTTTATATAGCATTAATGAGCCTATATCTTTGCAAAAAATGCCATGCCTAGAATTTAACCTTTAGTATTCTGTTGGTGAATTTGTTCAATGTGTAAAAGTTTGTCCTACCACTGCAGACTATTCTGATAACCAATGATAGTGTGTTTGAAGGTTGTTCAAGGTTGTGTTGTCATATCCTTCTGTGGCAACAAAAATGAAATCAACAATGAAGACTTGAAAAAGAAGGCAGTGGAAGTAGTATTAATTAGTAATCTAGATTGTTCAAGATTAAATCTTTGTAATTTTTCATAAGATATATATTTTAATAAGTCTTGGTATTAATGAGATTATCTTAAAACAATGGGAAGCTAGCTATGAGGAAATATAGGTAAGCAGATAATGTTCTATAAAGGAGGGCTTACTTGTTTACTTTGAAAATCAGCATCTGAAATTTTGACTATTTACTGGGGCTTGTCACTTATATTGAAAGTCCCCCTCCCCTCTCCTTGACTCAGCAGCCTGGTTGGCTCAAAATATGGTCTCCAGTGACAGACTTATAGTCCTATATACTGATCTGAGAACTAGAATTAACAAACTCTTAGAAAATAAATGACAACATTGTTGGTGTAACAACATGCCGACTAGATCTTTTGATTTGAGGCTCTCATTAGAAAAATGGAAATGCAGATTTGGGAAAACCAGTAAAAAGAAGTCATTTTGTCTTAGAAAAATCATACACTTTTTTTAATACTCAGGCAGAAGAATTTGAAGATGTTGATTACCTGCTATCCTTTATAAAGGAAGTAGTGGGTTTATATTCCAGGATGTGGAATTTATTGTTCAAGAATTATTGGTACAAGTTGAGTATCCTTTATTCAAAATTCCAAAATCTGAAGGTTTTTCAGGTGCTGACATGACTTGCCACAAATGGAAAATTCTAGAAAGCACTGGGAAGGTTCCTCAGTGATGTGCAGCTGTTGAAAGTGACCCTCATCTGCCCTGGTTGGGGGTTCCCCAGTTTAGCTATGTAGCCGCCAGTTTTTTGTTAGTGACACCTTCATTTGTGGATTATTTACCAGGTGTTTCATGCTCAATAAAGATGTCAAAATATTCTGCATTTATATATTTTTCGTAAGTAGTTTTTTTTTCATCTACAGAAAGTGCAAAACATTATTTTTACATGAAATCTTAATTTCACCACTTAAAAATCTGTGTGAACATTACATGACTGGTGTCATTACCTGTATCTGTATGTACATGAAATT
Source organism: Acanthosepion lycidas (assembly GCA_963932145.1). NCBI lineage: Eukaryota > Metazoa > Mollusca > Cephalopoda > Sepiida > Sepiidae > Acanthosepion > Acanthosepion lycidas. Next base: position 69,183,108 of record OZ010608.1, on the reverse strand, counting down.
TATTAAATTGTATATAAAACTACCTTCAGTGTATATGTATAAGCTGTGTTATAAAATGTATATTGTGTTTATACTTGGGTCTATTCCCAATTTTATAGATGCCATATACAAATTAAATAGCCTATATTCCAAAATCTGAAAAAAAATCTGAAAACCAAAGCACTTCTGGTCCCAAGAATTTTGGATAAAGGATTGTACTATGATGTTTCATTAAAATGGATTATATATAAATGTGTTTCATTAAGATGGATCAAAGTGAGCAGTAAATAAATCAGTGTTAGTGGTGAAAATTTATTTCTCTATTGGATCATGTTATTTAAGTCAAAGAAAAAAATCATTAGATGCTTAAACTTAATTCACATTTAAAATTGGTTCAAGTTATTGGAACACCCTTTATAACTAAAACATTAAAAATATTTTTGATAGTAATTGATGTAGAAAGGTTAACAGTTAATTGATTAGTATAATATTTATATAATTAGTTGTAGATGTTTAAAAATGATAAAAAAATTACAAATAAAAAAAGGAAAATGGTTTTGATATCGAATGACTCCAGATGAGTTGAAAATGGAAATTGTGAAGAGAACCTGTATTAATAATTACTAAGCTTAGTTTAATATGCACTGAAAGGAAATTGAGATTAGAAAGAAAGATTGTATTTTACTAATATGGAAAGAGCCTCACTCAGCATTGAGATCCTGGCTTTTATCTGAGATTGAACACTAACTTCTTTTGCAAGGGTGAAATGTACAGCTATTTTATCTGTAGAAATTACTTCTTATATCCTATTGCCTATATATTTAATATTAATATAATTATATTAATTATATAATTATATAATTACAATCTTTGACCCGTAATAGTCATGACATTTGCATGCACATTTCATACACTGAATGTACCAATTATTATGGGACAATGGTAGTGTCTATATATTAATATGCTACCTGTGACCCATAATAATTATAAGCCTCTGGAATATAATTTGGAGATAAAATAACTATATTCTAAAAACCAGCCCATTCTTAATGATTTACATAATCAGTTTTTATGCGCACACACACATCGACCTCTATGTCATGTAAGCAGCTACATTTAGGTATATCAGTAAGTCTATGGCCTAATGATGAAAAATGTTTTATAAAAAAATATTTTAAACATGTTCAGCTAAGAACCTTATCAGGCTGCAGATATATTGATCCATCTTTGGTAACAAATATTTTTTAAAACGCTGTGACTAAAAAAAAAATACACAAATGTGTTTCTTTATTAATAAGTCAATCAAGAAAATTAGTATCCTAGCAAGTTGTTGGATGAGGGAGAATCAAAAGAGCCTGTTCTGGGACTTTTATTTTTTTCAACTTGTAAAATCAACATATGCCGTTGTTTCTATGGAGGTTAACTTCAGATTATGTCAATTTTCTCTGTTGCAGGCATAGCATATAGAAATGTGCTGCTGCTTTAATGTTTCTTATTTCCAAGTGTTTACCCATTAAAAATTAGCTTGGCATTATGTTGCTTAACTGCAAATCAAAGCAAATAGGCACAGAAAGCACTTCAGTTGTTTTAATTTCTTGTTTTTAATGACTTTTATTCACAGTTTATAATTTTCATTTTTAAAATATAAGAAATAAAATTTTGGCAAACATAGAATTTTGTTCCCAAGACGTTTTTTTTCATGATACTGTTTTTTAACTATGTCACTCTTCGGCAATATTTATTGTTTTAAAAAGTGAAGATTTGAATTCTAATAAAACCTAAACACATGAAAGTGATTTTGTACATTTTCTTTGTTCTTTAGAATTTACAAAAAACAAACCCTCCCCCCTCCCCCCCAAAAAAACCCACTGTGTATTGGGAAAAACCATCCTTTTGACACTGTCTTATTGCAGGCACAAAGGTTCATGTTTGCCAAAATTTTAATTCTTGGATTTTGCAACAAGAAACACTGCAGGACAGGGCTTGCACAAATCTTCCTCACAATTTACTGAAATATCCATTGCACCTAAATTCTGATCCGATCTTTTTGTTGTCAAGGATGCAAATTTTGTTCTGAGATTATTAATGTAATTTTCTATATTTAAATATTGTGACAAATTGGTATTCAAAGCTTATTTGTTGTTGAAAAAAAACTAATATGAAACCATCTTATGCATTTGTTATCTGACATTGCTCTGTTGTGCATGTGTAGCAAAAGAGAATTTAAATCATAATTAAATAATGTATCCTCCATTTCTGTGCTAAAATGAATCAACAAATCTTGGCAAACATAGAATTTTGTTCCCAAGATGGATGCATGGTGGAGTAATGGATAGAGGGTCGGATAGAGGAATCGGAGACCCGAGTTCAAATCCCAATTGAGTTGATTACATTCACTTACATGCCAATACCTTTGGGAAAGGTATGAACCCAGCTATGCATAAATAGCAGGAAAGACTGGGTTCGATAACCTTGGGTAGCATCTGATCTAGAAGGAAAAACTGAATTCAAAATTAGCCTGGAGAAGTTGGACTCCTTCAGGCTATCTTGCCAGGAAACACCACTGCTACTGTGACGGCTGTACATTTTGTGCCCCTACGACTCTTAGGGGTTATGAATCTTGTGATCATGATTATAATTCACATTAAAAATATGTGGGTTATTCACACGCACATATATATTTAAATTTTATGCAGTGTTAATTTTATGTAACAAAGCTCTTTGTCATTCATGTACAGTTGACTGATCAATCTTAAATCAGGTTTGTATATTTATTTCTTGTATTATTACATATTAATAAATTGATTACTTTTGTCATATTTTATTGCAGCTTGGATAAAGAAACATTTTCTAAAACTCTTTTTTGTCTTTTATTTTTCTGCAAGAACAAAATTTCATATTTCATTTTATTCAATTCATTACAATTTTCTTTTTCTTTTACATCATTTTTACCATCATTTCCCCCCACCCCCCAATATTAATCAACAGTATTTATCTTTTCAATCAAGTCCCACCAGATAAGTTAAGAGTATTTGTGAAAGAAACCATTTTCATTTATATTTTCTGATGAATGTATAAAATTTCCTTGTTCATTATCTTGTTTGGTTACAGATAATTAATTAAAATAAATCCTAAATTGATTAAGTTTTAGTTTAAAAGATTTTTTGCTTGAAAAAGTGAATCAGATGCTAAAAATGTTGAGGAAAATGTATTTATTTTTTAAGAACTATGAGGACAACATACATATTTAGAAAAGTAGGCAAAAAGTCACAGCATTAGTTTCACCCAGTAAAGATTAAATTCATTTCACTAGCATACTGTGCTATGGTTCAATGAACCTTTTTTTTAATATAATAAGATATAGTTTTAAGGTATGTTATATTTATGTGTTAAAGTGTTCAATATCAGGGATAAAGCATATGTAAATATAAAAGTGGGCATTGAAGTTAACACCCAGAGACAACAGTCACACTTATCTCTAAGACTATTAGGTTTGAGCACACAGATAAGATCTAAAGAAAATTGTCTAGTAGAGGGCAAATGCAAATCTACCAGGGTTATATATCAAGCAATCAATTTCCCCCAAAGAAAATATGAAAAATTGTAAAGTTTACATTAGAATTTCTGTGGGGAAATGGAAACCTAGATTTTATACCCTTAGGCACTCATTTTCTAACCCTAAGCTAAAACACCAGACAAGCTCTTTCAAAAAAATTTGGGAATTGAAGGAGAAAGGTTTGAGACCAAAGATAGTTTGGAAAATTATAGGTTCCGCACATACTCTTAATAGTCTTAGAGATAGGTTTGACTTATGTTTAGAAGAAAAGATTAGAATAATAAAATACAATAATCAAAGCCAACTATTGAATCAGAGGAATGAATTAGTGTTAAAATGTTGACATAACATTCAAATTTCCATAATATAGGTTTAACTTAATTAGCTACCATATTTCCATAATATTTACTCCCCTCTAACTCTTCAAATGTCGACAGTATAACTAGTTCTAATTTCTATATTTTATTTCCCCCTATAACCTCTTTACACTATAATATTTGGGTTTAATTTTATAAAACTTCTTTCCTTTAAAACAAATACCTTCCACCCTCCCCTAACCCCTGCCCCTTGTCTGACTGAAACATTTAAATAGATAAATTCTGTATTAGTTTTTCGACAGGTTGATTTTTTAGCTTTCACAGCTAAATTCTACTCCCCCCCCCATACCCAAACTGTATAGACACATACTTAGTCCACACTGGGGTTGATAAGACAGACAACTGATATCTTCATCTGCCGAAATAGGCTATTCCTCATATGAGGTAATTTTTGATTTTATTGTTTATTAATTATATTGCTCTGTATTAATAAATACATTGAGCTCCTTTTGTGGATCAGTTTTAATATTTTATATTACTAGGATCAATTTTTCGTAGTGTGTTGTTTTCATTCTTGACTGGATCCAAAATTAACTGTTTTAACTTTGTGCTCCAAATTATTGTTGATATATTTTCTAATGAAGAAAGGAAGAAGAAAAAAACAAAGTAAAAAAAAAAAAAAAAAAAAAAAAATGAAATAAAGTTAACATGGCTAGTCGAGCTGAGTAGGTCTGAACCTGATCGAAGCTGGAGACGTACTTAATAGGCAATGTATTTCTTGCTTTAATTTTATGAATAATCTTTTAAAAATCTTTAATGACTTGTATTCCCTCTTTTTCAAAGAATGTATTTTTATTTTGACTTATTGTTTCCAAATGTCTATTTTAAATAATTTATTCTGTACAGTATAAGGTTTTTTAGCGGAATGTATCTTTTGAGAAAGGACAAATTAACTTTAGCCCAACCTTAAATTCAACAAAAATCAAATAAAATAGCAGCCTTAACTTATCGACTGGAGGGTTGGGGTGAGGAGTGTGACTGGGGTAGTGTTGAGGAAATATACCAGTCAGCAGTACTGATCATAAACTTATACAATAAATTAAACTAAAAATTCACAGAGAGCACATATTATTTAAAAAAAAAAAAAACCAAAAAACCTGCATATCTGTCTTTGTCTTCACTCTTTTTTCTTACATACCTGGAAAATGTTTTTGAAATAAATGTTTATTTTTATAGAAAATAATTAATATTAAAATACCAAAATGTGTTTTATTTTTAATTTCATGCAGAGATTTTTAAAAAAAGGAATCATTTTAAGTTATACCAATAGTATATTTTGTTAAAGATTGTAATAGGCCTGGCAAGCTATATATAGTGCTGCTTGAAAGTTTGTGAACCCCCAAACATGGTCATTGTTATTTTAGAACAAATTTAAAATAAGCCTATTAAATGTGCATCCAAACATCAATTTGAAAAGTAAATTTTCCAAATAATGAATGTAAAATAAAGGATGTATTTTAACTATTTAAAAAAAAAAGCAATTTATTTCACCAAAACTGAAAATTTGACATGTGCAAAAGTATGTGAGCCCTTTTAGTTAGTACCTTGTGGAACCTCCTTTTGCAGTGATTACTTCAACCAAACATCTTCTGTAGCCACTGATCAGTTACTCACATCTGTTGTTAGGTGTTTTGCCCACTGCTCCTTGCAAAACTCGGCCAAATGAGAGGGTTGGAGGGACATCTGACATGAACCGTCAGGTTCAGTTCTAACCACAACATTTCTATTAAATTGAGATCTAGACTTTGACTAGGCCAATCCAGAGTATGAATCCTCTTCCTTTTAAGCCATTCCTTGGTAGTTTTGCTAGTATGCTTAGGGTCATTGTCTCATTGCAGAACCTGTTTTCGGACAAGCTGATGGCAGGAGATTCTGATCTAGAATTTGTTGATAGGATTGAGAATTCATATTTTCCTGGCTAATATGGAGTTGTCTAAATACAGAGGCAGAAAAGCAGCCCCAGATCTTAATATTTCCACCACCTTCACTGTTGGAATGAGGTTCTTTGCATTGTAAGCAGTGTTGGCTTTTCTCCAAATATGGCAGTTGTGATTGTAACTAGACAATTCTATCTTTAACTCGTCTGTCCAAAGAATGAACTTGCAGAAGGCCTCTGATTTGTCCAAGTGTTCTCTGGCAAAGTTTAAATGGACAGCTCTGTTGTTTGTCTAGAGCATAGGTTTCCTTCTAGAAGCTCTCCAGTGAATGCCATGTCCATTCAATTTTCATCTGATTGTAGACACATGTACATTTACTCCAGATACTGCCAGAGAGATCTGCTACTCTCTTGAGGTGATGTGTGGGTTGGCTTTTACCTCATTTATTTTTCTAGTGTTTCGTGGTGATAGTTTTGATGGGTGTCCACTTCTAGGAAGAATTGCAGTTTTGTTAAATGCCCTCCATTTGTAAATTATTTGTATTACAGTGGATGGATGGAGTTGCAATTTTTTTGAGATGGTCTTATAGCTTTCCCAGATTCATGAAAAGTCAATAACTTCTTGATGTTATCCGATATATCTCCTTTCATCTTGATATTGTTGATCTGTCAGGCATTACAGTAGCTTAGATGGTTTCCCTTCTCTTTTAATCTTTGCTGCCTAACCAATTTACTAAAGATGTCTCATTTGATTGGTCAGCTTAAATTGAATAATTAAGCACACAAATATGTTTCAGCTAAATTTATTACTTGACTTCATCAGTATCTAATGGGGGTGGGTGTCACATATTTTTTGCACATGTCAGAGTTTCAGTTTTGGAGAAATAAATCATATTTTTTAAATAAATGATTAAAATACATCCTTTTTGTTTGTTTGTGTTGATTAGTTGTAAAGTCTACTTTACAAATTGGTGTTTGGATGCACATTTAATAGGCTTATTTTAAATTTTTTCACAATAGCAATAACCATGCAGTGGGGGAATCACAAACTTTCAAGCAGCATTGTATATACAAACAAGTTTGATTGAAAAGAACCAACAAGGTCTTACTGTTTAATTTTTTATTACATTTTTACAACCTTCAAATAAGGAATTTCAAAGTTGTAGATAAACTTTCTAAAGTTCATATTTTGTTATTGTTCAAGTACTTTTGACTGTTACAGTTATTATCAAGAAACTATGTGGTGTCTGTGTGGTAGTTAGAATTCATTTGTCTACATCCTGGTATTCTTTGGGAAGTTTGAATGAGTTTCTATATGTACTTTTAACTTTTTATCTGAATCAGAATTATAAATTTTAATATTTTTATATCTTACTGTGTTGTGCTAGAGAATTTTTCTTGACAGAATCTGTCTTACACATTTAGAAATCTGCAATTCATTCATGTATTGAATATTGTTGCTACATCTGGTATGATGCTTCTGCTATGTATTTAGAGTTTCTTGATAAAGTTCAAAGAAGAATCTGCAATGTTATCAGTCCTGATCTGGCATCACAGCTTCAGTCACTTTTCCATCACTGTAACATAACTTCTCTACCTTTTCTATAAATATTTTCATGGTAATTGTTCTGATGAACTTTCGTCTTTGGTACTTTGACTTTATGAATTTAAGCACACTACTAGATTGGCAGCTTGGTCTCATCATTTTACAGTTGAACTTGTTAGATGTAACCATAAGTTCTGTGCTAACAGTTTTCTTGCTTTGCACTTTTCATATGTGGAACTCTCTTCCAGCTTATTGCTTTCTAATTAAATCTGATCTTCAAAAATTTAGATGCAATATCAATCATTATCTTACGTTTTCTTAATTCTTGTTCTTTTATTGTCTCTTTCCCTAATAATGTTTTTCTTTTTCTTATATTCTTTCACACTCAATAAGTCTTTATGACTTTATTGCTTCATTTGAGGTGAACTAATTAAAAAAATATTTTAAATTTATTTTTTTGAATCAAATTTAAAAATGTATCCTAAATTTTATATATGAAAATTAATTTGACCTATATAGCCACCATTTACACAGGGTTAGGTATATTTAGATTTTTTCTTTTTAAAACCTTTTTATGACTTCAGTATGAACTGTTTTATGGTAAATATAGTAAAGGAAAGATTGTAAAGGAAAGTGTGAAGAAAGGACTATGCATCAACTGCATGAAGAAGGAATGTAAGGTTATCAGTAAAAGAAGCAGCCCAACATGCAAATTACAATTCAGGGATATGAAAGGTGCAAAAATTTAAATGTCTAGGAAGTGTTTTAACAGAGATTGGAAAATGCAACACCAAAATCTGAAGGTGCATTGGGATAGCAAAAGAGGCTTTCCAGAAGTTAAGCAAAGTATTAAGAAACAGGAAAATTTCATTGGAAACAAAGAAATGAGTACTGAACTGTTATGTAATATTCTTACATCTATATAGCAGTGAATGTTGAACCATCTCATCATAGATGAAGAAAAAACTTGAAGCAACAGAAATTTGGTTCTACAGAAGGATACTGAGAATACCATATACAGAATGAAAAAAACTTATACATGGAATCAGAAATTGACATTTCTAGTGCATTTGGAAAGAGGGTTGAAAAATTTAACACCGGATATATTGAAGGCAAGAGGGATAGGGGAAAGTAGAACATAACCCTGCCTAGTGAGCTTGTGACTTGGTAAAACAGGGATTAGAAAATATAGCAAAAATGACAAACTTTACTAAGAGTTACAAAGGGCAGGAAGTTGTTGAGAGTCATGATCACCCACATCTTGAAGAGTCACAGCACATAGAAGAATGGAAACTAATCTTTAAAATATACAAAAGTTTATTATTGACCTGTGCTGCTTTCATTGATTTATGAGAAAAAATGGCTTCAACCCTGACAATAAAAAATTTCTATCATATGGAGGTTGTTATCTCAGCACATACTGAAAATCAATCTTATTGACTTTGATGGCTTATTAAAAGAACTAACAAATAAAATAATCAATATTTCTGCAACAAAAGTGAATCTTTTTTCCTCTCAGGAATTGGGGGTTGTCATAAATTTGTAATTGTGCTGATATCACAGAAATTATTTTTAATGACCTTCTTTTTCAAAAGTTGGAAAATATTTCTTTTAATGTTAGATATCATTATCTCAGTAGTTAAATGCAATTATCTATTTAATTCTCTTCTTTATCTCTATCAGTAATCTCTCGTTCTGTTCATATCTATCTCTCTCGTTCTGTTCATATCTATCTCTCTTCTCATCTACTTAGCTATCCACCTATGCAATTATTAGTAGAAATATATTTTGTGCAAATTCTAAAGTTTATAAATTCTTGTACAATGGTTGTCCTTTTTATATATACCAGCAGTAGATATGTTGATTTTCTTTTTTAACTATTTGAAATCCAGTAGCATTTTCAGTATTTTAATGATTTTGTATATTTTCCATATTAAATATTTAAGATAAATATATATATATAATTTTATGATTTCAGCTTTTCAAAGAATAAATTTATATCTGTATCATGGTTTTGATAAAACTGCATTTTTGTTTCTAAAAATTCCTGCAAACAGTTTAACATTTAAAGAATTGTTAATAATAAATAGTTTATTCTTAAAATGTTTTATACTTGCATAATTGGCAGTAGGGTGTATTTATAATGAGAGCATGGGATTGTAGCTATACTGTTTTAGAGTTGCGTACTATGGTATTAGTGTGTATTTATGCCAGTTGTGCTGAAGAGTTCACAGCTTGACTAACTTCCTAAAATCTAACTAAACAGATATTTTTTTAAAAATATGTTTTTGGTCAGTCTAGGAACTTTTCAGCACTACTTCATATTGATAACATAGTTTCTAATTATAGTATTTAAAACTGGCATACTAATGAGTATATTTCCTACTGAAAAAATGTGTGCAATAAAACAATGGTTAGTGTTAGTCCTGCATGCCATTGCTAGTGAGGATCAAACTTGCTAAGTGTTCCCTTAAGTTGGTCTAGTGGATTAATGCATTGGACCATGAATTTAGTGGCATAGTAATTGTGAGTTCAGTCTCTGGTTTTGATTATACAGACTTAGACTAAAAACAAAGCAAGCAATAACTTAGCAGTACTAGAAAGAACAAGACGAGATATCCCTACACATGTACAGCAGAATGAGAACAAGATAAAAATAAAATTGTTCAGTTCAAAATTCCGTGAATATTACAGGGATTAAAGAAGTCCAGAGAGCATAACGGCTGAAATGTTTTGATAATGAAAAAGAATAAGATATTAGTCAACGTGTAAATCCCAGAATTTTAGACAGAAAATTCTGTTCATTTCATATTGACATTTTTGGGAAAGACATGAATCCATATCATCTCTTGCCAATGACACATACTGGGGCTTTCCATTTCCAAACAACAATGATTTCAAAACAAATCCCCTTAAGGTGTCTGGATGCTAATTTTTACTTTTTTCTAGTTGCTCCTGCAGCCAAGCTAATGTCAAACGCATCACTCTGCATTCCTTTAGACAACATCAATAAGAACTGAGTATCCTAGCATCTAAACCCACACCACTCCAGGCTTATGCCCGGGAGTGATGACTTCCGTGTCGGTTGCACAGTTGTTTACAGAGACAGAAAGAAACCAGTAATCAATAATCTGTTCTTTTTGTTAAAGTTGTCCCATATCATGTGGAACAGTTAAACATGTTTGTTGATCATTTAAGGTATCTCATTAAATTCAACAGGGTCTAAGGAAACAAGGAAAAGAATAAAATCCTTTCTGCCTAACCATATTTTAAGGCCAAGATCTACATATTCATGGATCTCCACAGCTTTCTTATAATCTTGAATTTCTATAACTGTTCTCAGCAAAGGTAGTAGAATGTGATAATTCAATATTGGCTGAAACTTTATTATTAAAACATATTACTTGGTACCATTTCTCATATAGTTGTCTATATGTCGGGGATGTACGTTGAGTTTTTTTCCTTTGATTTCTATTAATATTGTTTTTAGCATAAAAGAGACTCTTATCATATATGACACATATAGATCTCATTAATGCCAACAAATTTTGACTCCTCTGCAAATTAAGAAGTCAAAGGAAATTTTTAACCTTTCTTCTTCTATGTGCCTTCATGATGTGGGTGACCATGACTTTCATCAACCTCCTGTTTTTTGAAACCTGTAGTAAAGTTTGTCATTTTACTATCTTTTACCAACCATTTATTCTTGCCTTCGACATGTCTTGTGAGTATTAGATTTTTAAGCCCTCTTTCCTCATTATGTGCCCTAGAAATTTCATCTATCTCTTTCTGATGCTATGTATGAGAGTTCTTTTTGTTTCCATTTTCTTTAAAACTTTGTCAATGCTCACATGTCAAGCCCATGGTAATCTCAGCATTCTTCTGTAGAATCAAATTTCTATTCCCTCAAATCTCTTCATCTGTGATGAGATGGTTCAACATTCACTGCCATATAGGAGTACCAGTATTACATAACAGTTCAGTACTCTTTTCTTTGTTTCCAATGAAATTTTCTTATTTCTTAATACTTTGCTTAGCTTTTGGAAGAGATTTTTCATTATTTAAATATGCCTTCTGTCCTGTATAAAAACACTTCCTAGATATTTAAAAAAATTTTTTCCCTTGTTTAATTTTGTTAAGTTTGTAATTCACATGTTGGGCTGTTTCTTTTGCTGACAATCATGTGCTTTCTTCTTGCTTTCCTTTACTAACTTCTGTAGAAGTTCCTTTCTGTGTTTGCTATCAACACTGTGTCATCTGCATATCTAATGTTGTTAAGATTGTGGCTTCCAATAACGAATCCTAGTAGGACTTCTAATTCATTCAGGATTGCTTTGCTGTAAACTGACCTAATTATTATGTTCACCCCCGCCCCTCCACATTTATTAGGCAGGGAAGAATATTTACTGATTATTACATTTGATACACATTATGAATACAAAAATTTGATTAATATTTGAAGATACCCTGTCTACAGATAATGCAATAAAAAGCAAAAACAACATTTTTATGTTCAAATATGAGAATAAAGAATGCAAACTGTCATGATTTATGATTATTTTGTAATAATTACCATGCAGACCAGGGGTTTCCAAGCTTTTTCTATGTCATCACCCCCACTTTCACATGGAAAAATTTCCATCACTCAAATATTCAAAAAAATACTGAAATTTTTAAGTTTGTTACTCGTTCATAAACTGACTTTATAATATAGTAAAAAATACCAAAAGGAGATAAAAAATAACACTGGTTTATGTGGCAGCTGCAGCTGTGACTACTGCTGCTAGTACCATATTAAAAAACAAACAAAAGCAAACTTAACCATTGAAAACTATATAGAAAATACCAAAATATTCCTTGTTTGCAGAGATATTTATAGCTTGTATAGGAATGTGGCCCAGTTATTCCCATTTTAACTTCTTGATTTTTTTTTTTTTTTTTTTTTTTAATGCAATTTCTTTGCAGATCTTCTTTGAATATTTTTTGGAGGTGTAACACCACTCATTGAACCTGGTCAACGGTATCCAATAGTGTCATCCCCACAAGTTGATCCTCATAATGTAGCCCTATGCCCTGTGTTAGTCTTCAAGTTCCTTCAGATCTTGATTACCATTTAGCTGACTCTACACTTGTTAGCATATGATTCATTGTTGCTGGTATCATGATGGTAGACATGGTTCCACTTGACTTAGCTGGTGTTTGTTCATGACCATTCATTCCTCTGCTACTTTGTGTTTTTTGATCTCAGAGGGATGAAGCAAACTGAAGTGAAGGCGTTTCAACAACTTGGGAGCTACACAAAAAAAGAATCCTTTGGAACAAAAAATTAACTCCAGTTAAAAATGTAACAATGATTTGGTTTATATATGATTTGTTCTACACACAGCAGTTTTAACCCTTTCCATTTGTTGTTATGATCAAATAAGACTGGGATCTCTCCTTTGGAGTCTGCAGCTTGTATTAATACTAACATAAATTTCTAAGTTCTGGTCTTCAGGGCCAGCACAAGGTCCTTAGTCAGGAGGGTCTTGACGAACAGTGTGGATTCCAGTAGTAGCAGTATGGGGGGACATTTTGTGTTTGTCTTTCTCTCTCTCAGCTGTCCAAAATCTCCAGCTTGTATAGAGTCCTGTGTCTGGCAGGGGTAGGGTTGACTAGGGTTTGGGTTTGGTTGTCTTCTACCTTAAGCATCTTCAGTATAGGTATACACAAATTATTGGAGTATACTCTTAGGCAGATCATTTACATAAAGTCAAAAGAGGGTTGAACAGAGTGAGCCCTGAAGGACACCTGCATTGATCACTTGGGCCTCAGAGGACTCATTAAGAAGGACTTGATAATTAAGAAGACTCTCTCTGAATCCATTGCTAGAGAGCTTGTGCAGTAACCCTTTTATGCCACACTTTGTCACATCGGGGGATGCCTTTGGTTTGGCATCAACTTTGACACTGACTAGTGAATGATCTGAAATTTATAAAAATTCAGGGAAGCATTTTTCATGAAAGGATGTGAGGAAGAAGTTAAGGAGCTTCGCTTGATATCCTTTTGCATCAGTAAAGTTGGTTGATTTTATTTAACGAAACATCATCTTCTATGGGCTATTCAGCACTGAAATCTAAATATTTTATAAGAAATTTTATGCTTTCAACTACAGTTTTTGTACATAATTTTATGCTTTCAGAGTAAAGGTATGTTTTTTAGATATTTTTTTTTTTTTTTTTTTTTTTTTTTAATCGGTATCATCTCATGCAAGGTAGTAAAGCTACTAAGACACAAGGGGTTACAGGGTGTGGAAGAATTAGGAACAGAAACATTAATAATGACTGGAAAAAGAAAAGAGTAATCAGGAGGACAGTTGATAGTGATTGACATTGCATTTAAATTTTTGTAGATTAAAGTTGGTTGGAAAGCATGGAGCCAAAAGAGAGTTCCACAAATGAAAAGTGCAAGAAAAGAAGCTATTAGCATAGAATTTATGTTTACCTCTAGCCAGCTCAATTTTAAATTGATGAGATCTTGATGCCAGTCTAGTACCATGCTTAAATTAAAAATGTCTAGGTATCATAGTGAAGAGCTCATCTGAACAATTACCATGAAAGTATTTATAGAAAAGGTACAGAGATGCAACCCTATGGTAATGGGAAAGTGACTGAATCCGAGCTGCCTTATTACAACCAATAATATTGCTGATTCTTCTTTGGATCTTATCAAGGAGCTCAAGGTAAACAGCAAGTGCATCAGACCATATTTGGCAGCAATATTCTAAGCATGGACAAATGGTAGACTTATAGATATGTAAGATAGATTCTAGAGAGAAAAATTATATTTTGTTGATCATGGATTATGTTATTTAAGTGATAGCAATTATGTGTGAAAAATAATATCAGCCAAATATCTGCCAAGGTTTTGGTGGCACACCTCCATTCGATGGTCAAAATTTTTAATGACGTCTCTGCATAGTTGCTCCTTGATCTTACCAATATGCCTTATTATCTCATCCTTCAGCTGTTGAATTGTTCTTGGCTTGTTGGCATAGACCTTACTTTTGAGATGGCTCCAAAGGAAGAAATCTAAAGGCGTCAAGTCACATGATTGTGGTGGCCAATTGACTTCATTGTTTCGAGAGATGATGTGACCTGGGAACTTCTCATTCAATAAGACCATTGTTGCATTGGCTGTGTAGCATGTGGCACTGTCCTGTTGGAACCACAAATCTTCGCATCCGTAACATTAAATTTAGGCCATAAATTGACAAAGTTAAATCTGAAAGGATAAGAAAAAAATCATTAGATGCTTAAACTTAATTCATATTTAAAATTGGTCCAAGTTAAAATGTAGCCCAGTCCAGCAACCTTGCTCTATATTGCAGAAAAAAAAATAAAAAACCTTATTTACAAATCATTGTGAAATATTTTTTCTTATTAATTTCAGTGTTTTTCATTACAGTCAGATTCTCAGATTGATGGCTTCTCTGATGTATTTGATTATGTTAACTTGTAAACCAGATTTAATTTTCATTCTACAGTTGTCAACTTGTCTTTATATAATACAAACCTCTTGCAGATCTTCTGCTTAGCATGGTCCTGATTGTGACTTCATGTTGCATGTATACACATATCACACATTGTTGGTAATAGTAGTAGCAGCCTTAGTTCAAACAATTGTCATATCCACTTTAGTCTTAGTCACTGAGCATGCTCACTCATCACTTCCTGTCACTGAGCATGCTCACTCATCACTTCCTGTTTTTTAAACAGTTATTGGATTTTCTATATTTTTCTTCTCTGTTGTTTCACTTGACATTTTTCTTTATCGTTTTATACAGGGTATTTATTTGATGATGCAGCATATTGTGAATGTACTTTCTTGAACATTTTTGACAGCATTAATCTATTTTATGAATGATTTATAATTAGGAAGAAAATATCTTGAAAACAGTATCCTTATAGCTCATATGAATTATAATAAGATGATTATTATGATCTTGAATTTTTTGATTAAATGAAATGTTATTAACCTTCATTCAAAATATTAAGAAACAGAAAAATTTAATTAGAAGAAAAGAGTACTGAACTGTTATGTAATACCAGCTCTTTTATATATTAAGTTGGTGCAAAAATAATGTCGTTTTCTCACATATGTTACTATGTGAGAAAACGACATTATTTTTGCACCAATCTAATAGCAGGGAATGCTGAACCATCTCAGAGTTAGGGATAGAGATGTGGATGCTGAAAAGATGTGAGCAACAAAGTTTTATAGAAAATGAAAACAAAAGGGCCCTTATACTCGACATCAAAAAGAGATAGTTGAAATTTCTAGGGAAGATAATGAGAAAAAAGAGCTTGGAAAATTTGATACTCACAGGACATATTGAAGGCAAGAGGGACAGAGTAAAACAATGCATAACCTACCTAGTGAGTTTCAGTAAATGGATAACAGAACAGAGTTTAGGAGAGATAGACAAAATTTATTAAGAGTTACAAAGGACAGGAAATCGTGGAGAGCCACGATCACCAACATCCTGAAGGGACAAGGCAAATAGAAGCAAAAGAAGATAAAGCATTTTTATCATCCTGTCTGAAAATTTGATATTTTTGTACACCTGTACTAAAATATTTGGGGGCTATTTTAGTGAAACATCGCCTGTATTTTTAATTGATTGTATTATCACGTCCAATATGCCTATGTTATGGAATTGAATCATTCAGCTGATATACTTGGGATAACCTTTTAAGCAAATAAGTGGATACTCAGGTTGGGTACCAAGTAAGGTACCAGATTCTTGGCTGGTGGGTGATATCAGCTTGATTTTGAAATTTTGGTAAATATCCAGATACTAAAAAAATGTATGTACTAATATTGTTTCACTTATTTTGACTAAGTACAAGTGTATCAATTTCCTGATGCCTACTTAAATTTTATTATTCTAATCAAGTTCTTGGATCAGGGGAGTCACTTCAAAAGTACCTTGCATGATGCTGGAGTGGTGGATCTTTTTTTTTTTTTAAATCTTGTTCACCTTTTCACAAAAGTATAAAGGCTGCTTTCATTCAAGTAATTTTTGGTATCTTTTGTAACAGTTGGAGAAAATGCTGTATTTGTATTTCAAAAAGAAAAATTGAGTATTGCTACCATATCTAGGCTGGAACTATCCAGTTCTCACTTGCCTGCCTTGATAGAGTTCAAAACCCATTTTTCTCACAGATGAAACAATGTGAGCCTCTTGTTACTCTACTGATATTTCCATGGCATGTGTTCTGATGAACTACATTTCTTAGTCCCCTTCACCACTTCCCTTTACAACGGGGACCCACCATCCTACATACAGACGTGTGAATCATGTCCATTTCCTTCATATTCTATTAGTAAGAAGTAAGTTCCATTTGGGCAGCTTCTTCCCAAGATCTGGTGCTTTGTGGAACAAACTCCTAGCAGAATATTTTCCTAATCACCACAGTCGTCTTGACCTCTTCAATTTTAAATACAAATGTCTATGCTTGTTAGCTGATAATGTATTGTATGCGCATAGTTTTTAAAAAAGTATGTTAATAACGAAAAATACAAAATGTTTAAAAAAATAAAATATCTATGTAATAATTACCATCAATATCTAATTCATTTGACACATGATTTGCATTTGGTTACAGAATTAATGTATCAGTTTCATTTTAAATTAAATTGATGTCAGCATTTAGTTAGTATCAACCAACGGCAAATTCCTTTACTGTCATAACTGATGGGTTGATTTTGTGCAATGTATCACTTTTCATGGGGGCACACAAACAGGAAAATTACTGCACCTCAACATCCTCCAAACTATTAGTAATAGTAGTTATTTACTTATTCTTAATTTTGTTTTCTCTGCTGTGGACACATGGTCCAGTGGATAAAAGCATTGTCTGAGTGATCAAAAAAATGACTTGACCCAAACAAAGAGTTGTGAGTTCAATCCCTGGCCAAAGTAGAGGGAACAAAAACTTGGAGAGTTGAGTTACTAAGTGGAATTAACTGAAACAGATATCCAAAGGCATGGCATGTGTAATTAAAACAGTCTACCCTCGTGGACTCGGTTTGAAATTCCAATGTATATCACCTGAAGAAGTCTAGAGTGTATAACAAACGAAACATTGTGAATATGGCAGTAAAGATGAAGACAACAGTGTAAATAGTTACACTACCTCATCTCAGAAATATAGACAGATATAGAAGTATGTAAATTTCTATTTTTCCTGTTTTTTTTTTTTTAGATAAAGCATTGTCAACTATTATTAATTTCTGTCTTTTATCTTAATTTGACTTGCTTGTTTACACTAGTAGTATTAAAAGACATAGCAAAAAGACAAACTTGAATAAAGTTTTCAAAGGATAGGAAGTCATGATCGTCAACGTTCAGGAGGCATACAGCACATAGAAGTATTGATACTAGTCAATTATTAAAATCATGAAAATGTATGGTTAATGAATAATTATAGCTAATGATATATCAGTGTTCTTTTTATCATTCTTTTTTTTATGTAGCTTTATTCAAATTTGATTAATAATTTGTTGTCTTGTATCCTCAGCTTTATTATTCTCATCACCAGTCTGCTATGAATAATGATGTCGAAACTTCAGATAAAGCAGGTGAATTAAAGTTTAATTTTCACTTAAGTAAATGTGTTGGGATCCATCTACCCAGGTTTTTATTGCTATCTGAGTGTCTGGATTCCAAACATTTAACAATAGCAACACATCTTTTAAATGAGAGATAAAAAGGTTTATTTTCTGAAGGAAAAGTAGAAGCAGAACCTCAGTTGAAATAAAATTTATATATTCTTTTCAGAAATATACAATAACAATAAAATGTTCAATTTTCCTTGCTGTGAAGTTTTGTTTTTTTTTTTTTGTTTTTTTTTAAGGATTTCACCCCACGCAAGGCGGGAAGCCACTAGGATACAAGGGGTTACAGAAAATTTAGAGCAAGATCAGATAGGAGTGATAGAAGAAAGGATGAGGGTAGTGGATAGATCAAGGCAACTGGAGATGTCAATTGACATTACACTTGAATAGCTGGAGATTATAGCTCACAGGGAAACAGGAAAAGGGAAGGGAGTTCCACAGGCGAGAGGTGCGAGACATGAAGCTATTAGAGTAGAAGAGACGGCTACATTTAGGAGTTTTCACAGTGAAGGGGTGAGAGTGGGATGCCAGCCTCGTAAGGCGCTGGAACTCATGACGTCTGGGAACCAGCGAATGCAGCTCCTCGGAGCAATTTCCATGAAAGTATTTGTAGAACAGACAGAGGGAGGCGACAGCGCATCTGTGAGAAAGTGACTGTAGACGAGACGCCAGGGCAGGGCCAACTACATTGCATATCCGCCTCTGGAGCCTATCAAAAACCCCGAGGCAAACAGAAGGGGCATCAGACCATATATGGCAGCAATACTCCATGCAAGGGCGAATTTTTGATTTGTAGATCTGGAGGATTGACTCCGGGGAGAAAAATTTCCTGGCGCGGCTCAGTGAGCCAACTTTCCTTGCAGTGGACAAGGCAATTGACTCAATGTATTTATTCCATCTCAGGTCAGCAGTCAACGTGAGACCGAGAAGCCGCAGAGAGTTGCTCTCGAGAAGTTGAGCGTCAGACATTCTAATGGAGGGAAGGGAGGGATCTCTGTGGTGATTAATAGAGAGCAGTTTTGTCTTAGAAGTGTTGAAGTTGACCAGCCAATTCATGCCCCAGTTCACAATCAATTGGAGGTCCTTTTCGAGACGCACGGCCAGGCGAGTTTTGTCAACGAGACTAGATTTGTTTTTGAGGCAGGAATAAATTGTGGTGTCATCCGCGTAGATGCCAACTTGGGAAGTTATTGCGTCAGGAAAATCATTTATGTAGATAAGGAATAGAGTGGGGCCTAGGATGGAGCCTTGAGGAACACCTGCATTCGTGGGATAGGAACTGGAGGAGAATCCATTGAGAACGATCTTCAATTTACGGTTTGACAGGAATGATCGTATTAGGTTATATAATCGACCCGTAATGCCATAACCCTGGAGCTTGCGAAGAAGGCCGGCATGCCAAACCCTATCAAATGCTTTGGAGATGTCTAGTGCCATGGTTCGGGCTTCCCCCATTGTTTTGAAGAGCTCGGTAAACTGTTTCAGTGATGGCCGTAAGCACATCAGCTGTAGATCGGGCAAAGCGGAAACCATATTGCTTGTCTGAGAGCAGATTATGGGATGTGAGGTGGTTAACCACCCCGGTATTGATTAGGGCTTCGAAGACTTTGCCGAAGAGGGGAAGGAGACTGATAGGACGGTAGTTGGAATTGTCAGAGGGGTCGCCGGAGTTCTTGAAGACATGAACGATCGAAGAGGACCTCCAGCAGTAAGGAAAACAAGATTCCTTGAGGCAGTAGTTGTATAGTTTAGAAAGGGCGGGCGCCAGTTCAGGCGCGCATTTCTTCAAGACAATGGCTGGTATCCCGTCCCCACCACTAGCCTTGTTGGGGTCTAAATTGGAGATAACCCCATCTTTGGTACTGGGCGTTATGTTTAACCCACTCAATATGGCCTCAGTTCTAAGAGGGAAGTCGGGTATGGGTACACCGGAAGAGTCGAGCGTCGAGTTGAATGAAAATTTCCGAGCAAAGCATTCAGCCTTGTCGGTAGAGGAGGTCAGGACTTCGAACTGGTTGAATAAAGGAGGTATAGAGGGTTGGCAATTGTTCACTACACTCTTGCAGAGACGCCAATAATCTTTGGAGCTAAATTTGCGAGATGCAATACGTTCCTTCATCCGAGCTGCAAATAGTGACTTAGCATCGTTGAGAACACGCTTACATTCGTTACGGGCGTAGGCAAAGAGACGTCTATTGCAGTCAGACATGTCGCTATGGAATAGGTGGAAGTAGTGGTTCCTATGGGCGATGGCGGCTGAGCAAGTAGCCGAGAACCAGGGGGATGATCGTGACTTGACCCTATATTTCCTTGATGGGATGAAAGCGTTGATTCCAGCTTTAACCCAGGAAGAGTCTTCAGAAGCACATTCTTGGATGGGGAGCTTAAAGACTCCATCCCAGGGGACATCGCGAAGGAAATCACGGAATGCGTCCCAGTCAGCTCATTGATTTTATAAAGTAATTAAGTGTTCTTAGTTCGTTGTTAAATGTGTGAACAGACTTACTTTATGACAGTCAGCCTAATGTGTTTGGGAGTTCGTAGACAAAGGCTTAGTAGATAGTTGCTGATTAATCCCTTCTATTGTGTGTGTGGTCAAGGCCCTAGTTGATGGCTGCAGGCTGTCTCTCTTCCATTGTGTGCATGTGTAGATCAAGCTGGCCTCTATTTTTATATTCATAAAGGGATTCAAAATCTAATTTCACATAGAGGTGTGAACTTTTTGGATAGAAGGTTTTCATTAATTAGGAAATAAGTTCACATTGGATTGCAAAAATCTTTTTCTCGAATTTGCAGGAGTGGTGAAGGGAGTTATTATTGTTATTTTCTAAATGGTCCAAAAATGACATGTGGTAGGTCTACAACTATGTCTGCAAATATTTTGGTGGTATGTGTCCTAGCAATGATTGTTTATCTAACAAACCTTCTGGTGGGATTATATTGGTTGAAAACTATATATAGGAATTAATTCTTATAAATGAGTCAACTTCAGAAATAGTTTTTATTGCAATGAAAAGTTTTAAATTCACAATCTGATGTTTAATAGACGATAGGTGAACCTATCTACTCCTTTTTGTTTTGTCCTTAGATTTTGAACTCTTTGTATTTTCTGGATAATTCTAAACACTTCAAATACCTTGGTGTATGGATCAGTTATAACAAATTTAGTATAGAAGAAAAGGAAATTGAACATAGAATAGGCTGCACTAGAGGTAGTTCTGCCCAACACTGTAAACTGTTACAAAGCCAAAACATTAGCTTGAAAACTTTAATAATGATCTTGAATAACGTCATCAGATCGAGATTTTCATATGGATGTGATGAATGGCACCAATCCTGTTCAGAAATATCTAAACTGTCAGCTGTATTCAAACGCTTACTCAGATCAGTGGTTAAGAATGGGTTTGGGTGAGTGAAGCTTGTGGGTCTGTATAAAGACTACCCTTCTTTGAACATTGTGAATTGGTGCTACAGAATCACAAACAAAGAATTGTACCAAATGACAAAAAACCATATCACCTGATGACTATCAACAGCAACAACTAAAATGGAATTTAAAAAAAAAAAAGAATAATTACTCTTACAATTTGAAATATGTTTCAGCTTTAAATATAACCCACAAAGGATTGATGAGTTGTAAAAAAAAAAAAAAAAAAAATCAAACAATACTCCACTGGACATAGCTATATAGAGCTGACCATGAGAGAAACATTTGAATCATTTTCTAATGTTTGTATTGGTAATACTAATAAAAATTAATTCTGCAAACTTACCGTTTTTTTTTTGCTTGTGTAAATAATTTGGTGCATTTAAGAAAATCTAATTAAACAGAGTATTTTGACTAATTTAAATAATTCTATAATTTTTAGCACTTTGTTCAACTAATTTGTCATAATATGAAATTGCAAATGACAACAAGGCTTATTATGAATGCTATAGATTTTCTAACTTACAACCTACCAATGCAGAAATAAATTCTTGTTATACAAACATGATGAATTTAAAAATAAATTTTGCTGACAGCAACCTTGCTTATATATGGCAATTTTTAAAATTTGAATTAATAATAACACAGAATAAATATTTATCAAAATATACTTTTAAAAACTGTTATGCAAATCAAATGTTACCACTTATGTCGTAAATGTCATTTAGTAATATAGATAAAAAGATAGCAAATTTTCATTGCCTGTTAACAGTATGGGTTGTTTTTTATTGTTTTTTTTTTTAATATACTGATTCACTGAATACAAGGCTCAACAGCCACTTAAGGTAGAGGGTTAATAAATCAGGTTGTTTTAAAGGAAGGATAAATAGAAATACATATTATGAAGATAAGTAGGATAGATATCAGTTGAGACTGGACTTGAAGAATCCAAGATTGTAGTTGTCAAGGAAGCATTTTTTGGGGAGTCTGTTCTGGGGAGAAGCTGTCTCAGTGGAAATTACTCATGAAAAGGACATGAAGGAAATGGGGGATGGTTTGCCACTGTGAACATGTGGAACTAAATATTGTAACTCATCCCCACATCTGCTATAGTAATAGTGATAGAGTAATGAGAAGCTAACAGTGTTTCATCTGTCAGATAAGTGTTGCATGGTGAGGAATAATTCATCACCCACAAGGGCGTTTTGTTCTACAGATGTAAGGTGGGAGACACAGACAAAATTTAGCCTTATGTGGATTTATAAAAGATTGTTTCTACCCTTTGTTTTATTTGAACACCATTTCTATATGGTGATTTTCTAAGACTATTGCTTAGATGTGTCACAAGGCCAAAAGTATGGGGTGCCACACCATTTCTATATGGATTGACTGTATATAATATTTGAGGCTTATGGCCATGTCATGTTGAAACACCAGTTCCTCTACGATCACTAAAGGTAAGCAATGTTGAACTTTGTACTAGACAGGTGACTGCTTGAAAATACCAGGTTCTGTAAGCTTGGATGTTCAGGTGGTGTAATGGATAATGGCTTGGAATTGTCAATTGGAGAGCTGAGTTCTAATTCCAGTTTGGTTTGTTATCTTCACTTACACACAAATACCCTTGGGAAAGGTATGGATCTGCTTCTTCTCTTCCCAGCTATGAGTTAATTAGTAATACATGTATCACCAAGTCATTATTATCACGAAAAAAAATTTCTTACAATGTAAAAATAATCTGCAAAAAGTTGATAAGCCATAGAAAATGAATCAATCAATGAAATACTGATTGGCTACATAGGCATATCTTTTAGATTTATTTACATTCTCTAGGATATAAGTGTAAAGAAGCTAACATGGCCACAAAATGAGAGTCAGTTTATATATTGATTGTAATATAGAATTGATCCCCTACTTTATATCCACATTATAAAGCCATAAAAAATGAATCAATCAATCACACATGTGAAAATTTCAGATAGAGTATACCTGTAAAGGGACAATATGAAAAAATACAAAAAGAAAACTTATCTCAGCTGACTTGTTTTGTCCTCTGAGGGAATTTATAAAGTCAAATCTAAGATTTTATTTTGTGACAAGTATTTATATACAAGAGCAAAAATGTTATTGGTTTTTTAAAAATCTTTGGTATCTTTGCTCATGAATATTCATCAGGTTGGCAGAAAAGTCAGGCAAGTTCATGGACGTTGGGTGATACAGTTGAATGTCTAATAAACGAATGTGAGCAGGAGGTATTTTTTTGAAAAACTAATAACATTTTATGTTTTTTTTTTTTTTCAGTCATGTGTATAATATTTGATAAATCTTTGTTTTTTGATTGCTTTTTAAATTAATTCTCTTTTCCCCTCCCCCTCTATTCTACGTTTACATAACGTTGCTACCAATTGGTGACAGTTTATATTGCTGTGACTAGTTGTTTAAAACACTCTCAAAAGAAATTAATCTTTAGATGACACATATTCACATTTGAAAGGATTGATATAATTATTGGTTAATTCCATAATGTTCCACTAATAAAATTTGGCAGAAGACGGTCATAAAGATTCCAAGAAATCATATTTACCCATAAAACTATGAATAATTGTAAGCAGGAAATAATCAAGATGAGGATAGGATATATAAACAGTTGATCTCAAAACCAATCAAATAATCTATTAAGACCATTTCACCCCATGCAAGGCAATGAAACCACTAAGACACAATGGTTTACTGAGTGTGGAAGAACAAGAAAAAAAGAGAAACATTAGGGAATGAGAAGAATAGAAGAGTAATCAAGACAGTAGATAGTGATTGACATTGCATTTAAATTTCTGACGGTCAAAGTTGGCTGAAAAGCATGATGTCAGAAGGGAGTTCCAAAAATGAGAAGTGTGAGAAAATAAACTGTTAGAATAGAACTTATGGTTACATCTAACCAATTCAGCTGTGAACTGATGAGACCTAGCTACCAATCTAGTACTGCGTTAAAATTCATAAAGTCTAAGTACTATAGTGAAGAGTGCATCTGAACAATTACCATGAAAGTATTTATAGAAAAAGCATAGGGAAGCTACATTACAGTGGTGGGAAAGTGACTGAAGCTGAGATGTCAGCTCAGGACAAATAATATTGCTGATTCTTCTTTGTATTTGATCAAGAATTGCTAAATACACAGTGGGAACACTGAGCCAGATGTGGTAGCAGTGTTCAAAGCATGGACCAACGGTAGACTTATAAATATGCAAGATAGATTCTGGAGAGAAAAATTGTCTAGAATGACACAATAACCCAACTTTCTAAGCAGCAAACCTAGCAATGGATTCAATATAGTCTTTCCACTTCCTATTAACTGAGAATGTTTAATCGAGAAGGTGCAATGAGTCTTTCTTATGGAGGTTAGCATCAGCCATGCTGATGAGAGGAAGGAAGGAAGGGCTCTTTCAGGTGATTAATATAAAGAAGTTTCATTTTGGAGACATTAAATTTAACAAGCCACTTCTTGCTCCTGTTAACAACAAAATGTAGGTGATTTTTTAGATCACATGACAATGATGATTATGGTAATATTACAGTGATAGTAAAAAGTTTTAAATTTCTGCTTAAAATCATTAATTTTACTCATATTTTTTCATCTACAGCTACAGGTAAAATAGTAAGGTAGACGAGGCTATTTAGCCTTTGTAGTGTAATCAATGAAAAAGACAACCCTGAATTCAAAACTATTGAGAAAGTATTAGGGGAAAACCACTTTACTAACTTTCCCTAGAAAAACCATAGCAATTCACAGATGTAAAAGTAAAAGGAAACTGTAGAGAGCTATGATCAGAAAGAGACATAACATTTAAAAACATTGCAAAAATCCATTTGATGTTTGAGACTTTCCCGATACAGTAAGTCTTACGCTGCAACAGTCTCAACTTACAATGATTTGCGGTTACAATACAATCTTTATTAATCTTGTTTCCTAGCTGTATGTCATATTAGATTGTACATTTGCTCTCTTTTGTTTGTGCTGTGTTTGTGGAAACTTATTGCTTTTCATTATGGCTTTCAAGCATGTAACCTCTTCTGAGTATGGTGCTTCAAAGAAAAGGAAAGCCATCACCATAGAAGTGAAATTACAGGTACATTCTAACTTACATAGAAAATCTCATCGTGACGCATTATAGGAATAGAATTCTGTCATAAGTCGAGGACCTGTATAAGCTATGGCTTTATTATTTGTATCAATGAAAAGGTGTGGCAGGGAGTCATGGTTACTTATGTCTTAAAGGGAAATAGCATTTAAAGAGAAAGAAGTGTTTATTTAGGTTGTGTGGAAAGTAATTGTTTAAAGTGAAAAAAAATCCAATCATAATGATTTCTCAAAAAAATATCTGATCATCTGAAATTACCAAAGAGTCAATATGAAACTTTTTTTTTTTTTTATTTCCTTCTGAGAAATGTTTGATGTGCAGGATAAACATAATACTGAAATAAACATTTTCATAATTTGAAGATTTTATCTTGATGTACTTCACTGATTGGCACAAATTAAAAGTGTTAAATTGAGTGAGTAGGAAGGATCAAGTTGAACCTCCGTACACAGAAATTGGATCTTCTATGTTTGTTCTGCTAAACAGAGTTTTGTTTTCTCTATGATAGTTACCAATTCTGTTGACAAAATGTGGATGTTTTTTATGTTTTAATTCACTTTATTAAATATTTCAATTTCTTTTTTTAAAAGCTTCTTAAATGAAGCATTTTATTTAATTTATTACCGTCTTCATTTCATATTATTATTATCACTGTTAGTCTCAGAATTCTGGGTTGATAAACTTTGCCCAACAGAATAAACAGTGCAAAATTAGAAACCATGAGTGTAGCTTTCAATGGAACTTGGAGTCATATCCAATACCTTGGTAGTTCAATTTTCAGAGGTGTTAATATAATTCAGCCATGAAAGCTTTAAGGATTAAGTGGATCATAATCTCTAGTCATTCTGTAATCTGTGAGAGCTATGATCAGAAAGGAACATGACATTTAAAAATGTTATAAAAGAATTACATTTTAGGATTGTTCTAAAAAGCAACAATAATATGATAGAATAAGACTAGTAATAAGAGAATAGTAATAATGAAGAGTTTATCAATCCAGGAGTATTGGGCTATAAATTGTTCTTTTTTATCTTTTCTTGTTTTTTATCTCGTTCCAATTTCTTTTCCAGATTTATGATGCTGGGGATTTTACATTATTGTGCTCTGAATCAAACCGCTGTGGTGAGAGGTGGATTGGTGGTGACTTCATTTCCGTGGACAAAGTGGTTGTCTGGAGTAATGAGGGAAAAGGTTATCTCTTTAAACTACCCACAAAGTAAGTTTAATTTATTGATTTGCTTCTAGATTCGACTGTTTAAAAATTCTATTTAATAATTTTATTCTGTTTTAGGGTTTTAAGAAAATCTTTTGTTTTTAGCTTGGATTTCATGCAAATTCAAAGACCTTATTTTTATTTTGAAAGAGAAATGTTCATGTTGTCAGAGTCATGAAAACTTTTTTTTTTTTTACTGGCATTTTCAGGAAAAGTTACATTTTTAATTTAAATATGTATATATATCATATAAAAATCATATTATGTGTAGAACAGTTTCATAGGGTTTGATAGCACTAGACAATAACATTTTTTTTTTACCATTTCACTCTGCAAGGTAATAAAGCCACTAAGATGCAAGAGGCTGTTAAGTAAAAAAAAATTGCATATGGGAATTTTCTGACTTTAATGCATTAGTTGTTCACCATAAGACTGACTGAAAGATTACAGTTTTCATTAAAGGAGAAATTAATCTATTGAAGCTGAAATGTTTAGAAAATGCACTAATTTTTGGGTTTTTTTCATAGTAAATTTCCATTCAGGTTTGGACAGGATATCACCTTTTAAATGAGATTAGCTAGATTGTGCATCTAGGCACATTGAACATCACAAAATTGAAATTTAAATTTAAAGTTAAGCATTTCTGCATCATTAGTGTTTCTCTTGATGCATAATTATAAAAAATGTTTTTCATACCTACCCCTGTATATATTTTTTTTGAATCATTTCAAGTAAGGCAATAAAGCCACTAACATGCAAGGGGATACTGAGAGTAAAAGAATCTGAGAAAACAAAAACATTATTGAGAGAAGACAACAAAAAAACAGGAATTAAGATAAAAGATAACGATTGACATTACATTTCAATTTTTGAAGATCAAAGTTAACTGGAAAGCAAGAAGCCAGAAGAGAGTTCCACAAGTGAGAATTTTTTTATTTTTTTAACAATGATGTTTACTCTGTACAAGGCCCAAGAGCCACTTGAGGTAGAGTGTTATAGAATAAGAGGCACAGTTTATGGGGATGTGTGGGGAAGCATAATGGAGAGTGGCTCAGAATTGGTTCTCAGCATGCCAAGTTTCAATTCTAGTTGAGGCATGGTGGAATAATGGATAGTGGTTTGGTTTAGGGAATTGGAGATTGAGTTTGAATTCCAGTCGAGTTCCTTACATTCATTTACATGCTAATATCCTTGAGAAAGGTATGAATCCATCTTTTCTACCTCTAGCTATGAGTAAAGTAGCAGAACAGACTAGGTTCTATAGCCTTGGTTGGCTACTAGTCTGGTAGAAGGAAAACCGACCTTGAGAGTTTTGGGATCTGTCAAACCATCTTGCCCAGGAAATACCACAGCTACTGTAGCTATATACATGTGGTGCCCTTATGACCCTAATGGGTTTACAGAGCTTGTGATTGGGAATATGTAAAATTTTGGTACCAAATGAATGAACATTTTAAACTTGTAATTGTATATGCTATGTAAAATAAGGATGTTTATATTCAAAATAAAATTCATAGAAGAATCTGCAATGTTATTGGTTCTGACCTGGCACCTTGGCTTCAGTCTCTTTCTCACTACTGTAACATAGCTTCCCTGTGTGCTTTTTATAAATATTTTCATGGTAATTGTTCTGATTCTCTTTGGTACCTTGACTTTACAAAACACTTTGGCCTGGAAAATCGAAGAGCCAAGTTCAAATTCCAGTTGGGTTTATTACATTCACTTCCATGCTAATATCCTTGGGAAAGGTATGAATCCATCTCTTTTCCCCCCCAGCTGTGGGTTGAATAGGACAACAAGCTGGGTCCTATAGCATTAGTTGACAACCAGTCTACCACAAAAAGAAACAATGGCCTACTGGGAGAAAATCTTTTGCCTACAGTCACAAATTGAAAGAGACACGATCACCCAAGCATGTATCACATATGGTACTTAACTGACTAGACTGGTAGCTAGGAGTCGTCATTTTTACATTTGAAAAGGCCAAATGTAACTAAGTTCTATGTTACTATTTTCTTCTCTTACACTTCTCACTTGTGGAACTCTCTTCAGGCCTCTTGCTTTCCAATCAACTTTGATTTTCCAAAAATGAAATGTAGTGTTAATTGTTATCTTCTTAAATCCTGTTCTTTTATTGTTCTTTCTCCTTAATGTTTTTTTCTCTCAAATTCTTTCTTGCATTTTAGTGGGAGAAGTATTAATAAAAGACTAGAAAAACCTTTAAAAATATCACGATTTTCCAATTTTAATATTCTGATGAATCTTAAATTAATTATTGAGTAAGCTTATGGTGAATTCTACAATAAAATATCTGTAGAAATTCCCCTAATGCATCGTTGAATATTTGACCATAACAACTTTAACGAAATATGGTGAAAACAATCATAAATATGAATCTTGGTGATTATTTACATGAGCTTACGCAATCATCAACTCAATTCTTAAGGTTCATCAAAAAATTAAAATAGAAAAACTGAAAATATCATGTGTCTTTCTAGTTTTGTTAAAGTTGTTAAGCTCAAATATTTAACGATGCGATAGGGGAATTTCTACGGATATTTTACTGTCGTAGAACTCATAAACCTGCTACTGGTAACATGTAACCCAGTACAACCTGCTGCATGGACAGGTGGTTGGTGCCTAAACCTACTTCACCACTAGTCTTACTGTTAGTGAGGAGGGCGGCATGTCACCACCACAGGACAAAAAACAAAACCAGTGGATAAGCTTCTTATACGAGCCAATGGCCAAACTCACACACACACACACAAACACATTATCCCTCACCGACTTGAAGTTTCATGCACAATGCAATCTTCAGGTGCTAAGTATAGAATAGCCATTACATAATTTAAATTTTTAAAAATATATCTAGTTATCGCAATGTTAGTGTAGTTATATATTATACTGGGATTACAGTTTTTTAATTTAATTTTATTATATATATATATATATATATATATATATATATATATATATATATATATATATACATAAATATATATATATATATATATATATATATATATATATACATATATATATATATACATACATATATATATATATACATACATACATACATACATACATATATATATATATATATATATACATACATATATATATATATATATATACATACATATATATATATATATATACATACATATATATATATATATACATACATATATATATATATATATACATACATATATATATATATACATACATATATATATATATACATACATATATATATATATATATACATACATATATATATATATACATACATATATATATATATACATACATATATATATATATATACATACATATATATATATACATACATATATATATATATATACATATATATATATATACATACATATATATATATATATATATACATACATATATATATATATATATACATACATATATATATATATATACATACATATATATATATATATACATACATATATATATATATATACATACATATATATATATATACATACATATATATATATATATATATACATACATATATATATATATATATATATATACATACATATATATATATACATACATATATATATATATATATATATATATACATACATATATATATATATATATACATACATATATATATATATATATATACATACATATATATATATATACATACATATATATATATACATACATATATATATATATACATACATATATATATATATATATATATATATATATATATATATATATACATACATATATATATATACATACATATATATATATATACATACATATATATATATATATATATATATATATATATATATATATATATACATACATATATATATATATATATATATATATATACATACATATATATATATATATATATATATATATATATAAGGCTAGAATAAATCTCAAGCCTTGGATGATGGTGTCTGGATAAAAAACACTCGGTGTACTTGAACTGCTATGAGTGTCTGAGTTGGAGATCAGAAAGTGTACCCAGCCTTGTAAAAAAAACCTTACCTGAAATCATTACGAGAAATCCTCTATCAGGCTGGATTCACCTTACTTTGTGCAAGATTAATCTTGGTCTTGCCTCAGCAAAAAAACAAAAACCCGGCTATATATGTATGTATGTATGTATGTATGTATGTACGTACCAGCCTGACTGCTAAAAAGATTAATCTTTGTTTCTTTTGAATTATAGAAGTTTATTTATTCACTGAAGGAAAAACTTGATTTTACAGCAATCAATGGGAGCTATTAACGTTGTTATTGAACAATTAGCAAATGTATTTTTTTTGTTAATTATATTTATCAGTAATTTTGTTTTAAAATGCTTTGTTCTCTATTCAAGTCACCTGTATATATTGAATTTTGATTAGAACTTATGAAAAAAAAAAAAAGAATTACATTAATTGACGTTTTCACTTTTATGAATTTGTGCATTTACAGTTTTTTTTTCTAAACAATGCATATTTTTACTTAACATGTTTGTTCTTGCTTAACACAATTTTTTTTAAATAGTTTCTTTTTATAAATTCATCATCAAATTCTTATACTTTTTTTTAAGTTAAGAGCCATTCACATCAGACAATAGAAAAAAGATCAATGTTTTTCTGAATATTGTGTTTCTTAATCAGAATTGAGTTAAAAAAATAAATGAACAGTCATAATTTACACAGTTTGCAAAACAATATTTTAATGCATCTACAACAGTCTGTACTGTTCATACCCTTCTCTTTCTCTCAGTCTGTTCCTGTCTATTTCAGTCTATTCATATCTGTCAGTCTATTTGACACTATTCTGTTTTGTATTTGCCTGTCTCAGTTTGTCTATACTTGTCTGTCTCGGTTCATCTGTATGTGCCTGTATCGGCTCATCTGTACCAGTCTGTCTCAGTCCATCTTTATCTGTCTGTCTGCTTCTCTCTCAATTTGTTTATACCTTCCTATTCTGGTTCATCTGCATCTGTCTTTTCATAATTCTTTTGTGAAAGTTAACTAAAGCATGGTTGGTTCAAGTATGTTTACAGATTTCAGCAAAGTAAATTCATGGAGATTTTTCTCGGCCAAAATCTATCTTATGCATTTATAAGACTACCATTCATCCATGCATGAAATATTGTGGTCACATTTGTTTTAGTGCCTGCTGCTATGTATTTAGAGATTCTTGATAAAATACAAAGAAGGATCTGCAATATTTATCAGTCCTTTACCTGATATTTCGGCTTTAGTCACTGCTGTAATGTACCTTCCCAGTGCCTTTTCTGGAAATGTTTTCATTCTACTTGTTCTGTTGACCTTTCCTCTTTGGTACCTAAACTTTACAAATTTAAGTGCAATATTAGATTGGCAGCTAGGTCTCATAATTTCACTGTTGAAATTGCTTGTGGTAACCATATGTTTTATGCTAATATTTTCTTCTTTTGCACTTACCACTTGTACATCTCTCTTCTGGCTTTTCCTGCTTTCCTGTTAACTATCACCCTTCCTCACCAGCCTCTGCCAAAATAAAATCAAATATTTCAGAGTCTAAATTTTGGCTGATTTTCAAATTATTACTACAAAAAAAGAATGTTGATTTTTCCTTTAAAGAAAAGTTTATATAGTTTAGCAGCTAAGTTCTATGCTAACGGTTTCTTCTCTTACACTTCTCTCTTTTGAAACTTTCTTCTGGCATCTTGCATTCCAGTTAACTTTGATCTTCAAACATTTAAATACAATGTCAATTATTAACTTTTATAATTCTCTTTCCTTAATAACGGTTTTATTTTTCTCTTATTATTTCCCCCACTCAGTAACCCCTTGCATCTTGGTTATATTGCCTTGTTTGGGGTGAAATGATTACAAAAAAAATGTTTTGCAACATATTTATATTATTTAATTTAATTAAATTCTGATTACGAACAACATGATATTCGTTATTTGTAATTGAACTCCTTGTCACTTTCATTTGGTGTTGGGTCACTTTGTGAATGTTTGTTGATTGTGGATTTAGAAGTTATAAAGCAATTACAAAAGCAGACATGCTTGCTGCATGACAAGTGTTTTGTAAATTGGAATGGAAGTTTCAGGTGTGAAGGCATGTATTATAATGGCTGCTTCATTTGGCACTGTTATCCATAATAAAAGGAGTTTATAAATAACATCACATGCACTTATGCATAAACTTGCACAATACATACAAATTTAAGTGTGCCTGATATAAATGGGTTGCTCCAAAAGTATTGCCTCACAACCTAATACTAGTGGTATAGTAGTAGAGGTTGAACCTTCCCACCAATAAACCATAATTTTTTTTTTTAACTTTCCTATAGATAACATCTGAATGATAATTTGGCAAAATGAAATGTTATCTGACATGGAAGTGTGATGTGTCACTTAATTCTTTCATGTGAAAGAATATTTATTAATTCTTGTTTACAGAGACCAAACAGTGGATGTGAACACAGTCAGTTGGCAAGTAATCTGTTTCATTGAAAAATTTGGTCTCTTATATGCATTACTTTTTTTTTTTTTTAACAAACACATCATACAGGCTTTTGTTCATCATTGATAAAAATGCATATACAGTGGTGATGAATATGGTGTTTTTATGCTCTCAGTATTTTTTTATTTTTTTAAAATCATTTCACCCTAAGCAAGGTGGTAAAGCCACTAAGATGCAGGGGATTACCAACAGTGAAAGAAACTGAGAAAACATTGAAGAGAGGGTACATTAAAAGGATTGAAAGAGTTGTGGAAAATAAATAAGAGGCATTATTTTTGGATCATCCTTCATGCAATATATGCATCTGCACATAGATATAATAAATGCATACATCAGACAGATCCATATTTAATATCTTGAATGCAATGGTTGATCACTGATTACAATTTTACTTATTTTTAGACAGAAAAGCAAATATATTTCTAATAGGCAATTTTAATTTTTGTAAGTAAGATTATACACAACAAATTTTGTACAAATAAGAAAGCTTTAAATATAATTTATGAAAAGTTACAAATATTTCAGAAAATTTGAATACATCTAAAAACTCTAATTTCAGTGTCTTCTTGAACCTGTACACATTCTTTGAAGCATTTACAAAAACATTATACTAGGTGCTACTGCTGCAGTTTCAGTAACAATTATCAAGTCCTTCCTATCAGGTAGGTCGATGAAGGTCATTGTTAATGGCCAATCTTCTGAATCTCATGAGATCACTACAGGCATCCACCAAGAAGGCACAATGAGTTGCTCTCATGGTAATTATCAGAACAATAAAATGGCTGGCTGTTCACACCTTAGTATACCTGTTTGTTAGAGTGGCTAGCTAAGCTACTCCTTGTTGCAGACGTCTGCTCAGGCACATTTGTGTTTCTTCAACACTCAAAGAACTAACCTGTAGTTTATACTGGAACTGTACTGAACAGACCGTAGTTGCAATTTCTGGGAGAGAGAGAGAGTACATAAGGTGTAATCACCATTTTGAACAAGTTAGGTGCACATACCCTCAGTCACAATGACTTGTGATTTTGTGCCAGCATAACCATTGATTTCTGAACAGTTTTGTTTACTCAGTTTCACTCATAAAGCTTGGGTCAATCTGGTATGGTTTTCAGGTCCTTCCCAACAGTGTTACATGCTGGGACGGTTTTTCCCTGTTGATATGAAGAAGTCACCTTTTTGACAAATTAAAAATGGTGAGATTCGAAACCTGGATCTCATGGTTGAAATACTAACATTTCTAACCGCTCAGCCACATGTCCACTTGTCTGAACAATAACTGAATATGTTAATAATCCTTCAAGTTATCAACAATATGTGCACATTTTGTTGACAATCATTCTTTGGATTTATTTTATTATAAATATCAACAAATGTATCTATAATAAATTACATTCTTAATTCAGTTTGGATTGAGGGGAAAAAAGGCTCCAAACCCTAAAGGACTGCTGAATTGACCAATGACTGTATTGATTTGAATTGACCAATGACTGACTTTGTAATATTATTTTTTTTTTTATTTGAACATCTTTGAGCATCATGCAAATATAAACATTGTATGTTTTTCTTTGTAAACTTTGTTTTTATTATTCTCTTTATTCTGGAAGTCTAAATTTCAGATAAGACCTAACTCTGCTATACACTGACAGAATGTATATGCTTTTTGGAAATGCTTTTTGACATAAGCATGACAATAAATCTAATAATAAAAAAGGATTTTTTTTAAAACATTAAATACTGATTTTTTTTTTAACATAACCTTTTTCCTTGTTAATGTTCTTAACCTTTTAGTGCCCAGTGATCTGCCAATGGAACATATTTTAAGTTGTTTGTTTTATTCATTACCAGACAAACATTAATTTTTATCTGAAATTTTCATTGTACATCAACCAATGTGATTAATGGACTAGTGTTAAACTTTTAGTTCCCAGTGATTTGCTGTTGGAACATATTTTAAGTCATTTGTTTTTTTTAATTACCTGACAAACATTAATTTTAATTTGATATTTTCATTACCAGTAAAACATTAATTTTTATCTGAAATTTTCATTGTATAATACCTGATGTGATTAATGGACTAGTGTTAACCTTTTTAGTGCCTATTGTTCAGCTAAGGGAATATATTTTAAGTAATTTTTTTATACTAGACAAACATTAATTTGATTTTAACACTATGCATAAGCACATATTTTATTATGTTCATTATTAATTCTTGTCTGGTACCAAAGAAATGTCTTAAAATATGTTCCACTAGCAGAACAATAGGCATTCAAAGCTTAACACTAGTCCATTGATCACATAGATTTTTATATAGTGAATATTTCAGATAAAAATTCAGCTAAAATTATCAAGTTACAGACTTATTGATCTATCCTTGTGGGTGGATTGGAGTGTGGGAAACTTTTAAACTTGAATTCATCTAACTTGTATCATTTCAGTGTTATGCAGACATTGATGAAAATACAAAAAGAGCAAACTTATGTAAAAGTACCAAAACACTTAATTTAAATTTTATTTCTTTTCAGGCAAAATCAACCATTGTATTCTTTTGAAATATTCAAAAACACAGGATTATTCATAAAAAAGTTTATTTTATAAACATTAATCTCAAAGTTGCTTCAATGCATTAATATTAAAAAAGTCTGTTTTTCTATGAATAATTCTATATATTTTTTCAAATGAAATTTTCTTCGACCTTTTGTCATTATTAACACTACAAATTCTATGCAATATTTTTCAATACATGTGTAAAATATTGCATAGATACCAAACCATTCATTTTTTTTATTATACATAAATTGGCATGTAGTGTTACTTTTAAAATTCTATTATGAAAATTAGAAACTGACTTATATAGATAGGCAAATTGTAAAAAGTTTTTGTGATGAATTTCATCCATTAGGACTTCATCAGACTGGGGTTGTTTTATGTTGTTGTGACTACACATACACATGAACAAGACATACTGACAGTTTCAAAATTTAGAAATTTTTTTTTTTTAATGTTTACATCCAGGTTCTTATAACATTTCACCATTCTTGGCAGACTTTCTGCTATCACAATGTGGGATATTTAATAAAAAGATGATGGAAAAAAAAAGAATCTAGATGAAATTGGCTAGACTGCTAAAAAAATTCTTTCTAAATTTTGAAACACCCAGTGTCCCTCATTCTTGTGCAGGTGCATTCATAACAATGTAAACAAACTCACTCTGCTAAAATCCTAACAAATGAAATGCATCACAAAAACTTTTTACAATTTGCCATATATCTTTACTTTCAAAACTGTTCTTGATATATAAAAGTTTATATATCATTATCCGACATATATATCTAAAACAGTAAGTGCATGTGTCTGTAGCATTGTGATTATTGGTATGGAAAGTTTGAACTGGCATGCTGAGTTCAAATTACAGCCAAGGTTGTTGAGTTTGCTTTCACACTAATACCCTCAGGAAATGTATGAATTTATTTCTTCTCCCACTACTGTGAAATAGTAAATCTGATTCAGCCCTCAAGCCTTGTATTACAGTCAGTCTATGGGGAGAAAGTCGCTGAATTCAAACCTGAGCAGGACTGTTTTGATAATTTGCCACACACTGTGCACCATTTCTTTGTTATCAGTTCTTCCAAAAAGTGTGGCTGGTTCTGCACAAGCGTTCACCATAAAAATTGAATCATATATGTTGGTAGCCTAGTGGTTCAATTCTGAACTGAACTGTTAGGCCCCTGTATGTCAAAATCTATAGCAGAGTCCACCACATATAAAACAGCAAGAAAAAAAAAAGAAAAGAAAAACAAACTTTTTCTACATTACTTAAATTAACTGATCCACTTGCAACAAAAAAACAAAAAACAAAAAAAAACAGGAATTAATTTTTTAGGAAATAATTTATGTAGTTTAGCATTTATTAGATATTTCTCTATTCACAACAGTTATCTGAATTGAAAAATATTGATGGGGTTTCAGTTCATAATATAATGTCAAATCGATCCTTAAAGAATTATCTGTACTTTATTTTTATTTGCAAATGAATGCTAATCTACAAATGAAGGTCTAATGAATGCTAATCTACAAATGAAGGTCTAATGAATGCTAATCTACAAATGAAGGTCTAATGAATGCTAATCTACAAATGAACGTCTAATGAATGCTAATCTACAAATGAACGTCTAATGAATGCTAATCTACAAATGAACGTCTAATGAATGCTAATCTACAAAAATTGTTAAAAAAATTGTTTCCTGTTTTTATGAGTGGCTCATTTAATTTAAGTAGTTTCTTCTTTTATCACATTGCAGTTCAAGGATTTTTTTTAAATATATTTTTTTCACTCCATCCTGTATTGTTTGCACCAAAACAAGTGCAATTTAGAAAATAGCTGCACATATACACTTTTTCTTGCACTTGGACATATTATTCTCTCATAGACCTATCACTTTTTCTTACTGGCCAAAAATAGTTTGGAACTAAACAGAAGAAAAAAAAGTTAGCCTCTGCTTTGCACTGAATATCTTTCACATATTTTATTTTTATTTTTTAATCCAACATATTTTTATGATTTCACATGTTACTTTTAGTGGATAGCCATATTCAAGTATATATGCCGTTTATTTTAAACAGTATTTATTTTGTCAACTGGCCTGCATACTCAAAAAAACTTACATTTCCTTTATTAAATTTTCTGAGGTATGCAGACCAGTAGACAAAATAAATACTGTTTGAGATAAATGGAGCGTCTACTCAAATATCCATTAAAAATAACGTAAAGTAGTAAAAACAAGAAAACAAACTTACAGTGGGATTTTTTTGGTATTTCAACTTACAAATCTCTGATTATCACCAGGTGATAATATGAAACTTGGCTGACAAATATAAGCAATAGATTAAAAAAAAAAAATGCAAATTTGAATTATTTTAGATTTCTAAATTCTGTCTGAATTTCCAGGATAAGGAGTTATCATTATTTACATTAATTATATTTCAACTATTATCCTTATCTTTGTTGTTTTATCACAATGTTTTATGCTCTCCAGATATACACCTGATGAAGGCTGGAGGGCACAATGGCTGAAATGTTGTGATTTAAATTTCTAATACTTGAGGATTTCTATTTCCTTTTATCTATAGAAAAGGCTAAATTGTTTATTATAAATTTTTTTTAATCATTTCACCCTAAGCAATGTAATAATGCCACTAAGACAGAAGGTGAAAGAATATAAAGTGTTGAAGATTCTATACATCTCTGAAAATGTAATTTAAATTAACAAGATACAAGGTCTGGTCAAAAAGTATCGGGACAATTGCTAGTAATGGAGCTAAAATATGCAGAGTGAATCTGTTTGGCACAGATAGAACTTAACCTCTGTCATGTATGCACATTGAGTTCTAAACTTCTTGCTTACTTCCATTGTTTATAGTGCTTTGAGGGAAAGTATGGTCATCTTATCACACAGAAGTTCCGTCAATGACTATGGCTTATGAAGCAGTTTTATCCAATAATCAAATCCCGTTTGAAAGTAACAAGATTTCAAGACATTGAGGATGCAAAAAAAAAAAAAATAATGTTTTAATGTCTTAATTACCTCACCTTTGATTCTAATACCTATGTAAGGGTATAAAGTGGAGACTAGCTTTATTGTTTTTATTCTGGAAATTGTGAAGGACTAAAGAGATAACAGAAGGAACTAATTCTTGCTATCAATCAATTAAACATCTTTTAAACATTTGTCTCTCATAAACAAGACTGTGAGGAAGTTCACATGAACATTCATGTTATGCTTTTTAGTTCTAAGCCAATGTAAACTGATTCTTGAGAATTTGGGTAAAGGGCCTACTATAGATAGTGATTTGCTCAAAAACAGTTGCTGGCACAGTGTGGATTGATGAATCTTTTGAAAACACTGTCCCCAGATGAATTAAAGGAAGTGAAAGAGAATTCCCAGCCAGTCAGTATTTAGATTTGGCGATAGTTTTGAAGCCAAAAGTTTAAAATATATTCCTCTGCCATTGTTGATATGAGTAGAAAAAATATTGATGGATGTTGAGGTTGTAGAAAATGAAATAGTTTTGTTGATAAGCAAAGGTGTCATGAAACAGATGGAAATTTTCTTAGATTTTGCAAAAGATATGGTGAATCTAAATGGACATGACATTAATTTACAATGTACATCGACAATAAAAGTTCAGACTCATTCATGTTGTTGTCAGCTATGGCACAGCAGCCATTATTGGCGTTGTTTGCATCACTGTGTGCGCAATAATTAAGACAAGTGAATGTCTATTCTGCAGCAAATATATGCAAACAAAGCCAATATTGGCTACCACAATATTAATGAGTCTAAACTGTTATTGTGGATAACTCCAAAAAGGTAGATCTTATCAAAATTTCTTTGTTATTTTCAAATTAAGCATGTTTTACACGTAAGTATAACTATTCAGGAAATTTTTATTAGATACTTAGCGCAGGGCTTAAAATGCAAATTACCCAAAATTTCAACTTATTTCAGTGTTTTACAGCAGATTTTTTATACAATAAATTTTAACCGTCCTCAAAAGTACTTCCTCTTGCAATTCCCGATTGTGACCCCTAATTACTATGCACTATTTATATTTGTTTATTTATGAGAGATTCTTGATGTCTACTGTTGGACAGTCAAATTGAACATGATCAACCAGAGAAAAATACTCCTATTTATACTCTATCTGTG
The DNA here is from genome assembly GCA_963932145.1 of Acanthosepion lycidas. NCBI lineage: Eukaryota > Metazoa > Mollusca > Cephalopoda > Sepiida > Sepiidae > Acanthosepion > Acanthosepion lycidas. The sequence continues at coordinate 69,143,080 of OZ010608.1, read as the reverse complement.
GTATCTGATTGAAGTGATTGAATTCCTGTTAATTAGTCTGATATTGCAGGAACTCTTTGATTGTGCATGAAATAGAAATATAAAGTAATCATGTAATTATTACCAATACAATTGGATTAGGTGTGAAACAGCCAAGGTGTAAAAATTTCAAAAAATTTGGGCTGTTTGATCATCAAAATCAAGCAAAAAAAAAATGGGTTGTAATTAAAAGGAATTAGGACCCATCTGATGATCGCTGTTTGTTTTGTCTATCGTGAAGGTGATGGCTCAGAAATTGGCAAAATAGGGTGGAATTTCTAAAAAATTGATTGACACTGTGTTTACAGGAGCAAAATCTTGGGGTCCACCACCCACCTGCGGTAGCCTAATAGCGATGGACAGCTGTACTACACAGACCCAGTATTGCTTACAATGCATATATTGTCAGTAATTATGGCAAAGAGCCATCAGTTAAAAACATTTTGATGGCAAACAAGGCAGTAAGGAAAGTTCAATCAAATAATGTTCGATTAGGCTTTCCAAGCCCGAGAGGGGATGATAGAATCAGGGTTCTAGCATATTCCAATGCAAGTCTTCCATTAGGAGCTTCACATTGGGCTTTGGTGATTTTCCTTACAAGCAATGATAAAGTTGCCCCAATTATATAGCAATCAAAAAAGCTAAATAGAGTTACGAAATGTCATCTAGCATCAAAGACTATGGCATTAGCAGAAACAGCACATGCTGGATATCTAATAGTTGCAATGGTTCAAGAGATGTTCTCACTGTCAGTTCTGCCAACAGTAGAATGTTTTACTGACAATTGTTCCCTAACAGACTTTCTCAAAATCTGGCCTAGTAGACAAAAGCATTGGTTAAGTGTATATAGTTATCTGGCAGTCCTTGGGTAGAGTTGTGCCAAAAAGTCATCCACTCTGGTTCAGAGGAAAAGACAAGGATAAATTTACTATAAAAAATTGATATAAGTTATGTCCCTTTGTCATGGATAGAGGATTGAGAATAATCTACATTTGTTGATTGAATAAAGGGTTTGGTTTTAAATTGTTGGAAAGCTACCAACTGCAACACTCACCTGAAGAAGGCTGGAAAGTATAATGCTATGACAACCAAAAAAATACTTGTTCATTCAGATAAAAAAAATAGTGATTTGTATGATTTTTGTAAGTTGAACACCTTTTTTGAAGAATTTATTTCCATAATGCCTGCTCACTCATTATTATTTAACAAAAATTCAAATTCCTTAATAGAAATAAAATTGATTTTCTTGTTTTAAAAATTCTATTGTTGATTCATACCAACATTTCAATTTAATTTTCTGTTTGATGTTACAAGTGATGTCAATCAAACTTCTTTGTCATATGAAGAGTTTAATATGTGAATTCCTGCACTTGCACCTCAATTAAAATGCATAGAATTTTAACAAACTCATTATTGTTACTACCACTTTAACAGCATCAGTGCTCCTATCACTACAAGTACTACTGTTGGGAATGCATATCAGAAAAGTGTCACAGTTCATTATTATATTTCATCTTTTTGTTTTGATTTTTTTCATTGTTTTCTTCTTAATTTTCCTTTATTCTTTAATCTCTTCCGTCCTTCTGTAAAACCTTCCTTCCCTTGAAAAGAACTCTAGCATTGCTAACAATTAATGAATTGGGCAACATTTGAGAGTCCAGTATGATTAAATATTTGAATTGATGTCATTAGCCCAATTTAACCCAGTTTATTTTAAAATTAGCCCTCAAAGTCATAAGAAATAAAATTTAGTAGAGCTGAGCTGTCAGACATAGCCCAATCTGGCATGCCTATCTTTATTTACCTCTGATGTATAACCTTGTCTATTTCTAGACAGACTATATATCAGAATATAAAACTCCTTCTTTGACTACACATTGCAGTACAGTAATCAATCTACTGTTCCTACAAACCATTGAGAGTGACTTAATATGAGACTTTCATCTATCATCATTTTATTGTAGCCATGACCTCAATTATATGTTTGTGGGGTTAATTCAAACTTTACATTATTTAGTTTAAATCAGGTATCTTGTCTCTGACATACACTGATTTGAACTTCTTGATGGCATTATACAATATATCTACTATATAATATAGGCTTATGGCCATATCATGTTGAAACATTGGTTCCTGTATGATTACCAAAGTTAGGCAATATCGAGCCTGGTCAGTACTTAGATGGATAACCGCTTGAGAATAGCAGGTGTTGCAAGCTTGGATGTGTGAGTGGTGTAATGGATAATGACTTGGAATTGTTAATTGGAGAACTGAGTTCTGATTCCTGTTGGATTCATTATATTCACTTATGTGCAAATATCCTTGGGAAAGGTATGAATCCACCTCTTCTCCTTCCAGCTATGGGTTAATTAGTAAGACTTGTATCATTGTTATCTGAAAAAAATTCTTACAATCTAAAAACGTTTTTGTGTCTTTAAATAACGTGCAGTCAATCAGTATATAATATAATATGTAATATAATTGTACACTTTGAGTATAACTATTATAAAATTTGTTGGGTTTCAGGTGTATGAAGTGCTGGCCAAATGTTTGGGAACTTAAGACATGAAAGAAAGAAAAAAATGATAGGAAATAAAGTTATTTTATTTCCTGGCAAGTGATTTTGAGAGATATTTAAAATGTCTGGTGAGGCCTGAGAAACACAGGATAACAGATGAACGACTTGACCAATCTGTTCAAATTTCCTGAGGTTTTGGTTAGCACCACCTACTTCTTTGCTATATACTTAATATTTGAGTTTATCATCAGACGATAAATTTTCAAAAATCTATCAAAGAATTTCTTGAGAATAAAGTATACATTATATTGCACTAAATATCGGTTAGTAGCATTCAGGTCATGCAGTGCTGGATTAAGTAAGGTATGGACTTTAGGATCTATCCCAGGGACCTCCAGAGACTAAAATATGGTATTTAGGGGCTGGGAATTAAGCTATGAGCTTTAGTCTCCAGGTACACAGTCATGAGCTTTAGGGTCTGTAGGACAGGGGCCCCCAGGGATTAAATTATGAGCTTTATGGTCTGTATCTCAGGGTCCCCTAAAGATTTTTTTTTTTTGTGTGTGTGTGTGTGTATGTATGTATGTGTGTGTGTGTGTATATATATATATATATATATATATATATATATATATATATATATATATAATGTGTGGCTACTTCTTTTTGAGCACACTTGTCTGCCAGGGTGGCTAACATATCCCTATTACAGATGTCCACAACCAACACTGTTCATCTGTGGCTTATACTGTAGCTATGCTGAGCTGATCTTAGATTCACTGTCTGGGAGCTAATGCATAATCTGGCATGGTCATTTTTTTTTAACATGGCCAGCATGTGCAATGTCTCGGTCAATTTTACTTGTAAGTTTGTGCTAACCCAGTCATCGACAGCTTCTGAAAAGTTCTGTCTCCCAATTTCACTCATAAGGCTTGGGCTAACCTGTGGTATAGTTTTAAGGCACTTTCCAAAGGGGTATTTGCTGGGATCACCTCCCCAGTCAGATATTACCAAGAAGTGAGATTTGAACCTGGGTCTCATAGTCAAATGGTAAACATTTTAACTTTTCAGCCATATATATTATGGACTTTCCCGTCAATTTTGATGTATGCGAATCTGACAACCTTACTTAATTTTTATGTTTGTGTCATATGTGACACTTCAGTCCCACTACAAGTCCATATATTGTGTAACAGTGAAGATCTGGGGATATAGATTGGGGATTTGCTGATGCTTTGTGCCATTATCTTTTGTCTCTTAGCTGTTTAATATAACTGGTTTCAAAATTTCTGATACCACTGTTACAGATCTCTCCAGTTATTTCTATTTAAGTCACCTTGCTTGAAATTAGTATGAGGCACATTGACAGCTGAGAGGTTACATTTATCTTGTCTTTATACCTGAGCCACAGCTATTCAACACTCCTTCGTCCACTGTCAAGCTGGCTATACATGAGGATCTTAAGTATTTTGTCGTCACTCATCTTTGCAACTTGACCAGCCCAGTGAAGTTGTGACTGCATCAGGAATGTCTCAATTCTACCAATGTTGCATTTTGTGAGATCAGCATTAGACACCTTATTGGGAAAAGTATATATATATATATATATATATATATAAAAGAGAAATTTTTCTTCATAAATAAGTTTAATTTTTTCTTTAATTATTTTTTTTTTTTTTTTTAAATAATCCTGAGGTTGTCACAGAATCTTAATCTAGCACTGATGTCATCATTTGATGTTTATGATAGGTATCTGATGTTGGCAATTCTCATGTCAAAATCTATGATTATAGCAAATATATAATTATCCTAATAACTGTAGCTTCAACATTATTCTGTGCTTTCTACTGAAGACATAAATTGGTCTTTTATACAATAATATGTAAAAGACCTGAGCTGGTGTTGAATGATATGCTTACACCTCTTGGAGCTTGGCTAAAGATTAACTTATAAACCTGTGTTTACTGTCAAACAATTTTTATTAGTCAAATTTGTTTCTTACAATTTTGCTAATATCCATTGTTACGTATAAGAAAGGAATTTTAATTAGTAATTTCCATTAAGAGTTATAATTAAACTATTTTAGCCAAACTTTAGTTTTGTTCATTTTTATTTATTTTTTTTGCAAGTCTACTAAAAGGAAAGGCGGTGAACAGGTAAGGAGCCTTCTTGATTAGGTTTTTGTCCTCTTGCTCTCTCACTCTTTCTCTCTCTACGTATATATTTACGTGTTTATATCTATCATTTTATTTTTTGTTTTTTATTGCTCTTTTCTGAATCTGCTTTTTTATAAACAGTGACATGTGGATGTGTGCAGTCCAAGTTTACTTTCTACCTGCAGTGGTTGAAAAAGAAAAAAATGCATTCCTCTTTCAAAATTTAATCTAGTAGAAAACATTTGAAATTAGTTATTTCAAATTTCTCCACTTCTTTACCATTCAGTATTTCTGCTGCATTTTCATTTCTACTGAATTTCAAAAAATAATCTCTTAAAATAAATAAGAAGAAGAGTTTAAAAAATGCTTGTTTGAAGTTTTATTATGAGAAGTGATGCCAAAATTGATGCAACAGAACTTAAATTATTGTCACTCCATTTATTTTCAGGCTGAGTGTAAGTTTTTAGGGTGTAAATTTTGAGAGATCTGAAATCTGATAAAGAAAATTACTGTGGTTAACTGGTCTATTTGTAAAAAAAATATACAGAAGAAATTTATTTTCTTTTTTTTAATAATTTTTGCGCATTAGCATTCATTAGACCTTCCTCTACCCCTGACATTTGTTAGAATAAAAGATATTGAGAGTTTTATCATTTTAGAAGGGGTTCTGATCATAATATACAGTGTCAAATTGATCCTTGATTTCTTAAAGAGTTATCTGTACTTTGTTTTTATTTACACATGTCAAATGTGAAACTATGCTTACATCTAATTTGTAGTAGTCCACAGTTATTAATGACATAAACACAGTTTCAAACTTGACATTTATAAATAAAAACAAAGTACAGACAACTCTTTAAGAAGTCAGATATTGATTTGACACTGTATCTATATTAAGAACAGGAACCTCTTCTGAAATGATAAAAAATAAATATTTTTTGATTCTGAGAATTTCAAATGAATTCTGATCTACAGATGAAAGTTTAATGAATGTTAATCTACAAAAATTGTTAAAATTTCTTTTCTGCTTTTTTATGAGTGGACCACTTAATTTAAGTAGTTCTTGTTTCCCCCACCCCACCTTAGTATTTTTTTAAGTTAAGTTACTGGCAGTCAATGTTTGATGACAATTATTTTACAGTAATCTTTAAAGTTTTAAAAACTGCATTTGAAAAATCATTTGTGTAATCACTACACATATATGAAATGGTATTGGAAATTGCCTAGATTTCTACATATGTTATATTATTATGCGAAGTTTTGTAATATTGGAACGACTGCAATATTTATGATGACTGACAAAACTCAATCAATGGGCCTGTATCAAATTTTGCATGAAGTTTCTGAAGCTTGAACCAGACACCAAGTTCATTCACAGGGTGCAGCTTCTTCCAGTCAAATGTTTGTGGCTTAAAAATAACTCTGGCCACATTGATACCCACAAAATAAAGCCATGAGCTGATTGTAGCAGTAAGCAAATTTTATTAGGTTGTAACCTTCTGCTGTAGACAAGTTAAGCAGAGATGATCAGTTTAATGGGAGTGTCTTCCCTTTCACATTGCGGTGATGAAGTCTCTTTCCCCTCTCTGGGTCTCTCTGCTTTAGGCTGCTAGTGACCCCTGTCTTTTTAGAGAACAGTATTTTTTTGCCTTGTCATCTTTGTCTAAAAAGGTCATTCATCAGAGTCTGGCTTTATTCAGTGACTTAATTTGTCAGGATCATTTGGCATAGTTCTTATGAGGTCCACTTCACTTAGCTGATAATCGTCAAGGCAATAACTGTTGAAACAATTTCTGTAACATCACTCAGACGTTTTCATTTAACAAGATATCGGCTAACACTGATATTGCTACACTTTGAAAATCTGCTACCGAGGCCCTGCTAAAAGCTTTGTAACCTTTTGGAGAACATTCTTTTGTCTAAAAATTGTTCATGGCTATCAAATTGGCAAGCATTTGTGAATTCATCCATAGAAACTGTTGCTGAAAAAGCCATCAGCTTTTTCACATGACTGAAATTTCTTAATGGAGTAATAGTGTACTTGGTTTCCTTAACCTTTATCACTCTGCATGTGACTTCATTATCTGTGCAAAAAGTTTATCCTGCCACTGGAGGTGATTCTGATCCCTGAATTTGATTTTTTTTTTTAATTTCATAATTGTGTTGCCATATCCTGCTATGGTAACAGAAAATACCTTTGAGTGAAATTAACAATAAGGTTACTGCAATTGAGAAGCCTTGAAAAAGAATGCAATGGAAAGGGAAGTAATATTAATGATGCAGAGTGTTAAAGGTTAAGCTTTAGATTGGGAACTTTCCAGTACCACATTCTGCTAATTGGAAACCTTTGCGTTTCATATAAAAAAAAAAAAAAGAATAGTGTTTGATGTAGGTTTTATAGTAACTTAAAAGGCATTTTTACACCCTGAAAAATAATACATTAGCCTTGCAATTTGTGGAGCAGCAAAGGAGTTGTCATTTCTTGTTTTATCAATTTTGCTTTGTGATGGCTCTTGGTTTGCCTGTTGATTGCTCAAGTAATGGCTAGCATGTCTTGTTAATTATTGCACTTTCTAATAACCTAACCTCTTTTTCTTGTAAACACATGAACTCTATGAAAACTTCCAAGTTACCTTGTCTATTCTAACCTATTAATGATATAATTGAAAATTAGGCAAATTATATAAACATATTCACTGTGAGATATATATGTGTGTGTGAAATAATGATATATATTTTTATATATCAAGAATAATAATAGGGGAAATTGTAAGACAAAGTGGAAAAGGTTTGGTTGTGATGACTTTTGTCATTCAGGACTTCATCGGACTAAATTTGTTTTGTTGGTATGCATTACTTGCCCATTATAACGAGACTGACCACAATTTTGACATAAAAATGCTTTGATCAAAGGAGAAAACAATTCACTATGATATAAATGTCCAGAGAGTGCCTCGATCACAAGGTCATCTATAGTAAATTTGTTCCCTGGCTCTTACAACATTTCACTATTTCTGGCAGATTGATTATCAGAGTGTGGGATACCTACTAAAAAAAGTGATAGAAAGAAAAAGACTCTAAATGAATTTGGCTAGAAAAAAAATTCCAATATCTTCAGCACCCCTTGTTCATGCACATGTATAGTTATACCAACATAATAATATTAGTCTGATGAAGTCCTGAAGGATGAAAGGCGTCACAGGTAAACTTTTTCCACTTTGTCATACAATTTCCCAATATATATATATATATATATATATATGGTGTTAGATGACATTGTTAATCAAGATTCTTTTTTGTTTTGCTTATTTATTACTTTGTGTCTAGAAATGTTGCCAAGGAAATAATGAATCATTGTTTGGCTGGCAAGCACCTGGTATGTCTACAAAGATGACTTTTAAATCCTGAGATATATTGGCAGATAGAACAAGTAAAATTATCTGCCAAATTATTGTTATGGGTAACAATTGTTGGCTGGGTGCTGGCTGCCTGATGGATTTTCATGGGATGTTTGAGAGCACCTTAACGAGTAATTGTTCAACAGGGTAATGAATTGTGGGTTGATTGTCATATGAGAAAAAAAAAAAATATATATATATATATATATATATATATATATATATATATATATATATATAATTCTGATCTGGAGTGATATTTTAAAAAAATAAAAACTTAATCAGAAGACTGATACAACTAATAGAGACCAAAGAACACTTAGGGCAATTCCAGTACAGACCACTTCCTAAAAAATGATAAATAATACTCCCACCACTTAAACCTTGCTGAAATTTGGTATATAGGTAGATTCTGTTACCCAAAAGAGAATTTCTAATGTTTTAGTTCAATAAAACTAATAATTCAAAAGTTATGGTCACTTCAATCAGGATTAAATCAAGTTTCATTGACTGGCCATCATATTTGATGACCTCATTGCTGGAGGATAAATTTCTACTTTTCAAGTTGACAAAATTTAAAACACTCTATTCATTTTAGCTTTAATAATTTATAAGGAACTTTCTCATGTTTTGTTTTGGATCATACACTGTTTAAAACATTAATAAACACCAATATTTATTTTCTGATCAATCCTTAGGAAAATATGAACATTGATTTTTTTTTTTTGAGGGACTATGATCACATTTAAAAAAAATGTTGGAAATAATAAAAAAATAAATTGATTTATGGCCTTATCATGTTAAAACACTGGTTCTTGTATGATCAGAGAAGTTAAGCAATGTTGAACCTGGTCGATAGATGAGTGATCACTTGTGAATATCAGGTAGTGTAAGCTTGGATGTCCATGTGGTGTAGTCCTGAATCGGAAATCAGAGATCCGAGTTCAAAGTTAGATTCATTATATTCACTTATGCTCAAATACCCTTGAGAATGGTATGAATCCACTTCTTCCCCCACCTATGGGTTAATTAGTATGGCTTATATCAGTAAATCATTGTTATCTCCCCCAAATCATTACAATGTAAAATAACTTGCAAAAGTTGATAAGCCATAAAAAAGCAAATCAGTCAATCAATCACAAAAATAAATTGACAGAGTTGTTTGCAGCATATATTACTAAGAACAAAGTTTCAGTCAAATCCTTGAGAAATTTGCATTTTTATTGGTAATTTTATATGGAATTATAGTATAATTTTACAAAAAAAACAAACATATTTGATACTATTAAAATCATTTTTCCACTTTAATGCAGATCAATAGTTAAAGGTTTTAAACCTGATTATAAAGATTGTGAATATGGCAACAAAGATGAGGACAACAGTCCGAACAATGTAAATAGTGTAAATAATTACAATAGCTCATCTGAGAAATAAAGAAAAATAATAGAGAAAGGATAGAGGAACATTTGCATTACAATTAATTTTTCAACCAAAGTATCCTCATGGTCAAATCTTAACCTCAAGCTTTTAATTATCAATAGAATTTATTTTCAATACTGAAAAAAAGAAACATTTTTCAAAAAGTTTTGTTCATTCTTATTTGAAATATATATATATTAATCATTTCATCCAAAGCAAGGCAAGAATGCCACTAGTATGCAGAGGGTTACAGGGAGTGAAAGTGAAAGAGAAAACTGAGAATAGGAGGAAGGATTGAGGAAAGGACAGAAGATGAATGGGATTCAAGAAGACAGAAGATGGCAAGTGATGTTGCATTTAAATTTTTGAAGATAGTAATTATCAGGAAAGCAGGTGGGAAGTGCAAGAAAAAGAAGCTGTTAGAGTAGAAGTGGTGGTTGCATTTAACTATTTCAACAGTAAAAGGGTGGGACCTAGATGCCAATCTAGTAGCATGCTTAAATTCATGTAGTTGGGGCACTAGGGAAAAAAGCTCATTAGAGCAATTGCCATAAAAATAATTGTAGAAAAGACAGAAGGAAGCCACATCATGTCAGTGAGAAAGTAACTGAAGCCGAGATGCCAAGTCAGGATTGATTACATTACAGGTCCTTCTTTGGATTTTGTCAAGAATCTCGAGATATACAACAGGAGTACTAGACCAGATATGGCAACAGTATTCAATGCATGGGCAAATGGTAGATTTGTAAATGTGTAAGATGGATTCAGACGAGAAAAAACCTTTTGGCACAACACAGTGACACAACTTTCCTTGCAGTAGATACAGCTATTGATTTGATGTTGTCGCGCCACCTCAAGTCAGTGGAAAACATGATGCCAAGAAGGCGCAGTTGTTTTCTTGGAGTTAAGTGTCAGCCATGCTGATGGCAGGCAGAAAAGTTTCTGTATGTTGGTTAAATGAAAGCAGTTTTGTTTTGAAGGCATTAAAAATTTAAAAATCATTTCTTGCCCCCTTTTCAAGACAGATTTGCTATTGAGACAGTAGTAAATGGTAGTGTCATTTGCATAAATGCCCATTTGGGAATTGATGACATCTCCCAGCCATGAGATAATTCATCTATAAACTTAATCTTATGGCCATATCATGTAGAAACACCGATTCTCATATGATCACCCAAGTTAATCAATGTTGACTCTTGTCAGTACCTAGATGAGTGCCTGCTTGGATGTGCAGGTGGTGTAATGGATAACGGATCACAATTGGAAATCAGAAGGCTGTGTTCCAATTCCAGTTAGGTTCATTATATTCACTTGGGAAATTTATGAATCCACCTCGTTTTCCCTAGCTATGGGTTAATTAGTTGAACATTTATCAGTAAATCATTATTATCTACAAAAGATTCTTACAATCTTAAAATATTTTCTGACTTTAGATAACTTACAAAAGGTTGAAAAGCCATAAAAAAGACCACTAGTGAAAAAACCAACTTAGAATTTGGCAACCAAAAGATTTAAAATCATTTTATAATTCTGCTTGTGCTGTTATTAGTAATTAAATTAGCACATATATTATGCTCTTCTATTGCTGCAGATAAATAATAGACCATTCTATTTGGATTGAGTGGAAAAATGAAAGAAAGTGATATATGAGAGAGCTGTTCGATTTTAGGAAAGGGTGGGGGGAAGAAAGCGTGTTGATAATGCACTCATGCTTTAATATCTGCTTCAGTGAATTGGAAGATTGTTTGAATTTTGAATCTTTTCATTTGTACCCTCTTACTACTTTAAATAATGACATGCATTAATGCTTATGATTGTAATTGTAATATTTTGTTAAAGTTGTTAAGCTCAAATATTTACTGATGGATTACGAGAATTTCCAAGGGTATTTTATAGTCATAGAACTTGCAAGAAACTTATATGATCATTAATTTAGGAATTATGAATCATCAGAAAATTCAAATAGTCAAACTGTGAAATTTTCAAGAGTACTGCTAGTATTAAGAGGGAATTAATTTATATGTATTTTTGCTGATGCTCGGAAGATTTTGTCATTCAGTCATGGAAAATTTGTTTTTAAAAAAAGTCTGGAAATACTGTCTTTAAAAATGGAAATTAATATTAATTAAAGAGCATCACAGAAATACTAATGAAAAACAAAAACTGAAATAAAAAAGCAGGAATAAATGAAAGAACATTTTATTTAATTTAGAAACAAGAAAAATTAATCTCAGAAAATTTTCGTCTTGAAAATTAAATTATAAATTGATTTTAAGCTCTAGACAATGATTTTCAAGAATGTCATACAATCATTTCTGCTTTATATCTACAGAGTATTTTTAATGCATAAATCAACTTGTTTATATATTTGAAGTAGCTTTATATTTTATTTAAAATAGAGACATACTTGATAAATTGTGAGACTACAATTTTTATCACCTTTTTTATATAAGTTATGGCTGGCTGCTTGTATCTGATTACACCCATCTGCTAGGACAGCCAAGCAATCCCTATTGCAGACACTTGTACAAGCATATTTTTGCTTATTACACACCCACAGAGCCCACCTGTGGTTCATACTGCAACTATGCTGAGTGGAGCTTAGTTACAATTTCTGGGAGATAGTACACCATCTGGCATGATCAATTGTCTGAACAAGGCCAAATGACTTAGGATTTTATGGTAGAACAACCATCGGTGACTCCTAAACAGTTCCATCTATTCAATTTCAGTCACAAGGCTTAGGTCAACTTGTGATATGGTTTTTAGGCATATATATATATATATATATATATATATATATATATATATAAACACTCTAAACTATAAAAATGAATATCCTATTATAAAAAAGCTATTATACAAAATTTATTACATTGTACAAAAGTTAACTCCTCCACAAAAATATTTTCTACACTGAATTAAAAACATTAAACAAATTCTCATTAATAATGACTTTCCTAATTGCATCGTTGATGAACATCTTAGACGAGCTATTAGAAATAGTAACATAAATCAAAAAGAGCATAATACTTCCTCAAATAACCTTAAACATAACAACCTACTATATTGTAATCAAATGCATTCTAACAATAAACAAAATGAAAAAGTCCTAAAAATCTCATAAGTACTAATATATTCCCCACTGATCCTAGTAAAAAAAATAAAACTAATTATATATTATACTAAATTTAACAGAACCAATTTAATCATACACAATAACTCTTCTTTGTCAACTAATTTTTTAGAAAAGACCAACATTGTATATCAGTTTAAATGTCCTTTGGGAGATTTGTATCTTTGACAAAAAACTAAGTACATATATTGGTTTGATGACCATAACATTATTAAGATGTCTTACACTTCATTTGTCGGATACAAATTCTAGTGCACAACATCTAAAAACATATTCCTGTCCACCTTCACAATACTTGTTGACAACGCCAATATATTACAACACAAAAATAATAAACAAAAACTTCAAATCCTAGAGGCACCCTATATCAAAAGCAACCAACCAACTGACATTTAACAGAATTTATTACAAGTATAGCATCAAATGTGTTGAGGTGCGTATGACAAATTATTTAATGCCATTTTGTATGCTACAAATTTCTGATCAGCTCCTTTATATTTAAACACTTGTTTAGCAAAAAATGCCATAACTACAACAGATAAATTAAAAATTTTAAAATAATTATAACAGAGCGAGTTCATGCCTGTTTTTTAAAAATCACCATCACAGCAAAATGCAGATTTTATCAAAGTTACAATAAATTTGTCTTTGTAATTTACCCCTGAGGAGATCAAAAGTACTTGGGTAGGAAAAAACTATGGCATCTTCCTTGATGAATTTCATCTTAACATCAAGAATCTGATTAGAGGACTGGGAAGGATTAGTATAAAAATAAGTAGACATAATATCTATATTATTCAATGAAACATGTTTGAATGAAGACATGCCACCTATATATATATATATATATATATATATATATATATATATATATATATATATATATTATAATGCGAGGTGGTGCTGAAAAGTTCTTGGCCTAACTTTTTTTTGAAAATCAAAATCTAAGTGAACAAACAGTTTTTTAAAAACTGCTTTTTGGTTAGGCTGGATACTTTTTGACAGGCTTTGTAGTAACTGAGCTGACAACAAATGATGGCAATATTTAAGTACTTTTTTAATTGCATTGTACTTATAAAACAACAGGAAATTGTTGTTCTGTATTTTCGTGCTTATATTCAGAACTTCTTGATTATTAATCAGTCATGGCAAAATCAAGGTTGGGATCTCATTGATTCATTGTAAATTCCAAGATCCTTTTATTAATGGGCTACCTATTCTTTTAATTCAGAGTTGAACGAAGAAATTGAAAAGCTGAGTTTGTATTCCAGTTGATGAATTATATACACTTTTGCAGAAATACCTTGGGAAAGGTATGAACTCCCTAGCTACAGGTTAAATAGTAAAGCAGACTGGGCTCTTCAGCCTTGGGTGGAAATCAGTTAGGAGAAGGACAACCTTGAATTAAAACTGTATGTAGCCATGGCCAAGCAAACCCTATGCAGATCAAGAAAGGGTCGTGGAGTTTACAATGACTCTATTATTCCCACTGGGGTGAATATCCTATTATAATTGTGCTAGTCTCTGCCTTCGTTAGTTTGCATGCCATCTGTGGAATCAGGTCCCTGTGTGGACCAAGCTCACTTTTTGCTGAATCACCTCCATGTTCAGTAAATCAGTGGCAACACCACTAAATTCAGGGATCAATCTAGCATCAAATACCTCCTCTACTATCTTATAGAAAAATTAAGACCTGCCGAAATAGCTTGCAAGTAAAGTTTGTAAAATTGTAGTGTTTTCCTTCTGGCTGGTAATCATGGGCACATAACATTGAAATACTGGTTCTTGTATAATCACTGAAGTTAAGCAACATTGAGCCTGGTCAGTACCTAGATGAGTGGTCATTTAGGAATACCAGGTGCTGTAAGCTTGGATGTGTGGTTGGTTAAATGTATAATAGCTTGGATTAGGAAATTGGAGAACCGAGTTCTAATTCCAGTTGGGTTCATTATGTTCATTTATCTGCAAATACCCTTGGTAAAGGCATGAATCCACTTTTTCTTCCTTGAGCTATATGCTAATTAGTAGGACTTAGTAGTAAATCAGTATTATCTACAAAATATTCTTACAATCTAAAAATATTCCTGGCTGTAAATAATCTGCAAATGTTGATAAACCATAGAAAGCAAATCAACCACTGTTTATCACATTGTTAGAGCCTTGTGCCAGACTATGCTACATTTAGTAAATGACGAGTATTAGTTAAATAGTTGCATAGTTTTCAAGGTTTGAACCCAAGTAAAATCTAGACCCTCAAATGTTGACTTTTTTATACTTATGTTCAGTCAATACAAGGCCCAAGAGCCACTTAAGGTAGAGGTTTACTGAATGAGGTTTGTGATATAAATGTAGGATGAGGAATTGAAGATTATGAGGATATAGAGGATAGATAATGATTGACTAAGATTTTGAAGTTTGGGGAAGTATCCATGCAGGAGTCAGTACCACAAAGTAGCGCTTCTTAGAAGCTGAGTGGAACATCCTTAGCAATAAAATAAAAAGGGAATGAAGGTGATTTAATCTTGTGGATGTAGCAAGGCTTGTCTTGGTCATAAAGGTCTGAACTGGTTGCACATAAAGAATAGAGTTTGTTTGAACATTTGCCATGGAGATAGCAATAGGCTTGCAATATTGCATCTGTAGGAAAGGTTTGTATGGTGCAAAAATAAGTCATCCCATACAAAGCCGTGCAAATGATTTTGAACTTTGTCATGGCTTACATGGTAAGCAGACTTTTCTTTTCTGGAAGTTTATTGCAGTAAGGTCTTCTGCAATATAAACATCTCTCATTGCAGTTTGGCCTTTTGTCATATTAAAATTACCATTGCATCTAATTGTTAGAAAATAGAAATTTTTTTATTTTTTAGAGAACTTTTTCTTTTTAAAAGATTTCTGTGTATCAAAAGTATTTTCATTTTTTAACCTATTGAGAACTCCAGTATATGTCTTTGAAATTTTTCTAATCGTTTCTTTCAATAATCCTAGCTTTTCTGAATTTTTTCTATTGTTATTGCTCAAGTTCTCTACCTAAAAAAATGCTACCCTGATCAAAAGAGAAAAGAATTCACTAAGATAAAAAAAGTTCAGAGCTTACCCTGATCGCTAGATTATCCACAGTAAATTTGCACCCAAGCTCTTACAACATTTCACCATTCCTGGCAGATCTTCTGTTAACACTGTGTGGGAAATCCAATAAAAAACATGATTGAAACAAAAGGAAAATTTCTGAATTAAATTGGCTAGATTATAGACCCAAAACACACACACACACACACATGTATATGTATTCATAGTAATTCATTGAGTCTAGAAGAATCCACAACAGAATGCAGAAAGCACTGGACGGCCATTTCGCATTCTGTTGAGGATTCTTATAGACTCAATGAATTACTATGAATGATTATTCAAGTCCCCCAAAAATTTATAATTTATATCAATTATATATATATATATATATATATATATATATATACTGAGTGTAACAGCAAAATTGTCCAAATCGTGTAACAGCATAATTGGCCATCCCAATTTAATATCTAAAAATACCACTAAACTAAATAAGTTTCTTTTTCCAAGTTTTTTCAGATAAGATGTTTAACCATCTTAACACCATTTATTGTAAGAATTACTGAAAAATCCTTTGAGTTATTCTGTTAGAAAGAGAACAGGTTAAAATCATTTTGTGTCAACCCCACTATCTTCTCAAATGAGCAATGGTGAGAGGAAAAGGATCATTCACACCTTCAATAATGGTACTAACATTTATACTCTGGCTTCCATCTTCAAAGTCCATTCAAGAACCATCAAGAGAACAGTGAATAAGTTTAAAAAAAGAGGGAACAGTAGGGAGGAAAACTGGATCAGGAGGTTACAACAGGAAGGAGATTGCTATGTTCAAACTTTGAAAAGGTGAAGACCTTGATTCTTTCTGAATATCCTAAGGCTAGAGACAATCGAAACCTCAACAAGATGAATAAGGAAAATTTACATTCTAGCAGAATGGAGCTCCTTGTCACATGAGCATGGGCCTCAAAAATTTCTCAGGGATAAGTTCGCAAACAGGTTTTGGGATAAGGAAACTTGGTTGGCCTCCTTCATTACCTGATTTGAACCCCTTAAACTTCAGCATCTGGAATGAACTGGCCAGAAAAGCTTGTGAGATGACCCACAGTAACCTGCAAGCCCTTAAAAAATCCATCAATAAGACCTGGGTAAAGAACATTGATGAAGAATTAATTAAAAAGCTTGCAGTGCATTCAGGAAGAGGGTTGAGTATGTCATTGACAAAGGTGGAGCAACTCTTGATGCTTAACAGTTTGCACTTGTGCCAGAATTATTCTTATCACTTAGAAATAACATCGTTATTTAAGCTTTGAATTTTATTTCAATGCACCATGAGCTTCCATTCCTTAGCTATGATTAATTAATGAGGAACATAGCATTTTCATTTATGATCAATTTCATCATGATTCTTCTTTTAAGCTTGGAGAGTAATTATACATTCTTATTGTTCAAAGTAGATTCCAATAATAGTATTATAAAAAGAATTCCAATAAGATATCTACAATCAGTTCTAAGATACAATGGTTCAAAGCTTAATCTAACAATTGGACAATTCTGCTGTTACACCTTTGGGAGTTGACTTCAGTGTTCATTTTTATATTTTCATATGCTCTATCTCTGATATTGCACTTTAACTCATAAATATAGCATACCTTAAAACTATATTTTATCATTTTATATAATGATAATATAGTGCAGTCATATATAGTTTGTAGATGTGTACATGTAATAGGCATTTTCTACACATTTATGTAATAATAATAACTTTTGAACCTATTGAGAACTCATGTATGTCTTTTTTTTAAAACTTATCTAATGCTCTACATATGGTATCAAAGAAAAATAGATCCAACACCACCTTAGTGCTTGTAATTTAGAAGAACTTACATTGGCAAGACATCTTGAAATCTAAAAGTCCATAAACCCTTTAAACTCACTTGTAGGAATAAAACTGGACATAACTTTGATTTTTCGAATGCTGCCCTAATTAAAAAAGAACATAATTCTTTAAGTAGAAAATACTTCGAGGGAATCCTGATAAATATTTTACCAGTTATAAACAGACATCAAAAACACTACCTTTATGAAAGCCATTCTTAAAGAATCTAATGTATGTCTGCCTACCACTACCACATAAAATTGTCCTCAAATCAACATGTGGTCAACCACAAAACTAGAATTATGATACACTTACACATACAAATTATATGCATGAATGCTGCTTGACAAGTCAAATGCACATTTTCTCCATATCTTATTTGCTGCTAAAGCTTTAATAAAAGTGAAGCATAAATGTTTCTTATTTATTGTTCATCCTATCCTATCATATATATATATATATATATATATATATATATATATAGAGTCTGTAGATGTGTACATGAAATAAGCTTAGGAATAAAAAATTATCAAACCATAATACTTTTGGTACACCTTTATACTATATAATATTATATTTTGAAATGCTTCTTGAATATTCCAGATATTCCTCTGACCTGTTTCACGCAGCTTTAAATATTGTAAATTGACGATGTATGTTTAAAAGATAGATTTACTTTCACCTCTCCAATAACCCAGTGCTGTGTCACTGGGGCAGTACAGATGATTTTTCCATCTGTCTTGTCCCTTGATGCTCTGTCATTCTCTGATGTCGGACTCCCACTTCAAAAGAAGTGAAAACTGAAGTGGTCTGGGCAGATGACCAGATCAGATGGACTTGCAAAGACCAATCTGCAAAGCATCATACGTCGGGGCAGGAAGAGAGGTGGACAAAAGAGAGTAGACAGGAAGATTGATAGAAAACTTGTAAATATTGATTATGAATATATACGTATGGAATGATAGCAAAGTTTACTTGCACTGTTTTGAGACAGTTGAGGTTGAGAAAAAAAATAGTAAAAATATTTTTACTTTTTTTGTGAATGGTAAAATTTCAAAGAATACAAGTTGATACTTGTTATACTATGGCAAGAGGAGCAAAATTGGACATTGAGTAACCTACCCAACTCGTTTGTGAAAATGTATGGCAGAAGAGGGTGTGGGGGATATTAAGGAAACAAACATTATTTAGAACTACAAAGGATAGAAAGTTGTGGACAGCCATGATTGCCAAAGTCTTGAGAGGACACAGTGCATAAAAGAATATTCTTTATATGATTTTATTTATATATTCTGTTTATCTGATTGTTTTTTTTCTTTTTTCGATCATTTCACTCCAAGTAAGTTGATAAAGCCACTAAGACACATAGGTTATTGGAAGTAGAGGGGAATGAGAATATTAGGTGGAGACATTAAAAGTATAGTGTTGAAGTAGACTTTAGAAGGAACTGGAAAACCAATCTGAAACAGAAAATAAGTGAGGAGTAAGGACAATAAACGAAAAAGCTTCAGGAAGAGAGAAGATTGTGATTGACATTGTATTTAAATTTTTGAAGATTGTAGGTGGTAGGGAAGGAAGAAATGAAAAGAGAGTTCCACAGGTGAGAAGTGCAAGAAAAGAAATTATTAAAATAGAACTTATGGTTAAATTTAGCTAATTTAACAGTGAAGCCAATTGAGAAGTACACTTAAATTTAGATGGTTGAGAAGGAGAGCTCATTAGAACAACAGCCATGAAAACATTTATAGAAAAGACCATATCACAGCAGTAGGACTGGCCGAGATACCAGATCATGACTGATAACATAAACCCTTCTTTCGATTTTGTTAAGAATTTTGAGATATATAACATGAACTCCAGACTAGATATGGTAACAATATTCAGTATGCGGATGAATGGTTGATTTATAAATGTGCAAGATGGATTCTGGTGAGAAAAAATTGTCTGGCATGACACAGTGAATCGACTTTGCTAGCAGCAGACGAAGCAATTTTTTTAATTGAATTTACCCCAAGCAAGGGAGTAAAGCTACTAAGGCATTAAGGTTACTGGGTGTGAAAGAATTAGAAAACAGAAAACAATTAATTTTTTAGCCATTAACATCATTTGTTTTATATTTTGATATCATTTTATGTTATCTTAACATTAATTCATGACACATTTTTAAATAATTATTTTCATTATGTTGCTTTTTCATATAAAAATCTATTTGTTTTATTATAAAAATGTAAACAAAACCAAAAATAAGGTTGTTTATTTTCTACCAAAATTTTGTTAAAATTTAACCACAAATAACAAATTCTGTTGATTTTATGATCCTAGTTCTTATGTGAATATTTGTCAGCATTCAAAGAGCTTTCTAAAGATATACAACATGACCATATTAAGAGATGTGCAAACCCACCATTTTGAATTTGGCCCAACTCGGTAAAACCAGGCCACAGTCAAAAGTCCACTCCAAAATTTGTACATATCCAACCATAAAGGAGACAAATTAAAAAAAAAAAATAAAGATACATTTTTTGAGAAATTAAAGTTCAAAGGTTAAAGTCAAATTATCTTTAAACAAAAAAATAATCACCTTTTAGATCTATCCAAGTAATTTAAAATGGTATATAATTTAGCTTTGTAGGTGAAAAAACAACTGAGATATTGATATTTATACTTTGACTATTTTTCAAAATTCACTTTTTGGCAAAGGTTAAAGGGTAATATCTCAGGAACCCTTTGGCCTAGAGATGTAAAATAGGTACCATTCACTTTCTAACATGAAGCTCTATTAGTGTACCACATTTGAAAAAAAAAATTTCTGTCAGTGATGGTCAGACCCTTGTTGATTTGACACAGAATGACTTTATTATATATAGTTTCAGGCATTCATTTGGGTCTTGGAATATATAAGACTACTGTGTATGAGAATGTAAGTTTAACAATCTAATAAATAAATATTGTTTAATATTTTTATTGTAAATTCTCAAGAACAAAAAATGTATAAATTCACTTTCATCAGATGTTTAGGTTTTATTACAATTCTAATCAGTGCTTTTTAAAACAAACATTATTGAGGGAATGAAGGCAGTTAAAATAATAGCAATGTCAAGGGAAAAAAAATGGATGAGAGAAAAAAACTAGAGGCAACAGAAATGTGGTTCTATAGAAGGATACAGAAAATTCCATGGATGGAGTGAGTAAGCAACAAGAAACACTTAAAAAAAAATGCCAACAGAAAGAACACTTCTACTAAAACCAGGAAAAGACACATAATGAGAAAGGAGGGCTTGGAGAACAACCCTCATAGGCCAAGAGAGCTAGGGGAGGGTAGCGAGTAATATACTTGATAGGCTTGTGTGAATGGATGGCAGAATGGTGGGAAGGGAAAGAGGCTCTGCAAAGGGAGAAGTGCTACTAAAGTTCCCAATGGACAGGAAGCTGTGGAGAACCATGATCGCCCTTAAATTGTCTGAATTTTTTAGATGAAGCATTGTCAATTATTATTTATTTTCTTTCATCTTATTTCTCTTGTTTTTTCATTAGAAACAAAGAAAAGAGTGTTGGATTGGTAAGTGATATCCATCCTCTTATATGGCAGTGAATGTTAGACAATCTCCCCATCAATGAGGAAAACTAGAGGCAACAGAAATGTGGTTCTATAGAAGGAATGAGAAAATTCCATGGACAGAGTGAGTAAGCAACAAGTAAGACTTAAAAAAAAATGGCAACAGAAAGAACACTTCTACTCAGGATCAGGAAAAGAAGGCAGAAGTTTCTTGGACACATAATGAGGAAAGAGTGTTTGGAAAACTTAACCCTTACAGCATATTGAGGTTCAGAGAGATAGGGTGAAGGTAGCAGGCCACTTACCTGACAAACAGAGGGTGGCGTCCGTAGCAAAGTAAGAAAAACTATTAAGAGCCACAAGACATAGGAAGTTATAAATATTTAGTAAATATACAAAAATAGAAAGGATGTGTCTGTAATGACAAAAGTATGCGGGTGTAGGCTTTAAGAAAGCTTTATTCAACTCAGAATACAAAGTTCGTGTATAGTGTCTCTTTGTAGTCCCAGTAAACAGAAATACCTCTCTCAAAAAGGAGAGTAACAAAACAAGGAGAGACCACTCTTGGTTATTCATAATAGTGTCTTCTTGCCAGACTTACACATACAGTGAAGTGTTTCTGAGAGAATTAGAAGTCCTACCAGGATTCATTATTGACAGCCACAATCTTAACAACATAAGATATGCAGATGACACAGTGTTGATAGCAGATATGGAAAGGAAACTACAAGAACTCCTAGAGAATGTAGTGAAGGAAAGCAAGAAGAACGGACTAAACATCAATTGTAAGAAGACAGAATAAATGGTTGTCAGAAAAAGAAACAGTCTGACATGTAAATTACAAATTGGAGATACTAAAATCAAGCAACTACAAAAATTTAAATATCTGGAAAGGGTTTCAACAGAAGTTGGAATGTTCGACATCAGAATCCGAAGGCACATTCAGATAGCGAAAGATGCCTTCCAACAGCTAAGCAAATTATTAAGAAACAGGAAAATTTAATTAGAAATGAAGAAAAGAGTATACTAGCCTATTATGTAATATGAGTCCTCCTATATGGCAGTGAATGGACAATCTCTTCATGAATGAAGAAAAAGTTTAAGGCAACAGAAGGATGCTTAGAATACCATGGACTGAACATGAAAACAATGATGAAGATTTAGAGAAAATGAAAACAAAGAGGACACTAATACTTAACATCAGAAAGAGATAGTTGAAATTTCTAGGTCACATAATAAGGAAAGAAGGCTTGGAAAATTTAATACTCAAAGGACATATTGACAAGAGAGATAGAGGAAAATAATGCATGACCTACCTAATGGATAAAGGAACAAGATTTAAAATAGGTAGCAAAAAGACAAAATTTACTACAAAAGACAGTAAGTTGTGGAGAGCTATGACTGCCAACACCTTGAAAGGGATGTCACAAAGAAGAAGAATTTTTAGGCTTTATTTTTGTAGTTTCCACTGTGTATTTTCTTATTTAAAAGCTTTGAACAATTTCAGTTAATAATCATATTAATTCATATTTTGATTGAATTCTTTTTTTTTTTTTTTTTTTTTTTTTTTGACAACAATTTTTTTGACCAGTTACCTTTCATTTTTTAATGTTTTTGTTTACATCATGACAATGATAAGAAAATCATTTGAGAAACTGATATGATTTTATATCTAAATCAATGTTATTTAATGAAAACTGTAAACTGAATGAATAAATTAGTGACAATAATAACTGAATATATGTTTTTTTTTTTCATAATTTCATAAGCTTATGGCCATATCACATTGAAACACCGGTTCTTATGCGATCACAGATTGTCCTGGGTATGATGATAAACTACGTCCAGCAGCAAGGCCTCTGATCAGGAGATTGGAGGTTTTGAGGAGTGTGGAACCACCTCTTAATCACTGTTGTTTCCAGGTACATCCTGACCTAGGGTGGTAGCATCTTTTAGAGTATCAGCAATTGCAAATAGTGAACCACCAAACATAAACCAACAGTACATTTTTATAATAAATGATGAACAATACCTTTTTTTTTTTTATAGCAAAATGACAATCAATGCAACACTAAAAAATATAAAAATACATATTTATAGTAAAATTACCAACAATACATTTTTTATGATCTACAAGCTATATATCTAAAAAAAACATGCCTTTAATCTGAAAGTATAAAATTATGTACAAAATATCTGTATTTTAAAGAATAATATTACACACAAAATATTTAGATTTTGGCATTAAATAACCGATCGAAATGTTGATAGGCTGCTATACAATATCAACCAACTTGAAGGAACTCTTTCATAATATTAGTCCATATCTACAATTTCTGAAAGAAATCAAACTGTATTCAACAAAACTACTATATAAAATACACATATCACTGCCCTCTAGTAATGATGTTCATGCAAACATGTATATGCACAAAAGCTAAGTATCATCTACCATGTATTCAATTGTGAAAGCAGAATAACATATATTTTTATTACTTCAAAGCCCCCAAGAAAATTAAATTTCCACATTAAATGACCTATAAGGAGTTGATATGCTGTTAAGCAAACAAACTAATAAATCAATCAACTGATCACTGAAGTTAAGCAACACAGAGCCTACCTAGATGTACCTAGATGGGTGACCAATTAGGAATAGTAGGTGCTGTAAGCTTGATTGTGTGGGTGGTGTAATGGATAAAAGCTCATAATGAGAAATTGGAGAGCTGAGTTCAAATTCCAGTTGGGTTTGTTACATTCACTTACATGTAAATACCCTTTAGTGATCATGAATCAAAAAGTGACATATTTGATCAAGTGTGCGATATTCGCCCCCTACCAACACACATTGGGTCAATGTGTTAAGGTAATGATTCATTCTTTCTCATGAAACTAAGGATGGCCTGCATCCAACAAAGACCATCACAAGCTGAGAAGAAGAACATATGTGGTAAATATATAAAAACTGTTTGGAAAACTTTAATTTGATAATCAAAAATTCAATTTATAAGTCTGTCATTTGTCCATGCATTGGATTTTGCTGCCATATCTGGTTTGGTGCATCTACTGTGCATTTAGATATTCTTGCTATAATCCAAAGAAGAATCTTCAATTTTCCCACTGCTGTAATGTAATTTCCTTGTACCTTTTCTATAAATATTTTCATGATAATTATTCTGATGATCTTTCCTCTATGCTGTCAAGACTTTATGAATTTAAGCATAGTATGAGATTGGTGGCAAAATCTCATCATTTTACTGTTGAAATGTCTAGATGTAACCGTAAGTTCTATGTTAATAGTTTCTTCTCTCACACTTCTCACTTGTGGAACTCTCTTCCCACTTCTTGTTTACTTTGATCTTCAAAAATTTAAATGAATGTTGGTTGTTATCTTCTGTCTTCTTAATTTTTGTTCTTTTATGTTTTGTCTCCTGTTCATATTTTTTCTTTTATTCTTTCACACTCAGTAACTCCTTGTATTTTAGTGGCTTTAAAAAAATAGAAAAAAAAGACGTCTTTCATGAATGAATTGGTATCATCAGAAAAAGAATCAAACCCAAACATTCAGGTACTTAACATGTGTATGAGGGTTATAACTGAAGGAATAATTATAAAGCACCTAACATTTTATATAAAAAATACTCATAAAAAATAGAAAAAGCAAGATGTGGAAACAACAAAACGAGTATTATTTATTATCTGGTTGTTATGTGGTTTTGAAGACAGTAATAGAGTAAAATTGTCTGGGGGCCAAATGTAGTTCAAATATGGACTGGAATCTGACAGAAGGATAAGAATAAGCAAAGTTTATACATTACAGTCTTCCTCATATGTTTGTAATTAGTGTCTAGATAATTTAGTTGAAAAAAAGTGTTTGGGGTTTTCTTACCTATAATTTTCTTGATTGCTAAAAGATAAATGTTACTTTCATGGTCTGAAAAGGAAAAAGAGATGAAATTTATGTTGATGCATGTGTTAATGACCTGTCCATGTGAACTGTTTATCTGATAATAAGAATGTTGCATGTTTGCATGTGTAAAAGAGAAAAGTGGGGTGGATTCTTATTGGTTTAGAATGAGTGAATTAATGATAAATATAATTGTTATAATTATTTTATTATAATTATTTTTTTGACGCTATAATTAGTTTTTATTTATTTATTATTTTATGAACCCAACAAAGTGAAAATATAATTAATTTTTTATTTATGTATTTCTTTATGGACATGGCACAAATCATTTTGTTCTTGTGAAATAAAATTATATTTTTAATGTTGCCTGTTCACAAAGAATGTCAAATTGAATTTTTCCAAATTGTCTTAGATATTTATGTTTCCATTGAATTCTCATCCAAATTTATTCATATAGGTTAACACACAAAGTGATAATGTCACTAAGACACAAGGAGTTACTGAGAGTGGAAGAATATGAAACATCATTAGGGAGGAGTAAGGACAGTAAAAAGAACAGGATTCAAGAAAGAAGATTGTGATTTAAATTTTTCAAGATCATAGGTGGTAGGTAAGGAAGAAATGGGAAAAGTGTTCCACAGATGAGAAGTGCGAGAAAAGAAACTATTAAAGTAGAACTTATGGTTACATCTAGCTATTTCAATAGTGAAACGATGAGACCTAATTGCCAATCTAGTAGTACACTTAAATTCATGTGGTCAAAGTACAAAGGAGGACAACTCCTCTGAACAATTGGTGGCAGTGCGAAAGTGACTGAAGTTGAGATGCCAGGTCAGGACTGATAATATTACAGACACTTTGGATTTTCTTCAAGAATCTTGAGATATATAGCGGGAATGCCAGACCAGATGTAGCAATAATATTTATATCATTAAAGATCAGAGAAAAGGTTGGTTTTAACTAGTATATAGTAATTTTGTATTTTTCTACAAGATAAAGGATATTTGGTTGCAGTATATTTATGTCCTAGTCCTTTCAGGATTTACACACACTGTAACTAAGCATTGATTTTATGAAAGTAAGAGAAAATTACATGCATGCATGTGCACACACACACGCACACATATATTTGCTCATTGCAAAATTTCTTATGATCACATTACAATAATCCTCTGGGAATGCAACTTTCTATTATATGATATAATGATCACATTACTATAGTCTTTTCCTTTCTGAAACTTTTTCACTATTTTCTATGAGGATCAAATTTCAATAGTCTTTTGCTTACAGTAGCTTTCTACTTTTTACTATTATCATCACATTATAATAGTTTTTTTGCATAGTACCACTTTCTGTTTTTTACTATAATCGTCCTTTGCTGAATGCATCTTTCTAGTATATTTTATATTGATCAAATTACGATAGTCTTTTGCTTAATGTTACTTGCTGCTCTTTTCTTTCAACAAAATTACAATAGTCCTTTGCTGAATGCATCTTTCTACTATATTGTATAAGGATCACATTACAATAGTCTTTTACTGAGTGTAACTTTCCTCTATATTATATAATGATGACATTACAATATCCTTTTGCTTAATACAGCTTTTTTGTATATTGCATAATGATCATATTATGATAGTCTTTTGCTTAATGCATCTTTCTACTGTATTATATAATGATCACATTAGAATATTCTTTTACTTAATGCAACTTTCTTCAATATTGTATAATGATCACATTACAATTATCCTTTCCTGAATGCGTCTTTTTACTATATTATATAATGATCCCATTACAATAGCCTTTTGCTTAATGCAGCTTTCTACTATATTGTATTATGATCACATTACAATAATCCTTTGCTAATTGTATCTTTCTGTTATATTCTATAAGCATCACATTACAATAATCATTTGGTGAAGAATGCATATTTCTATTCTTTCCTATGAAAATGATTTTTTTTATTCATGCAAATTTGTGCTCTTTTACAATATTCTCAAATTAATTTTTGTTATATTCTGAATTATTTTTTTGAAATTCATTTTTTAGTCATCAATATGATGATTTATTTTTCAAAAGTGTTAAACAGTATCTAAAATAATTAATCTAATTAATAAGTAATATTTTTTCCTCTGCTTTAATCTCACTCTCAGGAATATTATTTTGTGTACTGGAGAAAGAACAAAGAAAGAAAAGAATATCCAAGTCTTTTGCCTGTTTCTTTAGATATTGTTTTAAATTTTTATCCAATAAAGGCATTTCTCAGTAATTCTGTCTGCACACATCCATATTTCATGATAATAAACTAAACCCATTTTATTTCACCCTTTTTTCTATTTTTGTTTGTTTGCACAAACTGATTCTGGTCTCCTTTTTTATCTTTATTATTATTATTATTATTATTATTATTATTATTATTATTATTTTTTCCTGCAAAATTCATTCTTTTAATAATTAACTTACATCATTAACATTGCTCTGATATTTGTTAGGACTTTCCAAGACTTGTAATTTTGGCATAACAATCAACATTTCTGCAAACCTCTCTCTCTTTGGACAAGTTTTTATCTGAATGTTTAAATGTTAATACACAGTGAAAAGAGATAATAAAAATATTTAATAAATAGTATGATTATACGATAGAATTAAATAATCTATTGCTAATCTTTTTCTTCTGAGACATATTTCCATTTTGTTCTTATATTAAACACATCAAATTTTTAACATGAAAAGATTTTGAGCCCCCCCCCCCCAAAAAAAAAACGATTTATAAAATACCAGGAGTAATCAATGAATCATAGAATATCATTCAATATCTTAATTAATCCTCTCACTTTATATTTGAATGTCTAAAAAAAATATAAAGGCAAAGGGTTAATTAAAGAATTTATTGACTCTGTTTTAGTTGTGAATTCTTTATCTCTGCTTTGTTGAATCCCAATACATTGTTTCAAGCCTTTTGTTGCATCTCATTTTATTGTTTGTGTTTCAGATATAAAACTGAGCAGTTATAACTTTTGAAAAAATCTGAATGAGTAAAGTGTGTTTTAGAGGCAAATAGAACCTTACCTGATTATAAAGCTCTTCATAACTAAGTATGATATATAAATTTCAGGTAGAGTGTCTCTGTAAAAGAATAAAATGAATAAAAAGACGAGGAAAACTATTCTTAACTGACTCTTTCATTCTCTGAGGGACTTTATCATGGCAAATGCATGATTTATTTTGTTACTTTGAATTATGGCACTTTATGTCCTCCACATCTTTTGATGGACCTTTCAACTAACTTGATGAATATTCATGAAAGTTTTCAAATTTAGAAGCCTTGATAAACCAATGACCTCCTTGTTCTTGTATATAAATACATGCAAAAAAAAAAAATCCTACATTGCCTTGATAAAGTCTCTCAGAGGATAAAACATATATATTCAGTTGTATCGATATAAGTTTGTGATCGTGGTTTTCACACTTTTGTCATAATTTTATATGTACAGTACTTAGTGGAAAGTGCTCAGTATCAGTGATAGAGCTAACATATTCAGTTGTATGGATATAAGTTTGTGATCTTGGGTTTCACACTTTCTGATCGCAAAAGCGTGAAACCCAGAGTCACAAACTCATATCCATACAACTGAATATGTTAGCTCTATCACTGATATTGAGCACTTTCCACTAAGTATTGTACATGTAAAATTATATATATATATATATATATATATATAATTAGATCCCACTATGGAAATAATTGAAGACATTTGAAATTTGAGTCTTTTTTAAGCATCATCAACATTTTATAAAACTCTTGCTGAAAATTAATTTGTTATACTGTGTAAAAGATCAAATGTTAACTGAGGAAAAAGTGTTTTCTTTGTATTTTCTGAATGTCATGTGTTTTTATATTGTTTTTTTAATATTCTGTTTTTATTTCTCATATGCACAGATTTTAATATTTCTTTTTTTCCTTTGATTGTTTTTGAAAGTCCTTGTTTTACATGTCTGTTGAAATATATCAAATTCAGAACAAATTATTCTTTTAAATGTTTAGATAAATCTATTACTCCCAGCCATTTGTCATAAATGTGTTTACTTAGAGCAAATATTTCTTTTTATTATCTATCCTTCTGTCCCAGAGGATCATGGGATTACAACAATTTTTAGATTGGCTGAAAATAACAACTTTATCAAAACGTTATGGTCACATATTGTAATGAACTGACATATATACATATATCTGGTTAAAAAATGACTGACAAGGTCCTTCTGTTAGGTTGTGGTTGTATTTTTCTTGTATGCAAACTGAAGCTTTCTTTTTTTAACTTAGTGAATGTAGAAATTGTCCAAATGATCATTTTGAGCCTCCTGCTATTTTGAGCCATTTTCGAGGATTTTGATTGTGGCTAAAAGACTCAACAACTTCCTGAACTTTGTAGTTCTTAATAATTTTTGTCTTTTTGTTATTTCTACTAAATCCTGTTCTGCCATTCATTTACTCAAGCTCACTAAGCATATTATGAATTGTTTTCCTTTGTACTTTTTGCTTTCTATCTGTCCTGTGTGTATCAGATTTTCCAAGCCTACTTTCTTTATTATATGCACCCTAGAAATGTTGTTCTTGCTTGCATATTTGATCCATGGTATCTTCATCATCCTTCTGTGGAATCATTTCTGTTGCTTCAAGTCTCTTCTTTATCTTTGCATTCATTGCAATATAGGAGGACAGATATCACATAACAGTTCAGTACTCTTTGTATCAACACTCACTAGGTCCCAAAAAAAGCTCTTGTTTGTATATAAGACGAAATACAATAAAACACTTAAAAGAAGTACTTTTCAGTCATTTTTAATAAGACCTGTTTTAGTGAAGAATTGTTGTCAAAATGCATAACTATATGCATATAACCATAAAAATTACAGAATATTAATAATTATCGAATTCTCTTGTAGATATGGAGTTTTTTGTAACAGTATATAAGTATAATTATTTAATGACAACTTGATTTTAGTGGAAAATGATTCTATAATAAGAATCATTTGTAATGAAAATTATAGGAAAGGATCTTTGTAGATTGGTTCCTTTCATTTATTTTTGGGACTTTTCTACAGACCAATTTCCAGGAAGTATTTGCTAATGTGCAAACTCTCAACTGCTTTAATTCTGCTTCTTAATTCAATTTTTTCCCTTGTTCTCCTTCAGTGAAGCAAACCAAAAAGCTTCAGTGATCCACAGGTGAATGGATATTTGATTCCCACATTAAAAAAACCAAGCAGATTTCACATGGGAAATGTTCAATGGGGAAAAGCCTAACAAATAAAATACAAGTATTCAAAAGAGAAAGATAATTGAAGTTCTTTATCCATATGTAAACCATGTATTTCATTCTTTCTACATATAGTTTAAATAGTCTTTGATGAATGCTGAAATACAAAATTAGTTTTCTGTGTCAGTTTAACATCATTATGCACCAGAATGTAATTTATTCAGTATTACTCAGTGTTTACACTGGTATGTAATTTATTTGGCCTTTCTCATTGGTTACACCAGTATGCAATTTACTCAGTATTACACCTGTATATAATTTACTTGGTATTACTCAGTGTTTACACTGGTATGCAATTTACTCAGTATTACTCAGTGCTTACGCTAATATACAATTTACTCAGCATTACTCAGTGTTTACATCAGTATGCAATTTACTTGGTGTTACTTGTTGTTTACACCAGTATGCAATTTACTCAGTATTACACCAGTATGTGATTTATTTGGCATTGTTTGAACAATTGACCTCTTTCTGCATTTACTTATTCTTATTAACAAAATGTTTCAGCCATCCAGTTTTGTCATGGCTACTCTGGGTGAAAAAAAAAAAAAAAAGAAAATTTCTTCAAAGTGACCCCCCCTAAAAACACAGAAACAAAGTATTCATTAATATACCAATTGGACCAATCCATTTCTACCTCCTCCCCCAATCCAGTAAACATTCAGAATGGATCAGCTCAAAGTTAGCAACATCAAGTAGACAAAAAAAAGCTTCCAATGTCTAAACAGTATTGCAAATAATGATGGCTCCTCTCAGGAGACAATACATTTATGGTAAGGTTTTAGGATTATTATCTGACTGGACAAATATCAAATTGCCATGAAAGAATTATATTTAGATGCTTGCTTTGAGCTTTTAATGAAAAAAATAAAGAATATGATAGAATTATTTTTTTTTTATTCAAGTTCTTGACATTGCAATTAAAACATATTTCAGCATTCTATAAAAAAAAAAATCACTCCTAAGTAAATTAAAAGTAAAAATATTTTTTGATGATTATCTTTTATTAAAAATATTTACAAAGATTGTTATTCGCCTTCAGTTTCAGCATCAAGGATATCATTAACAAAAATATTTCAGTCATTCATGTATCTGTTAATTTTTGGTCTCTCTATTGTGGATGGCATCAAAATAATGTGGACATTGACTTTTGCATCAAAATGTTGTGTCTATAAATTTAATATAAATGTTATACTAATCACACACACACACACACACATATATATATATATATATATATATATATATATATATATAAATTTCAGTAAAGATGGCTGACAAGGCACTGTGATTAAGCTTTTTATTAATTTTTTTCTTGCATTTGTAAAAGTGATTTCTTTTCTGGATATACAATGTGTAAGAATTGTCTAAATAATCTATAGACCCAAGCCCTTTTGATTAATCTAAAAAAAAAACAAACTTAATCACAGTGCCTTATCAGTCATCTTTAATGAAATTTGTATAAAAAGAGGATTGCTGTCCAAATACAGTTTTATATATATATATATATATATATATATATATATATATATAAAAAGAATTATAGTTTTAAGTTCTGCTATATTTATGGGATAAAGTGCTCAATATCAGAGATAGAATGTATGTAAATATAAAAGTGAACATTGGTCAACACTCAGAGGCAACAGGTTGTTTCATGCTGGACACAATTGTCAGGCGACCTGATGATTGTGTCCAGCATGAAACAGCCTGTTGCCTCTGAGCGTTGACTTTAATGTTCACTTTTATATATATATATATATAGATATATATATATACACACATACATACACACACACACAAGTATAGGTCAATTCAAAAGTTATAACATAAACATGTTATAACATCACTACAAAAAGTAACAAAATGACTATATAATTTATTTATTCAGAAATTATAACATAAACATGTTATAATTTCTGAATAAATAAATTATATATATATATATATATATATATATATATATATATATATGTGTATGTATATATCAATAAAAGTGGACATTGATGTCAATACACAGCTTAAATGCAATATTTAGGCCTAAAGATCATGTTTAACTGCTGGGTGTTGACTTCCATGTCCATTTTTATATTTACATACCCTCTATCCCTGATATTAATCACTTTAACCCATAAATATATAGCATACCTTAAAAGTATTTTTTATCATACATATAAGAAGAAATATAGTTTATATATATATATATATATATATATATATATATATATATATATATATATATATATATAAAATAAGAAACAGGTAGAAAAACCTTTATAAATTTAACATGTTTCACAATTTAGCTTCATGTACTAATGTCATAAAATCTAACCAATAAAAGTAAAATAACAGAATTTAAAAATTAAAGTGAACTTTGACACCAGTAGACATTTGTGGCAAGGGCTCTCTTTGAGGGTATGCCCACCCAACAGTATTGACACAGGTTTAGGGTCTGCTGAGTGGCGATGAAATCTTATAAGTTTAGTTGTATTGAATGATATCAGCCATTCTTTTCCCCCTTGAGCTATGAGAGTTAGATCAGAGGAGAGATCAGCTGACAGGCACTGGTTATCAAGATATTTGTAGGTGCACCCATACCCTGTGCTATCATCTGGATACATATTTACTAAGCATCTGAGAGTGTTCTTGTCCAGGTCATTGATATAGTGCAGAAAGATGTTAGGAACAATTATAGAGAGCCTTGGGAGATGCCAGCATTGATCTCATATGGCTCAGTAGACTGGCCATTGACAATGACCTTCATAGACCTACATGAGAGGCAAGACTTGATAACTGAGAGAACTCTCCCAATGATTCCATAACTCCCCATAACTTTGGGCCTTGTATTGGGTGAATTAACAGCAAAAAAATCCACATTATTACACTTCTAAAAAAAAATATTGCTGTCAAAACTAAATAGCAAGACGTTAAATTTATGAAAGCTTTCGGAGTTCTTTGTTATTTAATCAATGTTATTGTAAGATTTAATCTGTATCTTTAACTCATAAATACTCTTGGGAAACGTATGAATCCACTTTAATCTCCCCCTGTTATGGGTTAATCAGTAGAACTTGTATCAGTAAAAATCATTATTATCTCAAAATTAACCTGAAAAAAGTTGATAAGCTGTAAAAAACAATCAATCAATCTTGGTTGTTACAGTCACAGCTTTTCAACCATTGTACTTAGCCTTTTTCAGATATCTGTCGAATTCTAGGAATTTTGAATTCTTTAATCTACCAATGTAGATTATTCCTGTTCTTTTTTCTTTTAATTATTTCACCCCAAGAAAGGCGATAATGCCTCCAGCCATAAAGAGTTAACAATATGAAAACTGCTTAGGATAGAATGGGGAATGAGAACAATCTCCTCCCCATAGATTAAATAAAAGATTCAATTTAAAATGATCAGATAACTGAATAGAATAGCTGAAAAGTTTAGAGACGAGGCATCTGTTTATCTTACATGATAAAGATGGTGCTCTGTTTGGTCATAATTCAATCATTTATTAATGAGACTGGAGTGACAAGCCTGAGCAATGGTTTATGGAGGTCTTGTGCTGCCCAGACTACATACTCCCACCTACCTCTCAGCTGTACCAACAAGAGCCAGCTGAATATAAGGGGGCGGGGTTGGCTTGTGATTGCCTTCACTCCTTTTCTGGTTTAGAGCTGGACTTAGTTGTCAGAGGCAATATTTGAGATGCATTCCATGAGAGCATTTTACAGTGGGAAGCTAGAGAGTAAAATGGCCAAAACATTATAACAAGCAAGATGAGGATATTATTCCAAATGGAGGAGTGTATAATAATCATTAAGAAATTTACTGCAGACAAATTTAGCAAAGCTGTTTTAATTATGTCATCAATTTTTGAAATTTCTTTTATCTGTTTTTAATTTTCTTTGTGTGGCTTTTCTGATCAAAAGATCATATAGAACGTTTTTCAACTGTCACTCTCTTCAGCCTTTTCAGTTACTAATCAATCTTTTTGCTTGCTCTCTTTTCTTATGCAATGCCATGAGGCATTTTCTTTCCCTTTTATACTAACCTCGATTTCTTTCAATTGCAAAAGATGAACACTGCTTTGAAATGATTCTTTAATGCTTTTAAATAATTGTTTTTTTTTTCTTTTTATGATAATTTTCTTCTTGTGATTGATTTATTGTTTTTTGTTTAAGTTTTATAGAAATTGGTTTGCAGATTTACCTATTAAGAAAAGATTAAATTTAAAAACAATTTTTTTTTTCTTTGATATTGATTGATTCCATGCTCTAGAAGTTTTTCTTGTAGAATTAGTTTCCTTATCTTGAAGTTGAAGATGTAAAGGATCTGTTCTTCATAATTCATGTTAGTTTTTGTTAAGGTTCCAAGCAGTTTTTTCTTTCTTTCTTGATAATGACTGAAGTCAATCAAAATATTAACCTCATCAGGAACTAACACGAACTGTAGACTTTCAGTTACTAATCAATCTTTATTTCTTCTACTGCAAGATATTAAACTAATACATTAATAAGAAAAAACTTAATAACTATATAATTGACATAGTTGAATTTTTATTATGTATTAAGCCAAATGAGTATGGAGTTACAATAAATTGTTTTTTTTAATGACAAAAGAACAGTCTCTGATATAGAAGCTGCCTTTGATTTTTTTTAATATCCAGTAAAAATAATACTTCTTCAAATCAGTTCAATAAAAACAAGATTTTATTTTTAAAGATTCACTTCTAACAAATGTTAAATATTTGATCATTATATATGGGGCTTAATAAAGTAACTGCTGCATTTGAAAGCTAAAATTTGATAAAAAGGATAATTTTGGGGAGCAATGTTTAACCCAGTGTTTTCCAACCTTTTTAAGCAATGGCACACTTTTTAAAGGGTATACATTTAAATGTTATGAAATAAAACCATAGATTTTTAAAAAATACACACACACAAATATGACCTTACTTTATTCCAATGTTTCTATTCAACTATTTGTGCAGTTGATTTAGTGTGAAACCTGTGCCTGATGTTTTTTATGTGATTTCTTCAATGTTTGATTGAATGTGCGATAAGCAGACTCTCATTTCTTCTTCAGTTAAGCACAGTCTTTATCGCTTAATTTGTATAAATAAGAAGTAGAAAATGCAATAAAACTGATAAAGTTTAATGTGAGATAAAAAGTTTAATAATTATTGAAATACTAATGTTGTACCATTACTACTTCCACATATATGTATGCTGTGACATGGTTTTTGAGAATCACTGGTTTAAACTTTGTACCTGCAAAATATTGGTGTGTCAAAAGGATGGTTATTCCCTTGACTCTGCTATTACTCCATATACTTTTGCCTCATTTGGCAATGTTTATTTACAAGATATGTAAAATGTGTGAACCAAGTACAATGCAATATTTATTATTTACCTTTTATAAAGAAATAAATTTGAAAATTATAAAAATTTACAAAATTATCAAAATATATAAACCAACTACAATGCAATATTTATTATTTATCATTTTATAAATACCCATAAAAACAAATTTTTGTAAGGTATGACATGGTAAAAATTAAAGGCAGTCTCTAAAAATATACAAGGAAAGCTTTGTCCATCCAATAAATAGGAAGATACACACTTAAAATATTGAGTATTTGTGGTCTCACCTAAAATCCAAAATTAAAATAATGCTTGGTTCAGAGGAAGAGATGCTCTCAACCTATTTTAGTGAATTGATGTGGTGAGAGCAAATGAAATGACTGGAAATTTATAATTACAGTTACTTGTCACTATGTGTTTAGTTAAATTGCCTTGTTCACATAAATTTTTATAAATTTATGAATAAAACAATTCTTTTCATTAGAGTTGGTTCACATATCTTTATAATCTTGCTTTGAGACCCTTCTTCATCTGTAAGGAAATTTTCCTGCATTCACTGGTAAATATTGTATATGCTAACTCCCTTGGCCACATTTACTGAAACAGTTTATGATCACTGATTGGCAGAAATAAAGGTCAATGAGATGAAAGACTTGCTCAAGTATTGTCAACCTTAAACTCTGAGATCTCTTGTCTTAAAAATAATGATAACTAGAAAATATGAATTTACAAAACCAATTGTTATTATTTAAAACTTATAGTGGACACTTCATGTTTGAAATAGATGCACCATTTTATTTTACAGCATGCATTATATCTATCAGCCTGTGTATTCAAGAAACCTTAGTAAAGGAAATGTGATCTACGGTAGAGATCGAAGCTACATCCCCCCGTTTTTTTTTAGGTGAAATCACAATTTGACTTGATATACTTTACTGCTTGGGCCACAAAGAACGTCATAGTATTTTGAGAAAAAATAATCTGGGTGAAGAGGATGTGCTTTCTTTAAAAAAAGGGGAAAGTAGAACCTTGCTTATTGTGAGGTTCTTTATGATCAAGTGGTATAGCATGCCAGATCAAATGGTGGTTTCCCCTACAAAGGGGGGGGGACACAGATTCAATCACTGCCTGAGAAAACATTTTCTTTACTGAGATTTCTCAAATGCACAGGCCAATGGATGTAATACACAGTTTATGTACAGAAGAAAATCATGACATACCCCAAAGAATGAAAGCTGTCATGTGCAGAGTGGGGAGAGAAAAAAGAAAGAAAAATGCTTCTCCACTGAATGTGGTCAGTGAGGTCATGTAAATTAGCTTCTGCTAACCAATCATGGTTGAAGTGTCACTAAGTGGAATGCTTTGCATAGAAAAATATACTAATCCATTTCTATGCTCCACAAATCAAAATCCCAGAAAGGGTCCACCAAACTGCTATAAAAGCAAATGATTTTTCCTACCTGGAGATTTTTTGAGATGAGGCTGTCTGTGTGTACATGGGGATTTGGACTTTGTGAATTTGTATTATAGTTTAATAAAAAAAATAAGCATCTATTTCAAATATAAAGTGTCCACTATAATAATGTTTGAAGTAATAAAATATTGGATTAAAAATAAATCCATTAATTCTTTATAAAAAGCAATTGTCTAAACAAAGAAATCTGTCTAAAAGGTGTTTTCTTTTTTACTTTTCATTATATCTTACTAATTACGTTTTTAAAAAATATGAAGTTACAACCCAGGCCTAGGTTATTTGTGTTCACTTCTTACTTATGCCCTTGGACTTTAATCATAATCATGTAAGGTCAGTGAGAGATTATAGGATAACTGAGATTTTAATTGCAGTTAATCTAAAGATTGATGAATATACTAGTTAATTAGTTATATATAAAATTGATAGATGCTCAGAAGGACATTTCTTAGTGTTGCTATGGTGCTGGAGGTGATGTTGGCATAATAGCTATTGGATCAAAAATGGAATAAGCGAACAGAGTTCAAATTCAGGTCAGGTCTATTTGTGTTCACTTTTTGTTAATACGCTTGGACAAGGGATGAATATATCTCCTCCCACTCTAGCTATGAATGAAACAATAAGGCAGACTAGGTTCTTTAACTTTGGTTGGGCAACTAATCTAGGAGAAGGACAATTCTGCAATCAAAACAAATATTTGAATATTGGCTGTTAAATTTAAATGAGACAAAAACTTGCACTTGCTGACCACACACAAATTGTCTCTGTAAATAATGAACATGGTATCAAAGTTTGAGACATAAATCAATGAGTATTGATTATCAATGATAGTGGCTCTGTCAAAACATATCTAGGTTAAAATGGAAGGATGCTGTTATTTGAAAATATGTATATTTGTTGCAAGCAGTTTTAAAGAATAAACAGGCACCCTTGATCTTCATTGGCCCAAATGTAATAGAAAATAAGGAATATTTTTGGAGGGGAACAAATTTTCTAGACTAAAAAAAAATATTGATTTTTAAAAACTCATTTTAGAAGGTGTCCTGTTCATGAGATAAATACAGTGATCCCTGGTTTCTTAAAGAGTTATCTGTACTTTGTTTTTATTTACAAATGTTAAGTTTGAGACTGTTTATGTCATTGATAACTGCATACTATTCCAAATTGGGGAAAAAGGACATGAGTAATAGATAGTTATCAATGATATGTTTCAAACTTGATATTTGTAAATAAAAACAAAGTAAAGATAACTCTTACAAGAAGATCAATTCAGCATTGTATTTATATTATGAACAAGTTCACCTATTCTAAAATGATAAAATAATCAATATTTGCTTACAAAAAAGACAAAAAGGTTTAAAAATGTTTTCAAAATAAAAAAAAAATAGATGAAGAAGAAAATCTCAAATTGAGGCATAAGGATATGCAGGTATCAATGGCATAAGCATAGTTTCAAATTTGAAATTTGTAAATAAAAACAAAGTACATATAACTCTTTATGAAGTCAGGGATCAATTTGACACTGTTTTTATATAACGATTAAAGCCAACTTTCTAAAATTGATAAAAAATGAATATATGAATGAAAATTATTCCCAAAAATTTTTCCAGATTTTTTATGAGTGGGACCCATTTACTTAAGTTGTGCCAATAAATGAAATAATAATGATGAAATAAAACACAAAATGAACACATGCTGAAGACTATAAAATATATCAGAATATAATACTATATAAAAAAAAAATCACAATAAATTAACATTAATTATACAGATTTTGTTTTCAGATTAGTATTAGACACTTAGTATTAGACACTATTTTTGATTACACATAATTAGTAAATACAGTTTACTATCAATTAATATTTAGTGGTTCTAATATCAAAAGGCATAAAAAAATTTTATTTAAGAATAATATAATTAGCACATTGTGATCCTGCATGACATGTATATGTTTGGAGATTGTTATTTTGATACAAGTTTATCTAAGTCTATTTTTTCTTTCTTAGCACTAACCCTGATAGCCCTGACTACCATGCCCACTTTCAGCCTGCCTCACCACAGGCTTACTATATATTGGATACTTTAAAAGAACAGGTGAGTTGACATGTTTATATTTATTTCTGTGATATAATTATTGTATTTAAAGTTGTTAAGAATGGAAAAAAGATAAAGAATCTGATCAGTGGAAATAATTGTATGAAAGGTAAAATAAATGTCATTGCTAACAAATGCAGAAGGATGTGTATCTGTATTTTATAGATTATGCAAAAGTGCTTGATAAAGTACATCACAAAGAATTGTTAGGTGACTTTTGACATATTTGGGAAGAATATTAGAAAAATCCAGAACCCATACTGGGAGTAAACCATTCTCTATATGGATAGAAAATGAATTCAGTAAATGTACAAAGATAGAAAGGAGTGTAAGACAAGAACATGTTTTATCACCTGATTTGTTCAATTTATACAGTGAGGTGATCCTGAGAGAATTAAAAGTCCTACCAGGATTCATTATTGGTTGTCACCATCTTAACAAGATATGCAGATGATACAATGTTGATGACAGACATAGAAAGGAAACTAAAAGAATTCTTACAGAAGGTAGTGAAAGAAAGGGAGAAGAAAGGAGTAAAGCATCAATTGCAAGAAGACAGAATTCATGGTTGCTGGCAAAAGGAATAGCCCAACATGTAAATTAAAAATTGGAGATACCAAAATCAAATAAGTACAACAATTTAAATATCTGGAAAGTGTTTTAAAAGAGGACAGAATGTATGACACTGAAATCTGAAAGTGCATTTGGATAGCAAACGATGCTTTCCAAAGGTCTGTAATCAATACTGACTTGGTATCTCAACTTCAGTCACTTTTTCACCAGTTTGGTGTGGCTTCTCTCTGTATTTTCTACAAATATTTTCATGGCAATTGTTTTGATGATCTTTCTGTCTTGGTGCCTTGACTGCATGAATTTAAGCATGCTACTGGATTGGCAATTAGGTTTCACTGTTTTATTGTTGAACTATCTAGATTCAACCATATGTTCTATTTTAATAGTTTCTTTTCTCATACTTCTTGCCTGTGGAATTCCCTTCCAATTTCTTGCTTACCTACCACTGACAGTCTTCAAAAATTTGAATGCAATGCCAATCAGCAACTTCTCTCTTCCTAAAATCTGTTCTTTTATTGTCCTTTCTCCTCCCTAAAGTCTTCTCATTCTCTTTCTCCCCCAGTAACCCCTTGCATCTCAGTGGCTTTCTCATGAAATGATTAAAAAGTAAAGCTAAGTAAAGTATTAAGAAGAAAAATTTTTTTTATTAGAAACTAAATATGGATAGTGAAACCAGCACCTGAAATACAGCCAAGAGGAGAAACTGGTTGCATTCAATATAAAATGTGTAAAGAATATAGTAAGTATCAAGTGGAATGGTTTTTGTCACCAACAACAAAGTTAAGAAACAAGCCGGTCTGAAAGGAAATTTGCAAATGGCAAATAAAATGGCTTGGCCATCTAATAAGGCTTTTACCTACTAGGCCAGTAAGGAAGCCAAAAGTGAGGCTGGCTGAAAAATATCTGATAAGAAAAACATACAAAAAAACTCGAGACAAGTAAACAAGGACTGGATTGGCAGAAAGTCATAAGCTTTGAAAACTTAACAACCAAACATGTAATGTTGAATCAAAAACTTACCAAATATTCATTCTTGTCTCAGACCAAATGCAGAGAACATTAGAAAACTCTCAAAATAACTTGAAAGTTTATAACATACAATGGAAATATGTTTTTCATATGGGAAATAGAAGCAGTTATTTCAGTATGGAAACTAATATGAAAATTAAAACAAAAGAAGAATGGATATTATTCATTCTTATGATGTCTAAATAGAATATTTTTTAAAATAGTTATAAATGAATCTAAGATAGCTGGTTGTCTAAAATGTTGAAGTAATCAATTCAACCTATATCCACCTGGTGTCAGTTTAGACTAAAACTGTTTTTTCTTTCTATTGTGACAATTTAACTTATAATTCATATTTTCTTGATTTCAGATGAAAAGTTGGAAAATTTCCAACATACTTCAATAAAATATTCACTTTCCAAAATTATAGTTTAGACTGGTGGTTCTCACCCTATTATGCCCAATGCACCCTTTTCACTCTAAGTCAGGATGTCATTCCCTGCCTTACCAAGATTGTCCAACTCAAAAGGTGCATTCCAGATAATATACATATATTACTGAAAATCTTCATTCTTTTCCCTATTAGTACATATACAATTACATGGATTATTTTTGTAGTAGAAAAAAAAAACAAGTGCTAGTCGAAA
The DNA here is from genome assembly GCA_963932145.1 of Acanthosepion lycidas. Taxonomy (NCBI): domain Eukaryota; kingdom Metazoa; phylum Mollusca; class Cephalopoda; order Sepiida; family Sepiidae; genus Acanthosepion; species Acanthosepion lycidas. The sequence continues at coordinate 69,101,562 of OZ010608.1, read as the reverse complement.
GAAAAATCCAGTGTAACCACTCAATTGTGTGGACCGTTGCAGGTTGTGCTGCTTTGGGGAGTTCAAAAGTTAACATTTCTGTGGCCCCAATTCCACTCTCACTGAAAGCCTGAAGTTCTCCCCTAAAGGAGAATTCTCCACTAGTGGAGAACCCCTGGTTTAAGTAGATGTAAAAAAAGAAGGTGTTAGGAAGAAGTAGCTTTGTATACATGCAATAATTGATTCTACAAGTAAGAATCTCATTTTCTCTGTAAAACTTTATTTGCTCCAGGGCCATAAATCTTTCTAGAAATACACATGTGCTATGTTATTACAAACAATTAAGTTACTTAAAACTAAATACATCTAATGATGCCTATGAGGAGATGGTGAAAGATTTTCAGTTTTACTTAGAAAAAAAATTAGCTTAAAAATAAAATTCTGATGTTTGATCATTTGGTCAGCTTTTTGGAAGTGAGGTGGACTGATAATTCTTTATCATACAACCTATAATTGTTATTATGACTTTGTAGTTATAAATAGATTTAATGTTTAAGTTCTGTTTGGCCTATTTGAAACAGACTAAGTTTAATATTACTTTTGAAATTGCATGGGGGGGGGATACTGGAAAGTTCTCAGCCTATCCTATGCCTGGGTATGATGATAAACTACATTCAGCAGCATGGCTTCTGATCAGGAGGAGTGTGGAACCACCTCTTAATTGGTGTTTCCAGGTTCCCTTTGACCTGGGGTGGTAGCACCATTTAGGGTAACAGCTATGAGCAAATAATTAACCCCCAAACTGGGATCAAAATACTGTGAAATTATAGAAATAGGGTTTTATAGTAATAATACCTGCAATACATTTTTGAAAAAAAAAAATTATTACCAGCAATACATTTTTGGAGAGAAAAAAAAAATTATCGGTAATACATTTGACTCTCAACAAAAACACTCTTTACAAAAATATGTCATTGAAAAAATTCTATTCATATGAAACTATTCTAAAAATCTTGTCGGCATTAAATAACCCATTGAGGCTGATAAGGTGTAAAACAAAAATAAACCAAACCAAACTCTTGACAAAAATCTTCAGAAAAATACATCAGTGAAACCTGATCTATTAGGTTGGTGCAAAAATAATTTCGTTTTCTCACATAGTAACACATGTTAGAAAACGAAATTATTTTTGCACCAACCTAATAATATTCTATTTATACAAACCTATCCTAAAAAATCTTGTCGGCATTAAATAACCTGCTGAGGTGTTGATATTCTGCAAAACAAAATAAACCAAACCAAACTGACCAAGAAACGCTTTCAAAAATCCAATCCTTTGTATAATCAATGTCATTTTATTGCTCAAATTCTTTTAATCTTTCAGCCATGTGTATGCACTCCAGCTATGGAATTTCACAGGAGACGCAAAAATAGAGATGAGAATTACCTTTTACGTGGAAATTCAGAGGGGCAGTTGGTGGTGTGGATAGTTCCTGAGGTCTCGGACAGACAAATGGTTCTTGTCAGACAGGAGAGTTTCCACAAGCTTCCAAGTTAGTTTACGTTTATTTTAATAAATTATTTCTTTAGTTTTCTTCTGTTGTTTCTTGGATAATATTTTTTTTTTTTTTTTTCCAAAATGCTTTGGTTCTGTTATAAAAAAAATAGTTGAATACTACTTTTGATTCAAGTCCAGCATGAGTGCCACTTCATTGTGGTGCTGTTCTGGACAAGGACAATATCCATGGATGACATGTAAAAATTTATTCAATATGTTATATTTTGTGTTTCGCAAGAATTTGCAATTTACTTTTTTTCAATCTTTGACTTGGATGATCTTTTGTTCATATAAAAAAAATGATATTTTACAAACATGTTGAAATTTTTGGTCATGTTTACTGTATTCTCATTGCTAATACTAAATATATTAACTCTTAGGATCTCATATTGTATGGATGGTGTAATGGCTAACAACTTATAATTGGAACTTGGAAAGCTGGTTTTAAATAACCCATAAAAGGTTGATAAGCCTTAAAAAACAAACTATCTCATAGGCACATTTATGCTCAAATTGTGCTGAAAACAGGTTTTTGTTCTTCAATCACTGATTAACTAGTGTTGAGCCCTGTCAATACATAGTTAGGGGACTACTTGGGAACACCAGGTATTATAAGTGATCCTCCCACAATCTCATACCACATGATACTACACTTGCACTTCTATCCCCTACCTCCTAACTTTGAACCAAAAATGTACAGTACATATGCATCATGTCAAACCAGAAATTTTTGATATGGCACTCTTTAGCAAAGGAGATTGATTTATAAAACACATATTAATGTCTGCATTGATGTGAATTGCTTCTAAAAATTTTTGCCTACATTTTTTAAAATTTTCAACTGTGACGATATGACAAAATGTAACTTTCAATGATAGTGATAACAATAGTGACACCAGTACAGATTTTACCTGTATTATCTTTTATTTATTCATTTTTCTGAATAGGAAAGGACTGGATATTGATATATATTGTTTGCATGTTTGACCTGATGTACAATTGACACTTAATTTTTAAGTTTAGTTTAATTTTTCATTTTTAAACCCTTTATGGGTATATTATCATTGACTGTCAAAAATTAGGGACAATACAAAGAATGATATTTCAGTGTCATCTGTGCATATCAGTGATCTTCAATGATAATGGTGATTAATGACAACAAATGTTATATTGATTCATTGGTAAGGAGCCACATTATTTTCTGAAAGTTTCATAAAATTCTCTTGACATATGAAAATTATTCTTACTTTTGTGAAATGCCTACATTTTTATTAAATTTTCTTCAAATTCTTCTCATATATAGTGAAATGTCTGTCTTATGGGATGCTAAGTGTTAATGAATATAATTAAAATTGTAATTAATAATTATTAATGAGCAGTATAATTAATATCCAATTATTCCCTGATTGAGATGGTTATTAGGATACATTGCTATTTTTTTCTTTCATGATATTTCTTGAGGTTATAAGGGCTACTTGGTAGTGACCGTTTTTTCTCCAGACAATGTTTGGCACATTGTACTGAGTTACATGGTATAAGAATACCATAGAAACTATTTCAGTTGGAGTTCGAACTCAGTTTGCTGATTGCAGTTTTCCTGCTCGTAACCATCAGGTCAACTCTATACCATAATCAGTATCATTGCCTCAACCTAATAAAAGTAAATCAAGTTTTGAACATATATCCTGTATGAATGTCGATAAATATTCAAAATTTAAACTACTTGATTTTTTTATTTTACAGCCCTGCCCCCAAAAGTTAAGACCTCATTGCAGGATTTGTGGGAGCAAAATTTACAAACATCTCCTGCTATTTTAGATCAACTGGTAAGTAAAATTATATATAATATCATTTGCTATTTGACCCCTTTTCTATTTAGCAAGTGACATTTTAAATAATCTCTTACTTTTACACCTAGTAGTAATAGTTTTAAGTGGTTTAACTTTCTTAGAAGTACATTGTCAGTTATTATTATTATTTGCCTAGTATTTCTTTCATACTATTTCTCTTGCTTTCTCAATTTCTTAGATAAAGCATTATCAATTATTCATTTTAACTAGTAATTCTATCATCTTATTTCTCTCACTTTTACATCAATTATAAATAATCTTAAGTTGTCTGAATATCTTAGATGAACCATTTTCAATTATTACAATTAATTTTTGACTGGTATTTCTTTCATTCATTTCTTTTGCTATTCCACTTAGTTGTTGTCTCAAATTGTGTGAATTTCTGAAAGTGTTTTTACCCTTGTGGTCTTTTATTGCCATTCTTCTTTGCAGTGTCATGAGGAGAAAGAATTACAGATCACAGCCACTATCCACATTCCATCCCAAGGGTTAATGGTGTGTGGACGTGAAGAGGGAAGCCTTATTATTGCTCCAGCAACAAAATGTGTCATCTTGCAGCTACTGCACAAAAAAGAATTGACACCAGACAGTAAGTCCTTTCATTGTGATCAAAAGTAAAAAATAAGATAACTCTGCAAAAAAAAAAAAAATAATGGAAATCTCTCTTGGCTTTTACAAGGTGGTAAAAGCAAACAGTACAGAGTAGAGAGATAATATAACTGTAGATTTGTGCCCTATCTTCTCATAGGCTTCCATGACCGAATTGATTACGGTGATGTCCATAAAAAATATGTAACTGAGATATGGGATTTGGACTCATGCTCTATCACAGTCATATGGATTCATGAAAATTAATCCCCTATTCTTTGTTAGTAGCTGTTGCTTGCTTTACCTTTTAATTGAGAAAGTTATGTTAAAAAAAACTCTGATAAAATGATGAACATACTAGCCAAAATTTAATAAATTGCTTTCTTCACCTTTTCTAAAAGGAATTAAAAACCAGGTAGATTTTTATACAGTTTTCTTTGGTTATGCCTTTTTTGTTTTTTTATAAGTATAAATCATTCAACACACTTTAATCACCATCACTCTCAATGCTATGAATCCTTATAGACAAATGATCACACAGCAACAGAAATTATTTAAGCAAATCAAAGACTTATATAATAGATTAAGTAATTCACAAGTGCATTGTTTAAAAGATTTCAAGGGGAAAAAGCTTTGTGTCTTTCTATTTCAGCAAACTCTTACTTAATTCTTGTCTAAATTTCTGATAGAAGTTATTTACATTATTTACAGTTGGACTAATATTCTCATCTTTGTTTTTATTATCACAATGTCTCGGCTGTTGTTCTTTCTAGCTTTCCTCAAGTTTTTGTTGATTCAAGTAAATTTAAATGAATTTTGAACTGATCCCTTTATTTAATCTGTAGGGGTATATTGTTCTTGTTCCATATTTAGGGATATCTTGTTTTTATTCAGTACTGCTCAGTTATTGGTCACTCTGTTTCCACTGAATCTAAGTCTGAACTACCCAGCCTAGGGATTGAACTCACAATCACTATGCTACCAAATTCATGAACCGTTGCTTTAATCTAATTGGTTATTGTCCCATGGGAAGACAGATGAGCAGTAACTGAACAGTACTTAAAATGAACGAAATATCCCTAGACATGGATGGTGGGTGTGGGTAGGAGAATGAGAAGAATCTATATCTGTAGATGAAATGAAGGATTGATGGTTACATAGATCAACAAGCCTGTGAGGATGGCCAGAGGACATTGGTCGAAACGTTGTGATAACAATAAACATTAGGGGGCGCATTAGTCTGAATATAAATCATGATACCCTCCTTTCAGAATTTCAGACAGAAAAATAAAATGAATTCAGTAGTTTAAATAAATCTTGGGATGATAACTTTTTTTCATAATTTTGAAATAGAAGGTAACATTATTGTGTCCATTATATTTTTTTTTTTTTTTTTTTTTTTTAGAGATCAGAATTTTTAAGATAGGTCACTTGACTACCAAATAAGCATCGCATTGGTTAAACAGATTATGGATGGAACATGTCGTTGTTAGCAGAACTCATTGCTGAGCATTGGTGTACTCATCGACATTTCCTTCTGTGTGAAATGTGTCTGATGTTGGATCTGAAGAGACGTCTTCAGCCACCACATAATAGGGCAGGAGGTTTCAGGGGATGGAGAGATCTGGCTTTTTTTTTGGAACTCTCTTTGTCTCTTCTATTTGTCTTCTGATGTTTTCAAAGGTTGTTGCTTTCCTGTGGACTGCTCTTCTTCAGTTTCATTAGAAGAAGAAAAGTCTTTGAGCATGAAAACCTTTGTAAATTGTCTGAGGTGGTCCAAGTGATTGCCATTTCATGGCAGGACATGTGAGCAACGACAAAGTTTTAGAGAAAATGGAAACAAAAAAGACACTTATACTTAACATAAGGAAAAGACCGTTGAAATTTCTAGGATACATAATATGGAAAGAGGGCTTAGAAAATTTGATACTCACAGGACAGATTGAAATCAAAATGGGTTTGGTTGATTTTGTCTAGTGGCATAACACCTCTATGGGTTATTTAATGCCAAAATCTAAATATTTTGTATGCAGTTTTATGGTTTCAACTACATATATTTGAATGCAATTTTATGCCTTCAACTACAGATATTTTTCATTTTGTACATAATTTTATGCTTTCAGAGTAAACATATGGTTTATATATATATATATATATATATATATATATATATATATATATATATATAGTTTGTAGATGTGAAGGTAAGATGGATTGAAGAAATCAGCGCATAACTTGAACTTGAGTAAATGGATAGCAGAACAGGGTTTAGCTAACCAGAAGACAATTTATTAAGAGCTGCAAAGGAGAGAATGTTGTGGAGAGCTATAATTGCCAACATGCTATGGGGACATGGCACATAGAGGAAGAAGGTTTTCATATTTTGGCTTAGGAAATATAACATACAGAAAATAAACTTGATAATTTCATTTATTCCAATGTACAATAATTTTTTTTTTTTTAAACTTTTGACTCTTTCATTAAAGTCATTGTAATGTGCCTGTGTCAAATGTTTCTTAACAGAGAAAGTTTCAAATGTTAAGAGAGGAAACAGAAAGGCCGTTAAACCTCATCGTTATGGCAAGTAACCCCATTGTTGTCTCACTTTTTTCAATGGGAAATAAGGAAAACTGCAAGAAAGCTTTTTGATTTCTTTTCTCTCAATATTTCCATTTCTTCCTTTGTTGAAATGCTTTGAGTATCTGACCTATTTGTTTTGTGTCTTGGAGATGATCTTCAGGGATTTCGGTAATTCAATCATGCTTTGGCAAACATGGATCTTTGTGCCTACCAAAAAATGGATTGTCAAAAGGACGCTTTTTTCTACAACACCACTTTTATTTCAACTACCTTCATTCTTCGGCAATATATTAATATTATATATCATTAATATATAATATATTAATATTAATGGTTTTTATTATTATTGTTATTATTATTATTTATGGTTGGCAAAACATCAGCTAATTTCCAACTGATTCAAACATTATAAAATTGTAAATAAAGATTTCCTTATAGTTGGTTCCCATATTTTAATAATTTAGTAAATGTTTATAAATTTATGAAGAAAAAATGGTTTTCTTCTTTTATTCTTTATAAATTCTTTTATTCTTTATAAATTATTAAATGATAAATATTGCATTGCATTAGTTCTATTAGTTTCTAGAATGTTGTAAATATAAGATTATTATTGTAAATAAGCAATTTAATAATTAAATTGTGCTTAATATTTTTGTTGTAAATTCTCAAAAGCAGAAAAAAAAAAACCTGTGTAAATTCACTTTCATCATTACATGTTTAGGTTTGATTCTGATCATCATTTTTTAAAACAATAAACATTGCTGAAGAGTGAAGGTAGTTAAAATAAAAGCAGTGTCATGGGAAAAACTATCCTTTTGACACTGTGTTTTTTTGTGAATAAGAAAGGTTCATGTTTGCGCATATTTCTTTGAATGCTTCTCAAAATTGTGTCTATCTTTTTTTTTGTCTTGTTTCTTTAGAACCTCAATATTTATACACTTGTCTATTTCTACTTAAATATCTCTGATGGTGAACTGAAATTGAATTTACTGTCACAATTATAACCATTAATGATTCTCTGGACCTTAGATTCTTGACCGTCATCAGTGGGAAATTTCAGTCAACTGACAGCACAACATGGAGATTCAGCTACAGAGTTCTGGTACATATCAGCTAACCATGATGGAAAGAAAATCTGTTATTTTTTTTCTGCGTAAACAGGTTACATTCATGTGGCATTTGGAATTTGAATACACTTTCATGTGGCATATTCAAGGAGGGAATTTTAGAAAGTTTTCAACATGTACATTTAATTAGGCCATTTTTAGAAATTTTCATATGGTCCATTCATAGGTAATTTTAATAAACTTATGGTACATTGAAATAAGGTTTTCAAGGAACTTTCATGTGCCACATTGAAGGTAGAAATTTTAGGAAACTTTTTTATGGTACATTGAAGTAGAGGTTTCATTACATTTTTATGTGGCACATTCAAGGTGAGAATTTTAGGAAACTTTTGTATAGCCCATTGAAGTAGTGTTCTTCCTTTTCTGAATGTTTTAGTGTAGAAATCAGATTTGATATTTCTTATGTCAATTTATCATAAACTCATTTTCACCAGTTTATATACTCATTGGGACTGTTTTTGTCCCAAGCAGCAAAAATTAAGCCTTATTACAACCCTATCAAAGATCAAAATCAATTCCAAAATTGAATTTAAGAAAATTTTAAATGGTAATGGATACCCTCTTAATAATTTGCAATTTAGCATTTGTGCTAAAATAATGCAATTTGATAAATCTAAGATAATTGGTCCATAAAAATGTCCCACTTATTTGTGCATATTGTTGATTGTGATGTTAGCATGAGATTTGCTAAGTAAATTTCTATTGAAATTAAAAATTGTTATTTGTCTGCCAATCTACGTGTTGTCTTTAGGTGATGAAGTTCAGCTGTTGGAAACTAATTCACAATATGCCTATGTAAATGTTGTATCTTGTGTTTTCGAGATAACAGAGAAAAATAATAAGGAAGACAAACTCCTAGGTAAGTAACAAAATAGAAGGTTTACTACACGAAAGTACACTTAGCAATTGACCTAATGCTAACTCTCTTCAACTCCGCTTAATCCCGCTTATTTATATAAACGGACGATTCCATTCATTAATGTCCTAATGTGACAGTAAAGTTAGCTGATTGATGTTAGAATATAACATTAATCAGCTAAGTGACCAATGTTATTAATCCCTATATATATATCGGGTTTGAATCTCACCATGGTCGATTTGTCAGGAAGGAGGCTTCCTGATGTTATCGGTCTTGAGGGGGGGATCCCAGTTTGTGGTACTTTTGGAAAGTGCCTGAAAACCATACCACATGTTGACCCAAGCCTTGTGAGTGAAATTGGGTAGACAGAACACTTGGGGGCTGTCTATAGCTGTGCTAGCACAAAATCACAAGTCATCGTGAGTTTGCTGGCCTTGTAATTAAGGTCAGCCCAGCATAGTTGCAGTATAAATCACAAGAGGACTCTGTGGGTGTTGAACAAACACAAATGTGCCTGAGCTAGTGTCTGCAATAGAGATTGTCTAGCCACCTTAATGGACAGGTATTCTCGAATACGAGTGACCAGCTATTATTGTGTGTGTGTGTGTATATATATATATATATATATATATATATATATATATATATAATTACAGGTAATAGATCCATTGGTATATAATGCAGGTAGTTCCTAGTAATATCAAATATTAAAACTGATCCACAAAGAGAGCTCCATGTATTTATTATAACAGCATATATATTACACAGCAAAAAATCCTGGACTGGACTCACCTTAGAATCAGGGATTTAGAATTTAATTTAGATAGCAGTCAATAAAAAAAATACCGAGCCTACCCAAAATGATGTGCCTCAGCCAGATAAAAAGCTCATGTTGGTGGTAAGGGGAGGGCGGGAGGTAATCTCTCTGAAAGGGGAAGAGGCTCACTGGAATCAATCCCAATATTAACCTTATTGATCCTAATTAGGTTTTATATGAAGAGGGAGGTGTTGAATTGAAACTAAAAGAAGGGTCGAAAGGGGAGTTTATTTATGACCAAAACCTTTTAATTATATATAAAGGAATTTAGGTTCCCAAATTATACTATTAACAAATAAGATTAACAGTAAATCATATTTAGACAATTAATATAAAGAAAGAATAGATTTAAGGATTTTAAATTTAAGGATAGGTTAAATTATTAGGAAGACCAAGCTATACCCGAAATTCTTTAAAAAAAAAAAATCAATAAATTAAAAGTTTAATCAAAGGAGGTTGCAAAAATTAGGGGACTCTTATAAGATAGGATTAATATGGAGAACAGAGGGAAATTGCTAAGTTAATTAGTGTTATATTCAACATTGGGGGGTTTGGAAGTTAACAAGTAATAAGGTAAGATCTAAGTTCTTATATAAGTTTAAACCTGCTTCTATGTCTACATTTTAACATTAGTCATTCCTTTGATTTAATAGTTTGCATTGATTATTGTATTTTATTATTCTAATTTTTCCCCTAAACATAGACTGCACCTATCTCTAAGACTATTAGGAGTTTTATTAGGAGTATGAGCAAAACCTATAATTTTCCAATCTATCTGAGGGTTTAGACCTTTTTCCTTCATTTCCCAAATTTTTTTGAAAGGTCTGTTTGGTATTTTAATTTAGGATTGGTAAAGGAGTGCCTATGGGTATAAAATCTCTGTTTCCATTCACTTGCAGAAATTCCAATGTAAACATTATAATTTATCATATTTTCTTTAGGGGCAATGGTATATTACCCTAGTAGATCTACATTTGCCCTCAACTGGGTAGTTTTCTCTATTTCTGCAATTACAGGGGGATTCCATGCTAGATTTATTGTTTTTCTCATAGAATTTACTTGATATATAATTATTATGGGAGTTGATATTGCAGGAGTAGCTAATTTTGATTGATTTCCTGTTGAAGATCATAATTAGGGGTTTGTTTTTGTGGAAATGTTTATTTATTAATTTTAAAAAAATACTGTCTGATATTAATATTTGACATATATAAATTCAGCTATAACTAAAATATATATCTGTAAAACAATAAGACAAAATGAATAAAGACAAGAGGTAAACTTAGCTGATGTGTTTTAGCCTGTGATGGACTTTATCAAAGCAAATGTAAGGATTTTATTTTCCAAAAAGTATTTATAATCAGAAGTAAAAATATTATGAGTTTTCCAGGAAAATTTAAAAAAAATTAAGAATGCTCATAAATATACATCAGGCTGACTGAAAATCCAGGTAAATTATAGAAGATGGTGAGTGATGTAATTTAATGTCTAATATCTGAAAGTGAGTTAATGTTGCTATTGAACTTTTTTTTATACTGTAAATATTATCTATATTATTTTACTTTGAGAAGATTAAACTATGAATATTACATATTTTAAATAATAGAAGGTTTTGAATTTAACCGTTTTTTTAAAAAGTTTTTATAGTCAAATATGTTGGCTTGGGAAAGGAGATATTTCTTTTAGGAAAGGAGGTATTTGAAAAATCAGAGACACAGACTTATATTTTGATAAGATTTGATAGTGGCACTCATATATATATATATATATATATATATATATATATATATATATATATATATGTGTGTGTGTAATTTGTTTTTCTCCATATTTTATTTATGGTGTGTATTTCTTTTAGTCTCTGATAGAAGTCTGAAGAGTGAGAAGTAACAACTGGTCATATATATATATATATATATATATATATATATATATAGGCAGCATATCTTCATTCAAGCATGTTTGGTTGAGTAATCTGGACATATTATATGTAGCGTGGGATAATAAAAGAAATTAAAAAAACAAAAAACTATGACACCTTCCTTAATGAATTGAATAGCAACATTAAGAAGTTGCTCCAAGAATTTGAGAGAATTAAAATAAAAATTCATAGTACCATATTATGTCCATATATATATATATATATATATATATATATATATATATATATATATATATATATATATATATATGTGTGTGTGTGTGTGTGCATGTGTATTTTGTTTTCTTTCTCAATATGTCTTTCTTTTTACTGCTATTATTTTTATTCTTCATTTTCATAATACCAGATTATGTGGTGGTTATTAATCAGAATTAAAAAGAATGAAATGGTATTAATAAGAATGAAAAACTGTTAATGAGAATTCATTAAAGAGAATTCTTTAAATGCTTTGTCAGTATTTTAAAACTCATTTTTTTTTATCTAAGAGCCTACCTGTTCAGGTAAGACTTTTAGTAGTTTGATTTTGTCTGTGTGTCTGTTACTTTATGGTTGCTTTGTAGCTGTTACTAACAGGTGATGGTTCATGAGACAGAAGAATTTGACAAAGAATTTCATGATAAAATTTGTTATTTATTTAAACTTACTGCATTTTGCTGTGCAATGTTGCCATTTATAATTTATGAAGGAAAAAAATTACCTGTGTATAGTGTGACTGCCTATTTCTGGTGTAAAAAAAAAAACTGATCATAAAACCTTGCACTATACTCAAGCATATAAAGTAGTTCATTTTTTAAAAAGAGTGTCGATTTAAACCTATTTGTCACTTATAACATTAATTTATTTAATTATGATTCTTTTTGTGCTGGTGAGACAGAAATGTACTAGGAAGAGGAAAGTCAAACAATTATGTCCTGACCCCAAAAATTGAGCAAAATTTCATGGGGAAATTAGCTCATGGGGAGATGTTGTAATGGAATGTCCAACACTCCCTATCACCATACGTGAACTGACTATTTCGGTAGATATATATAGTAAGCACAGGATATACCTGGGGGTTTGCTTTGAGAATTGCTAGCCTGCCACCCAATTCCCTGTCTTTCAGCAGTGTATTCTCTTTTACAATAAACCTCTCTTTCTTTCATCTATGCATGTGTTGCTGTTCCTTCACTCGAGTACCACCTTTTTCTGTAACCTCTTTAACGATACAACAGATTCCAATAAATTTCCTCTAAGAAAGTGGCAGAAACAAATGACTATGCAGAACTGATCATCTAAAAATAAATGACTGTGATATTTATTCAAATGATTATAATTTTAAAAATTACTTGGGAGTGACAACGAAGACCAGTTCTGAAATCCTGAGATTGCTTACTTTCAGACTAGATATAGCACATATCACTTGGGGAATGTTCATAACTTGACAAATGTTTTGAGTTAGGACAGAGTTAGACCACTTCTGCAATCCTGAGACTGCTTACTTTCAGACTAGATATAGCACATATCACTTGGGGAATGTTCATAACTTGACAAATGTTTGGAGTTATGACAGAGTTAGACCACTTCTGAAATCCTGAGACTGCTTACTTTCAGACTAGATATAGCATATATCACTTGGGGAATGTTCATAACATTGTAAAAGCTTTAAAGTTAGGACAAAATTAGACCAATTGTGAAATCCTTTCAGATGAGCACATATCACTTAGGAAATATTCCCAAAATGTCAAATGCCTGTTTGTGATCCCACTGTGGAGCAAGCAGATCAGCAAAGACAGGTTTTTAGCAAAACATCACATCACCTAGATCTGTCAGCTGTCTATTATAAACTAGATTTGGCTTACTGAGACTTCTGGCTTTTTCTCAAAGCTAAAACCACCATTGAAAAGTAGCTTCCAAACTGTACATGATATTAAAGAGAACACAAGGATGAGTGTCCTTAAAAAGGATATTACAGACTGCAAGGAATGCTGGGATGTGTGAGATCTCAACGGGATTACATTGAAGGCATTAAATATGTAATAAGATAGTTATGACAATGATGTGTCCTTTTTGACCTGAATCATGAGAGAAAGGAAAATCATTCGATCAGTGTATTGTCTAATGTCTGGTTGTAATTCAACAAAAAGTGAGGTTCTCTACCAGTCTGCAGAATACCTTCGAAAATAATTGATCTGAACAAAGTCACAACCCTATCAGTTAAAATCAAGAATGCACTGACTCTAACCCTATCCCCCCATGCAGGTTGGGGGGAACCAAATAGTACCCAGATATTTTACTGTACATATGTCTACCTTTTTGACTCTTATACAAACTCAACTCATGGCTACTTTTTCACCTCTTGTACAAACCCGCCCTATGTCTACCTTTTTTGACACTAGGGCAACCCCCAAACTTTTCCTTCAACCTCATTATATATCCCAGAATTATCAAATGTCTCTTTCTGATCCTAAATGCACATATCAGTTTTGTTTCCATTGAAACTTCCTTGTTGTTTACATGTTCCATCCATGGTATGCTCAGCATCCTTCTGTAAAATCGCATCTCTGTTACCACCAATCTCCTCTTTCTCTTTGAAGAAATTGTGCAGCATTCCCTGCCATATGAGGGGATTGATATTATATAATAGTTCAGCACTGTTTTCTTTGTTTCTAATTAAATTTTCCTATTTCTTAATGCTTTGTTTGTCTTTTGGAAGGCATCCCTTCAGATTTCAGTGTCACATTTTCTCTTATCTGCTAAACCAGATATTTAAATTGTTGTACTTGCTTCATTTTGTAGCTCACATCTGTGTTCTAGATAGCAACCATTCATTCTGTCTTTTTACAATTGATAGTTAGTCCTTTTTTCCTGCTAGTAATAAATAAGCAATTTGATGTAAAAAAAAAAAATTGGAAGAAGGGGTGGTAGTATAACTATAAATTTAGTTTCTGTTTAGCTGTAAGCTATCAGTGACCTAATTGTTAAGGCATCACCAAGGTAAGGACATGTTCTCCTAGGTATAAAGTTCAAATTATGTCAGATACAGCAGCTTTATTTTGATTTTGACCTGCTACTTTTAACATACAGAAAACATTCAAACTCTAAGTCATTGTGATAAAAAACAACAATAAGGTGAAGAAAATTAGTTCAAAATTAGTAATGACTAGCAGTAGAGCCCGGCGTTGCCCGGGGATGTAACAGTAAGAGATAGATCAAGTATCGACCATCATAAAGACTGAAAAATAAAATTGACAAAGATTATTGTTTAAGGTTGACGGACACGCATGTCTTAATTAGTTTTTTATTGTTTTTGTTTTTTTACAAATTGGTCAAACCCAAACCCAAACTCAAACAAAAACATTGTTTTCAATCGTTATGAGTCTACCGATTGAATAGAATTTTTCAATTTTATTATAAACAATTGTCTTGTAAATGGAATTTTTAAATCATTCTGAATGTAAAAATAAAGAAAAAAGTGTGCAAGACAATAAGAAACACTACCTGCCAAAAAAAAAAGTGAAGTTTTGTTGAAATTGGTTGAAAAATGTAGGAAATCCGATCCCATATATAAATGAACACACACAGACACAAACAACCTGGGTTTTATAATAAGTATAACTCGATATGAGTTGTCCCCCCTTTCATTCTTGAAACAGTGATGCCTCTTAATTTTGTTTTCAAATTGATTTCATGCAAAAACAATTGTGTTTTTCCCATTTTTGGCACTGTCAGAACTACCGCAAGGTAATTTTACGTAGTCCTGTGAAGTTTTGTTGAAATCGGTTGAAAAATGTAAGAAATCCGATCCAATATATAAACAAACAGACACACACACACACACACACACACACACACACAACCTGGGTTTTATAATAAATATGATTTGGTTTTGTTTCTTTTGTTTACAGCATATCAACCTCAATGGGTTATTAAAGCCGATAAATTTTATTGTTGATAATATTTTTTTTCAAAAATCTATTTCTGGCAATAATTTTCCTTCAAATATGTATCGTTGGTAATATTTTTTCAAAAATGTATTGCTGGTAATAATTTTTTTACAAAGTATTTCAGGTATTAAAACCTATTTTTACACTTTCACAGTGTTTTGACCCCAGTTTGGGGGTTAACTATTTGCCCATAGTTGGGACCCTAACAGGTGCTACCACCCTAGATCAGGGTGGACATGAGAACATCAGCAATTAAGAAGTGGTTAGACACTCCTCAAAACCTGATCAGGGGCCTTGCCGTTGGATGTAGTTTATCGTCTTACCCAGGATGTCAAAATTACTAATGAAAATAATTGATTCCATAATTTTATATAAAACAAAGATATTACTTGATTAATTTCTGGGAAGATGATTTATCATTATTTGCATTTGGACTAGAATTCTCACCTTTATTGTTATTATCATGTTCTGCCTTCTGGATTTCTTCAGGTGTTTATCAATCTGTTGTGCCCTCGGTCCTCCTTCAACATCTCTGATTAATGCTTTACTTCATGTATTTGGTGACATAGTAATTACAAGTTCAATCTTTGGGCTGAGTAATATACCTGGGAGTAGATTGTTCTCATTCCACAGAACAATACTTACCCATGTAGATTGAATAAAGGTTTCAGTTCAAAATTCCCTGTAGATTACTTGAATTGACATACACCTGATGAAAGCTGGAGGGCAGAGCTTTGTGATAAAAACAATAAAGATGAAAACAATAGTCTGCATGTAAATAATGATAACTCTACATCCCAGAAATTCCTTTTTTTGTAATTATTTACAATGGGTAATTGATATTAATATTAATATTCTAATTTTGGATTTGTGTTTCAGAAATCAGTGTAAAGGTCGTGCCAGGGCATGATGGCCGAGTAACTTGTTTACTGTATCCATGCAATGAATCTACACGGTATGAAAGTCAACATTTAGTATCAGGGGGATCAGACTTCTCTGTAATTCTTTGGGATATGTTTCAGGGAGTCAAGCTTCATACATTTACAGTTCATGGAGGAGAGATCACACAGCTGCTTGTACCACCCAACAATTGCAATGTAAGTTACTTGTTTCTTTTGATTTTTTTTTTTTGTTTGTTTGTTTCCTTTAATTCTGATGCCAGCTAATTAACAACAGGAGTTTCTATTATTGCACTTCTGTGTTCAACAGTGTTTAATGGAAATTTTTGCTGTAATTATAAATTTTTTTGATGAACCTTTCACAATCTATATTGTAAAACTAGAGCTGATTCTCTGTCCATCATGCTTTGTCTTAATTTGATTTTGAATGTGTATATGTAACGTTTTTTTATACTAATGCTCACTCAATATAAGGCCCAAGTGCCACTCAAGGTAGAAAGTTACTGTATAGTGTTGTATGGCTGTAGGAGAAGGCAAGACGTACAGTTTATGTAGGAAAGATAACAGTTAACACTTGACTTCAAGAGGTTAAGATTGTAGTGATTGGGAAAACATCCTTTTGGGAGTCTCTTCCACAAAGTAGCCGTTTGTGGGAAGAAGTTGTCCAAATGGATCTTCTTACTAATGGAATATGAATGGAATGAGGATTATTCGTCCTTGTGTATGTGTCTTGGCAGGTCTCAGCTGTAAAGGTCAGTGTGGGTGGGAACCAAGGAATGTAGCATGTCAGAACATTTGCTATGAAAATAGTGATAGAGTATTGAGAGGCTTGTGATGTTTTGTCTCTGGGAAAGAGGTTGTAGAGTGGAAAATAATTCATCACCCATAAAGCTGAGTAGATGCTTTTGAACTTTATCAAGACAGGCAAGACAGCTCCAGTTCAGATATGGCAGCAATACTCCATTTTAGGTCATATCTAGTTTTTGTAATCTTGTAAGGGGAATTGGACACTTACTGGAACCATCCATTTTTCCAGCATCTTTAGCAACAGGTCATATATATGAGTTCCAGTTGAGGTCTAGAGTAAGCTTGAGTCTTAGTAGACATTCAAAGGAAGGAGCTTCTTGAGAGAACACATCTGTCATGATAAGTGAAATGTCAGGGTTTGTTTTGTGATAGTTGAATGTTACCAGTTTGTATTTGGAGTTATTGAGCCTTGGAGGCAGTCCTTTGCCCATTGAGCCACGAGGGCTAGATCAGAGGAGACACATGGCTCAGTGGATAAAAGCATTGGTTGAAGTAATCCAAAAAGTGACTTTACAAGTGTCTTGTGGGTTCAATGCCTGGCCACTGTAGAGGGAACAAAAACTTAGAAAGTTGAGTTACTAAAGGGAATTAACAGAAACTGAGATATCCCGAAAAGTCATGGCACATGAAATTAGAATAATCTACCCCCATGGATTAAAGGGTTTGGTTTGAAATTCCAACATATATCACCTGATGAAGGCCAGAGCATACAATGGCCGAAATGTTGTGAACATGGCAATAAAGATGAGGGCATCTGAATGATGAAAATAGTGTAAAAAGTTTGTCGTATAGACAGATGCAGATTAGGCTTATGTTTGAATTAAGTGCATTGACAAAGAAGGAGATGAGGTTGAAAAAATACATTTATTGTATAAATGATCATTAAGCTGAAGAATTATTGATTTTTTTCTTTGTTTTGCATTTAGTAATAACACAGATACACTATATTGAAGATCACATTGTATGCAAATAAATACAGCCAGTTTTTTTTTGTACCTTGCAGCCACGAATTCTCACTTCAATATGTTCAGTTGCTAGTGACCATTCCGTTACTTTGCTGAGTCTGCGTGAAAGAAAGTGCATCATGTTGGCTGGTCGGCATCTTTTCCCTGTACGTGTTATTAAATGGCGTCCCCTGGATGATTTTATGGTCGTTGGATGCACTGATGGAACTGTATATGTTTGGCAGATGGAAACTGGTGAGTAAGCGTGGAAATTTGAATTGCATTCAAAATAAACCCTTAGAACATTTTTCATGATATTCTATTGCATTTACTAAAATTAATTTTATTTTTTAAATAGTACGGATAGCTGTTTCCTTATAAGGAAACATTCAGCATTCATTGACTGAACAGTTAGCATTACTGTTGGTTGAAATTTATAAAATCTTTTATTTAAAACAGTTTTTCAGGAAAATAAGCTTCTCAAATCCAGTTATTACTTTTTCTGATATTTATGGGAGTTTCCTTTCTAACCTTTTGTTTAAAGTAGTATGGAAAGCTAACATCTTGGTTACATCATTATTTTCCCTTCTAGTTTCTTGTCTACTCAGCTATTGGTTAAATAGTAGAACATTGTTATCCCTAAAAAATTGTTAATTCAATATTCATTTGCAAAAAAAGGACTTACAATCCAAAATGTTTTTTAGCTTTAAAGGGTTGATAAGCTGTAAAAAACAAATCAATCAGTCCCTTCTAGTTACACGTGCTTCCCATTTTAGATTTTGCTGCTATTGAAAGTCTTCAAATGATATAGTTTTTGTTATTTGGTAAAGATCCTTGTGATTTCCCAGTGCCAGTCCACATGGTTCGAAGTAGTGTGGTCTTCACTTGCTTGAAGCTATTATTAACCATTCATCTTAGAAAGCACTTGTATATGGTCAACAGTATAGATATTTCTGAACTGGATTGGCACCATGCCTGATATCTTGATCTTGTTTAGATTCAAATGAATTTCAAAGGAAAAGGAACAATTAACTTGAATCTTTTTGTCATCATTTTTCAGAGAAAAAGACTCAGCTATTCTTTCAATAAGGATCATACATTTGATTGATTAATTGATTCATTTTTCTGTACAGGGGTAAAATGCTGTCTTTGTGTAAGTGCTCTGTGTGGACATTTGCTTGTTCCTATGGGCTGCTACTGCTTGTGAGTTGTAATGTTTGCAAAAATGTTATGATTAGAATTTTACTTTGTTAATTAAGAATAACATCCCTATATGGCTTCACAAAAGAGTAAGAAAAATTCAATAATTAATCCATACAAAACAATATGATCTGGATCACACAATTCAGTATATAACTCTCTTTAATGTTCTTTCTTTTACAATTTAATTTCATTCTTATATAACTGACTTTGTTCTCATTTTTCTTCAGGTCATCTTGACCGGTGTGTTCATGGCATTACTGCTGAAGAGATTCTTAATAATTGTGATGAAAATGCTGTTGCGGTGGAAGCCTTGACCAACCCAAGTATTACACTGACACAAGCCCTTAAGCGTCGTAACCTTGCTACATTCCGAAACCTGGCCCAGCAGAAACTCACACAAAATCCTGTGCCCAATCAGCAACCGATTGCATCCTTCGTACCAGAAACAAAAGCTGAGCTCGTCAAACCACAAGCTTCTCCAATGCTTATCCAGGGAGTCCGTACAAATACCAACAACCCGGATGCACATATCTTGTTTTTTGACACTGAGGCACTCATTGGTAAGTTTATTTGTTTGTTTTATTTTTTTTTTTTTTTATTATTATTAATGTATTTCATTAGTATTATTAACTTTTACTTTCCAGTAGTGAATGATTATACACTCTGCTGTCAGTATTTATTGCACATACAAAGTAATGCTCTTATAATTTTTTTAAAATCATTTCACTCCAAGCAAGGCAATAAAGCCACTAAGATGCGATGGGTTACTGAGTGTTAGAGAGTACAAGAAAGAAAATACTATAAAGGGGAGAGAATAATAAAAGAACAAGAATTAAGAAGATGGAAGATAATGATTGACATTACATTTTAAATTTTTGGAGATTAAATTTGACTGGAAAGTAAGAAACCAGAAGAGTGTTCCACACTTGAGAAGTGCAAAAGGAGAAACTGTTAACATAGAACTTACGGTTGCATCTAGGCATTTCTACTGTAAACTGATGAGACCATGTTGCCAATCTAGTTCTGTGCTTGAATTCATAAAGTCTAGGTACCAAAGAGGAAAGTTCATCGGAACAATTACCATGAAAGTATTTATAGAAAAGTTACAGGGAAGCTACATTACGGCAGTAGGAAAGTAACTAAAAATGAGATGCCAGGTCAGGACCAATAACATAGCAGACTCTTCTTTGGATTTTATCAAGAATCTTTAAATGTATAGAAGGAGTGCCAGACCAGATGTGGCAGCAATATTTAATGCATTGATAAATGGTAGATTTATAAATATGCAAGATAGATTCTGGAGAGAAAAATTGTTTAGCACAACACAGTTAACTAACTTTCCTAGCAGCAGATGTAGCAATTTATTCAACATAATCTTTCCACTTTATGTCAACAGAAAATGTTAGCCTGAAAAGGTGCAATGACTCACTCTCCAGGAGGCTAGCATTAGCCACACTGATGGAAGACAGAAAGGACTCTCTCAGATGATTGATAGAAAGCAGTTTCATTTTGGAGGTGTTAAAATTAACTATCCATTCCATACCTCCATTAACTGCAGATTGTAGCTCATTTTTGAGATCAGCTGACAGTTTGACTTTATTGAACTGATCAAACTTACTATTAAGACAGGTGTAAATAGTTGTGTCATCAGCATAGATACCAAGTTGAAAACTGATCATATCGGGAAGGGCGTTGATGAAAATTAGGAACAATAATATAGACATTGGGAACACCTACATTACTGCAGAAAGATCTGGAATAGTGGCTGTTCAGGATGACTTTCATTTCACAATTTGATAAGAAAGACTGGATCAGTTCAAAAATTTGGCCAGAAATACCATAAGCTTTCAACTTGTGTTATGGCATTGGTCAGATTAAACACTCATCCTACTTATTTTTTTTCACAATTAGTTTTACACAACAATCTATTTTTAACTCAGGATGAGTCAGCAATGTTAGAAATTTTCTATTGAAAAGTTAAGTCAGTATTTTCCTCCCTATCCTTCTTATGTCTATGCATTTATTATTATAAATCTGGCAATAGTTTGCTTGTAGGCATCTTATGGTTAGTCAAACAGCTGAATCTGGAAAGGTGAAACGTTGTTGATTAGATTAACTCAAGATAGGTGGCACTCACCTCCAAGATCACTGGAGGTTACAGAGACAAAATTACTATCTCTAGCCAAACTTTAAAAAACAAAGATCCTTTTATATGATAGTGCCTGAACTGGAGAAGCTGTATTTGTAAACATTTCAGTGGCAGCGGCTTTATTGCGTATCCAAGAATTTAATTTCTTTGCTGATTACTTCTTTTATGATGATGACATTGATGACTGAATTAACTGCTAACATGCAGGTTTGGGACTAGAAGCTTCCAGTTTTGCCAAAATCTGCTCCTGTCATCCATTCCTATTACCCTTTGGCTTTGCAAGAGTTGGTTGCAGGTAAAAGAAAATCAGAATAGAAGAAAGTGCCAATGACATGAATTTTTTTAAGGTAGACCTCAACTTGCCAGGAAGTGACCCACACACTTGATTTCATGACCTTCTGCAGCACATATGGAATGAGACATGCAAAATCCACTTATGAAACTGCAATAGACTGATGCTAACTCTGTTATAATTTTGAGTAGCGCCTTCTGTAGCATGTCTGTCATGAGTAGCCTGTCTTCATCTACTGGTTCAACCATTGAGATCTGTTGTAATCATCATCCACTTGTTCTACCATTGGGGTCTTTGGGGTTACTTTGGCTCAGTCTAGGTCCTTGTCTTTGACCTTGCCACCGAGGGTGGCCCTACCAGGAGTTTAGAACTTTTGATGGTATCATTCACAGAGTCACTATACCATGCAAGACCCTCCACTACAACAAGGAGCAACCATCAGAGGTGTAAACATCTATGCATTTAGAATTTGCTAACTGCTTCTCCTGCAGAAGCATAAGACTCCAACAAAAGATCTTGCAAACTCAAGTATGAACCCAACATATATTTACCCTTAGACTCAAGTATGAACCTAATCAATGTTTACCTTTAGACTCAACTATGGACCTAAATTATGTTTACTTATGAATTCAAGTATAAAACCAACCTATATTTACCTATAACCACAAGTATAAACCTGACCTATATTTGCCTATTCACTGAACATAAACAAAGCCAATGTTTACATATAGAATCAATAATAACCAAAGCAAATTTCAGCATTAAATAATCTAGCAATGGTTGAATGTCATAAAATTTACCAACTTTATTTCACCAATTTTATAGAAATTTTCCCTAAAATGTAATATTGTGAATTAAAATTAATTCAGCATATTACATTTTAGGGAAAATTTCTATAAATGAGTAACTGATACAAACTTTTCCTTTCATTATAAACATAAAGAGCTAAATGAGATGTGTTTCTTGGACTTGTGTGAAATAAACTTGATGTAGCACATATTGCCATATTAGTTCATACTCTGTAAATAAGTATGAAGCTTGAATCTTCTTATTTGATTTTATATTAATTGTGATAAGAAAAGCTCAGCCAATATATTTACAACTACTACTACTAGAAAAATAAGGGATTTAATTAATAAAAAACAAAATGATAACAGGCTAAAAGATGAAGTGAGAATTTACATTATAAACTGTAAAAGTCGCAAGAAGCATATAGGTAAAACTTCTAGGAATTTAAATACAAGAATATATGAACACAAAATTGATTAATTAATTTGTTTTCTATGGCTTTTCAACTCTTTGCCAGTTATTTAAAGCCAGAAAATATTTTTAGATTGTAAGAAGTTTTTTTGAGATAATAATGGTTTAGTGATACAAGTCTTACTAATTAACCCATAGCTGGGAGGACAAGAGCTGCATTCATACCTAATCAGAGTTTGATAAACAAACAAAAAATTATGTGGACATAAAGTGATGGATCAATTCTGTATTACAATCAATATATAAATTGATACCTCACTTTGTGGCCATGGTAGTTTCTATACATTTATATTCCAGACAATGTAAAAAACATAAAAGACATGCCTGTGTCTCTAATCAGTATTTCATTGATTCATTTTCTATGGCTTATCAACCCATCACAGAAAATATTTGTAGATTGTAAGAATTTTTTTGAGATAATAATGGTTTAATGATACAAGTCTTACTAATTAACCCATAGCTGGGGTGGGAACAGGTGGATTCATACTTTTCCCAAAGGTATCTATGCATAAGTGAATATGACAAACTTGATTGGACTTTCGATTAACAATTCTGAGCCATTATCCATTACACCACCTACAAATCCAAGCTTACAGCACCTGGAATTCCCAAGCAGTCAGCTATGTAAGTACTGACCAGGCTTGACCTTGCTTAATTTCAGTGATTGTACAGGAACCAATGTTTCAACATGATATGGCTGTAAGCCCTGAACACAAAAGGGATCTTTTATAAAACAACACACTCAATGCATTAGTCATTGTAATGTATTGGATCATAATTTTGACATCATCCCTTCTCCCCCACATATGGGTTAAATAGTAGGCCTTGTATCTGGAAAAATCATTGTTAGCTCCCCAAAAAATTGTTAATGAATATTCATTCACAAAAGAAGAATTATTCTTACAAAAATATAATTATTTTAAATGAACCACAAAAGATTGATAATCCATAAAAAAAAACAAACATAATTTTTACTTAAAGAATGTGGATTTATTAAAAGAAAAAAATAAATTTACTAAGGTGAAAATGTCTAGAAAATGCACTGATTCCTGCATCCATGTTCTTTCAGCCAGTCAGTTATATGCCATACGTGATACATGCTTAGGCGATCATATATCTTTTGTACATTACTGATGAGGCGGATTTTTTCCTGCAGTAGATTGCCATTTCTTTCTGTGGTAGACCAGTTGCCATCCAAGGCTATAGAACCCAGTCTGTTCTGCTATTTACCCATAGCTGGTGGGGAAGATAAGGATTCATACCTTTCCCAAGGGTATTAGCATGCAATAAATGTAATGGATTCAACTGGAATTTGAACTTGGCTCTCCAATTCCTCAATCCGAGCTATTATCCATTACTCCACCATAACAAAACTTTTGTTGTCACAGTTCGGGATATTTAAAAACAATGGCTATAAAAGCAAAAAAGAAACTGGATGTGATTTGACTGTGCATCTAGATATGTTGGATACCAGAAATTTTAAAATTTAAATTTAAAGTTTAGTTTCCCTGTTTTTTTTTTTTTTTCAATTTTGTCATTCAATTACCCAACATTGTTCTGATAACAAGAAATTTATGTCATATTCTCCAATAGGCATATGTCAAAACACTGCTTTTTGCCTGATCACCTAAGTTTAGCGACGTTAAACCTGGTCAGTATCTAGATGGGTGACTGTTATGATGGGCTTTGTTTGACTCCTTTTTTTGGTTAGTAAAATGTAACATTTATACATCATAACAACAAAGTGAGACATTAATACATATATAGAAGGATTTATTATCAGTAGTATTTGATTGTACTAGTTCGGTAGATATATGAACGTTTTTGTAATATGGTTGTTAGTAAATGCTTCTGATTTTTGTGTTTGTGTGTTGAATGAATAAATTATTTGCAAGTGACAAGTCTGTCATTAAAAGATAAATATTAAACATGAAAAAACTTGTGTAAAACTTACCTGTGACTGTCATTCTTGGAAAATCTCAAATCCATGTGCTCTATTTGTGAGAGGCCAATGAAAAAGAGAAAGTCTCTAAATTTCCTGCCAGTAAATTCATTTCTTTTCATGGGAATTAGGTTTTTATTTATTTCTCATGATCATGAGATCACTACAACTTCTTGTGAATAGCAGTTGCTGTAAGCTTGGATGTGCAGGTGGTGTGATGGATAACAGAATAAGAAATTGGGAAGCAGAGTTCAAATTCCAGTTGAGTTTGTACATTCACTTATGCATAAATACCCTTGAGAAAGGTATGAATTCTTCTCCCCCCATGTATAGGTTAAATAGCAGGACAGACTGTATCCTATGATCTTGGTTGTCAATCAATCTACCACAGAAAGTAATGGTAGCTTACTGCAAAAATTCTTCTCCCAAGTCAATCATGAATTGAAAAGAGGCATGATCGCTCAGTTGAGCATCATCCACTGAACCTGATGAAGAAGAAACTTGAAACAAAAAAAATCTGCTTCTACAGAAGGATGCTTAGAATATCATGGACCAAATATGTGAGCAACAACAAAGTTTTAGTGAAAATGGAAACAAAAATGACACTCATACTTGACATCAGGAAGAGGCAATTGAAATTTCTAGGGCACATAATGAGGAAAGACTGCTTGGAAAATTATATATTTGTATGACAGATTGAAGGCAAGAGGAATAGTGGAAAACAATATATAACCTAGCTAACAAGCTTGAGTAAATGAATGATGGAACAAGGTTTATGAAAGATAACAAAAAGACAAAATTTAGTAAGAGCTACAAATGACAAGGAATTGTGGAGAGCCATGATGGCCAACATTCTGAAGGAACATGGCACATATAGAGCTTGTGTAAATGGATAGTGGATGGGGTTTAGGAGAGATAACAAAAAGGCAAAATTTATTAAGAGCTACAAAGGACAGGAAACTGTGGAGAGCAATGATCGCCAACATTCTAAAGGAACATGGCACATATAAGTAGAAGTATGAGCTTGAGTAAATGGATGATGGATGGGGTTTAGGTGAGAAAACAAAAAGACAACTTATTAAGAGATACAAAGGACAGGAAACTGTGGAGAGCAATGATCGCCAATGTCCTAAAGGCTTTTTTGCATAAAAGAAGTTGTAAAAGAATGTCTTAAATTCAAGGAATTCATTATTGATCTTTTTTCTGATTCTTCATGGATTTTTTTTTTGTTTTTGCAGTTCAACTTCTTACAGAAGAATATGCTTTGATGACACCTGGTGAATTAGAAGTCTTCAACACAGCAAGTCCTACAATGGAACGAATTCATAGTGCCATTCAGCCTGAGGTCAGTGAAGCAGCTGTTAAAATTGCAGGTAAGCAGCCAGCTTCTATTGTTTTCAATGGGTCTTCTGCTATGCAAGTTGGTTCACTGTGTCGTGTGAGACAACTTTTCAAAACCGAATCAATCTTGCACATTTATAACTCTACCATTTGCCCATGCATTAAATATTTCTGCTACATCTAGTCTGGTGCTTCTGCTATAGATTTTTGATAAAATCCAAAGAAGAATGTTATTAGTCATCTCAGCTTCCTTGTGACTGGAAAGCAAAAAGCCATTAAGGTGCACTTTTAAGGAGAGTGAACAATAAAAGAAGAGGAATTAAGAAAACAGAAGATATCGATTGACATTGCATTTAAATTTGTGAAGATCAAAGTTGAGTAGAAAGGAAGAAGTCAGAAAAGAGTTCAACAAGTGAGAAGTGTGATAGAAAAAAACTGTCATCATGTGGTTACAATTAGAAATTTCAAATTTAGTATTTATTCATAAAGTCAAGGTACCAAAGAGGAAGCTTATCAGAACAATTACTATAAAAATATTTATGAAAAAGGAACAGGGAAGCTATATTACAGAAGTGGTAAACTCACTGAAGCCAAGATGTCAGGTCAGGACCAATAATGTTGCAAATTCTTCTCTGGATTTTATCAAGAACTTCTACATACATGAAAAATCAGTAGCTTTTAAAGCTATCTACTCGTCTTGCTACACTTTATGCTTTGCTAAGAGTAAAATGGATTTGTAAGGTTATTCATCTCAGCAATTCTTTCACCATGATTGGCTAAGAGTGAAACTGATTTGCATGTTTGCTGACTTCATCCAATGGTGAACACAACAATTGTTTGGCTTTTGTGGTACTTCACCATTTTCTTCTGTACAATTTGTAAACTTATTCGCTTTTCAAACCTTTTAATTTTACACTTTCAGGGTTGATTGCTAAAGTAAAAGACAAAGCGGAAAATGTCGGGCATAAAATCCAAAACAAAGTAGAGACAACACAGTATTCTCCGCAATCATCTCCAAAACAGAGCATAAAGCCCTCACCATCTCGGACGTCGATAAAATCTGATAAACTTCGACCAAACAGCATTCATATAAAATCGATTGACCTCACTATGGAAACAGCCCAATTGTTCATGTCATGCTTGCATGCCTGGGGGTTGGATCCAGATCTGGACAAGCTGTGTCACAGCAAGCTTGGTTTACTCAAGCCGAAGCGACCCATCTCGTTCGGTTTGTTCTCACGCAATGGGCACATGTCCCTGCTACTCCCAGGTGGGCACAAGAAGCAGTTTCGGTTGCAGAGGAACCTCTTGTTGCAAAATATCGAAAGCAAGAAGCCGACGCTCATTGAACAGGTGCGGACGACATCAATGGAAGACCTTATTACATTTGACAGCGAACCTTCGACCCGACAAAACAGCAGCGAGGAAGAAATTATCTCACCGAATGAAGCTCCCCAAAAAGAGATGCAAAGCACAGAAGATGAAATCCATGTCTTTTCCACGAAGGCTCGCTGGCAAATATCACAGGCAATCACCACTCAACATTTGTTAAGTGTGATCTCTGTGGCTAACACCTTGATGAGTATGAATTATGCTTCATTTATTGACGGAAGTCAATTGAAACGGATAAAAAGGTAAGAGGATGTTTTCTTTTTAAGTGTGGAAAAGTAAGGAAATATTTTGTTTTTAGGCGTATAATGGTAAAATACTTTGTTCTTAGGTGTACAAAGGTAAAAAATATTTTGTTATTAGGTCTAGAAAGATAAGAAAATGTTTTGCTATTAGGTGTAGAAAGGTGATAAAATATTTTGTTATTAGGTATAGACAGGTAAGAAAATATTTTGTTATTAGGTGTAGTAGACAGGTAAGAAAATGTTTTGTTAGGTATTGAGAGGTTGGAAACTATTTAGTTCTTAAAAGACCTGAAAATTATAAATATAAGTACTTTCCCTGCTGAGCATTGCCAAGTTGTCTTTACAAAATTCTCAGTGTTCTTAGACTAATTTTTGTAATCATCTCCTTCCAGAACATAGATGGCTCTCTCTGACTTTCTTTTCTTTAATATTTGTAAACTATACATTGGCATAAATGTACTTAGGAAAAGCAGTGATTTCCTGTTGCCATCTTCATGATTTAGAATTCAGTTATCTTAACAAAGCTATAGAATCCAGTCCACCCTTATTCCTGGGAGTAGATGGTTTCTGGCCTTCCTCAAGGGTATTAGTGCAAAGTGAATGTAACAGCACTCGCTGGAATTTGAACTCTGCTTGGTGATTCCATTTTCTGCACAAATAACCATAATGCCACCTGCATGTCTAATATTATATTTGGAGCTCCTCAGTCTTACTCTCTGCTTTATTATTAAATTCTCAGATCATTAATAAATATCTATAGACATTATACCACTGTTTATGGATGCCCTTCCAAAAACCAAGATGATCAGAGTCTTGCAGACAATCTCTCCTGTGACCAACCTCTAACGGCTCAAAGGGGGGAAATAACTGGCTTGATACTTTCAATATCTCAAAATCCAAAGATGATTGGAGTTTTGTATCCGATCTCTACTCTGACCTATCTCTAACAGCTTAATGGAGAAATAACTGGCTTGTTACTTGCAGTACCTCAAAAACCAAGATCAGACTGTGAATGTTCTCTTGTTACAATGCCATGTTCTCTTCCAGTCTCAATGAGGCATGATGCGTTGAATGCATATTAGGTCTCAAGTTCCACATCTTTATACAATATATTGCTAAAGTTGCTAAATACATGGTTGGCTCATTTTATCACTTTCAAAAGTATTTGACCCCCTTCTGTCATTCTTTATTGTTACTAAAGTTAGATTAAGCCAAAAATGGAGTATTATTACTGAGGTTTGGGCTAGTGCTGCTCTTCCCACAGGTGCAACATTACAGTCCTGTTGCTATGCTATTGCTATTTCCACGGCAAATGTTCAGATGAGCTTCATTCTTTAGTTTCACCATTTTAACAGACTATAACCACTTGGACTTGTCATGCCACTCCCACAGAGTAGAATCACTCTCATTTCCTCAATATTTTAAATGTAAGAAGAATGTTCCATTTCCCCCCAAAACAGACTCTCTTGCATGAGTGTTTTCCTGAATACTACAAGACCTCTTCAAGCCAAGGTTCAGTCTATCTATCCTCCAAATCTTCATTTCATACCCCACTTTCTCTTCATATAACACAAATATTCAGAATTACTGTTTAGACTTTTTATTTTCCTACTCTTCATTTTTTATAATTGTGAAATTCTTTAAATGTCATGTGAAAAGAATTTCTGGATTTTCACTTGTGCCTGAAGCTGCACAATCTTCACTTTTCAGACTTGATAGAGTTCAAAAGCCTTTACACGACCTTGTGGGTGATGAATTGTTTTACAACCTACAATCCCTTTCCCACAAATGAAATGTTGCTAGCTTCTCACTACTTCCATGGTAGAATAGGAGTAGATAGGGTCACACTCCTCCCCCTGTCTTTTGAACAGTTTATTTATTGTTTTCTGTTTAGGATTGGTTTCCAGTTCTAAATTCTAGTCTTTCATTCTCTTTTACTCCAAGTAGCCCTTGCTTCTTAGTGGCATTATTGCTTTGCTTGGAGTGAAGTGTTTTTATTTTTTTTTAAAAAAAAAAGAAGAAAAATAAAGATGTTCAGGTTAGGTACATTTTTTTGGCTCCATCAGTCCAGACCTTAGCAGTTAGGATCCACCAGATCATGTACACTTATTCCATTCATATTCTATTGGCAAAGAGAGTTCCACTCAGACAGCTTTTTCACATACAATTGTTGCATTGTGGAAGAGACTCCCATGAAGATGCTTCCTCAACCACTACAATCTTAACTTCTTTAAGTCTCATGTCATGTGTTATCTATCCTATGTAATCTCATAGTATGCACCGCTTGCTACATGCTCTTACAACAATTTCATTTAGTAGTCTTCTACCTTGAATGGCTCCCAAGCATTGTATTTAATGGAATTTTAGAGTCAACATATTTTCTAGAAGCATGCAATGAATATTGCTGTCACATCTGGTCTGGTGTTTCTGCTATGTAATTTAAAGATTCTTGATAAAATATAAAAAAGAATCTGCAATGTTATTGGTCCTGACCTGTCACCTTGGTTTCAGTCACTTCCCCACTGCTGTAACATAGTTTCCCTGTGTCTTTTCTATAAATACTTTCATGGTAAGTGTACTGACTAGCTTTCCTCTTTAGTACCTTAATTTTACAAATTTAATCACAGTTTGATCTTCAAAAACTTATAACTCTCTACCATTTGCCCATGCATTAAATATTGCTGCTACATCTGGTCTGATGCTTCTGCTATGTATTTAGAGATTCTTGATTAAATACAAAGAAGAATCTGCAATGTTATTGGTCCTAACCTGGCATCTAAGCTTCAGTTACTTCTGACTACCATAACGTTGATTCTCTGTGCCTTTTCTATAAATATTTTCATGGTAATTACTCTGATGGGCTTTCCTCTTTGGTACTTTAAATTTAAATGCAATGTCAATTGTTTTCTTCTGTCTTCTTAATTCCCGTTGTTTTTTTTTTCTCATATTCTTCCACACTCATTAATGTCTTAGTGGCTTTATTGTCTTGCTTGGTGTGAAATGATTTAAAAGTAAAATGCTACTAGTTGTTCAAAAGCTCTTTCTAGGGAATAGCTCAATTGTTAAAATTATTGTCTTTAAAAATTCTTGAATATCACCTTAATAGCTTCATCCATGAAGGCTGAACACAAATCTGTAACCATTTTGTCACAGTCCACTTCTCTCTGCCATCTTTGTCACATTAGTCTTTATTATTAACATTCAAAATGTTACTTATCACCTTGAAAACTTATCACCTTGATGTTTTGTCTGTGGTACAAAATATAAAATCTTGCATCAGTTTTTGTCTCTTTAAACTGACACTTCCTTATTCTCTTTATTCAGGCGCAAAAAACAACAGACAAGCAGTAATGCACCGACATCTACAGAGAGTGATGAAGAAGGTGAGAAAGCATCAATCCAACAAGCACAAATCAAACAGGGGTGGAGCCTGTTGGCTGCACTCCACTGTGTCCTCCTCCCAGAGCTTGTGGGTTCTGGCAACTACCAAGCACCCCAGGTGGAAATGTTGGCCAGACGATGGCAGGATAGGTGTCTGGAGGTGAGTCTTTTTTGTAAATCTACTGCATTTGCCAATATTGGTCATGTACCTGTTTGTAGTGCACTGATCTCAGTGGGTATTGACAGTGAGTTTCATCCTTGTTGTTTTAATCAAAACTTGGTTTTTGCAAATTCTTTTACATAGCTCCAGCTTCAGAATCTTTACTTTCTAGTCTTGATAGAGTCCAAAAATATTTGTGCAGCCTTGTAGGTGATGAATTGTTTTGCATCCTTTTTTCCACAGATGAAACTTTGCTCACGTCTTGCTACTCTGTTGTTACTTTCATGGTAAATGTTTGGGAAAACTACATTCCTTGGTTCTGGAAATTCAAACCTTCACAGTTAGGTCTTGTCGCTGTACCATTTATACTGAGTTGACCCATCCTCTTTCCTTTCATATTCCATAGATAAGGAGGAAGTTCTATTCAGATAGTTTCTCCCACAAAACTGTTGCATTATGAAACAGAGTCCAGAAGGGGTGCTTACCTGATCACTTAAACAGTGAAATTAATAATAACCAGCCTAGATTTGGAAAGTCCAACTAAAGAAAATGTGCTTCCCAACAGGAACTGAACCTGTATCCCCTTTTTTCATCAGCGGAAGCACTCCTATAACTGAAGCATACTATCACCAATTTGGTCATGGGAGAATGTCATGATAAAAACTCTTGTTGTAACTTCTTTGGATCTATGTCTACTAGCTTCATTTGATCAAGATTGATTTAGATGGAGTGATATTAATTTCACTGTTTAAGAAAATGAAAAGTAGACCTGTCAACTCAAACACATGTATTGACTAAAAATAATGTTTACTTGCCAAATCCCCATCTTATGAACATTTATCATAATAATAATTTTAAAATAATTCAGCAGACTATGTTATTTATAGTAACTGAATTTTTGGCGATTACCTTACTTGGTTTCTATTGTTCAATACTGTGTGACTGAAAAATGGTGCTTTTAAATGGTCGCACATTGCTTATTGGCCTTTTGTTTAAGATCAAAGTGTAGAATATGTTCTTATCAGCTTAATCTGATTCTTCCTCTTTATTTCGCTGAAACCAAGTAGTGTCTTTTCCCTTCTTTCCATGCGATCAAAACAGAATAGTCCAGGGTGTAACAGTCATGTAAACTAATGAAGAGAGGGACAAGCACAATTATAATAGGATAATGATAAAAAAATAATGTTAGATTAAAAAAAATTAATTTAGAAATTAATGCATGACATTTAAAAAGCAACAGCGGAAAAACGGAAGCAGGAGAAATCTGAAAGAGGTTGTCTAGGTTGTGCATCTACACACATCAGACACCAGAAATTTAAAATTTAAATTTTGGTTTAATCTAACTCTTATAAAGATAAAGCTAACCCCTTGTGATGTAAATAATATGATTAATTAGTTTCTAATTATCTATTTCTGAGGTGTGAAAAAAAATTTCTATGATTGGGAGAAATAGTGCTTCATTTGTAAGTTGATCTCAGCTTCAGTCACAACCATTATCAAGTGACCTTTGGTTAATTTTCCACATTTACTGGCCTTAGAAAAACAAAAGTTCCAAATTATAAACGTAGCTGCTTGTGTATATAATAAAGTGGTGCCTTGTCATTTTTACCCCCACACTTTAGTCCCCTTTGTAACATTTTGTTTTACAATTCTTTTGGTAGATCCGAGAAGCTGCCCAAGCATTGTTGCTAGCAGAGCTTCGAAGAATCGGCCCCGAGGGTCGTAAGAAAGTAGTAGATGAATGGGCCCCTCACCTTCCAACTTATGTGGACCCCAGTTTGAGTTTAATGAATGAAACTACGCACAAAGGAGAAGATGAAGAAGACGAGGAGGAGGACCACATGCTTACAGGTAAGTGTTGATTGTATCAAAAATTTAAACCCTTTCACTGCTGAAATGGCTTAATGTAATCATCTCTTACACTCCAAAAGCTTCTTATCTCCCTTCAGTGGAACTTCCTTCCTATCACTTGCTTCCTTAATAGCTATAATCTACAAATATTCAAATGTAATGTCAATTGACATTTTCTGATGCCTTGACCTTGATCTTCTTTTTATCCTTTTCCCAAACACTCCTCTTTATTTTTACTCTCACTCTCTGTAACCCCTTGCGTGCTAGTGACACTCCTGCCTTGCTTGGGGGGATTTGCTTAAAAAAAAAATGTTTTTGCTGGAAAATTTGAAAATTGTATGTAAGCCATTTTTATCTTTTATTGCTTCTTTTAGTGGAAAATATTTTTTAGCCCTGTTATAAATACATATTCTGTTGATCGCTTAAAGTGTGAAACTTCCAGTAACCATGCAATTTTGATTCCTATATCCACACTGTTTATATCTACAGATACTCAATCCTCAATATTGAGTGCTCTTCCCTCATAAAGAGAGAAAATTTAAAAAAAATACAATTTCATATATAAAACCCACTTGGCTTGAAAGTTGTTTCTTAGATTAAAAACTGAGTACAAGTGTTGGGAGGCACATTTTCTTTATTAGGACTTTCAATATAGACCAGTAGACATTAATTTCACTTTAAAAAGACAAGGATATCTACTCAAACATGCGTACCAACTGAATATCGCATTCTGAGTAATAAGGAATAATGATTGATTAAAACATCCATTAACTACTTAAAATTATTTTCTTTACATTTTGCGTACAAAAATAAAGTTAGCAAATATAGATTTCAAAAGGTATCAATGAGTGATGAGCATTTCTGAGATAGGATAATTGAACTTTGCTACAATGGCTTCCTGTGTCTCCATGGTAAAGCACACTTGGCTTGAAAGTGGTTTATCAGATTAAAAATGGAATACATGTTCAATTACTGTCTGAAGACACATTTTCTTTAATAACATGTTTGATCTCTAGGCTGGTAGACATTCATTTCACTGTTTCAAAAGACATGGATGTCTACTCAAATGCATGCACCCACTGAATAGTAATAAGAAATATCTTTCAGCAATGTTTGTCTATGTGCTATCACTCTTCTTCCAAGACTGGTTCATTAGTCTGTCATTAGAGAAGGCTCGGGTAGCAGAAAAGATATTCCCAAGTATTATTTACCTACCCTGAGACAGTGCCAGATGAACTGATCCATGAATAATGATTCTTGTTTATCAGAACCAACAGACTTCTTGTCTTACTCACTAATATAAGAATGAAAGAACTTTATCCAAGAATTATGTCACCTTCAGTTTCTTTGTTAAATATTCATTGGACCTTTCCAATTAGAGAAGGTTGAAGTAGCAGCAAATATATTCCCAACTGTCAGTTGTCTACTCCAAGACAGTGCCATGTGAACATCAATAAAAACACTTTTTTATCACCATCCTGGGTGAGACAATAAACCACATTCAACAGCAAGGCCTCTGATCAGGAGGTTTTGAGGAGTGTGGAACTACCTCTTAATTGCTGGTGTTCCCACGTTCACCCTGGCTCGGGGTGGTAGTACCTGTTCGGGTCTCAACTATGGGCAAATAGTTAACCCCCAAACTGCGGTCAAAGCACTATTAAAGTGTAAAAATAGGTTTTAATACCAGCAATACATTTTTGTAAAAGGTTATTACCAGCAATGAATTTGGAAGAAAAAAATTATTACTAGCAATAGATTTAAAAAAAAAAAAAAATTACCAGCAATAAAAATCTTGTCAGCATTAAATAACCCATAAAGGTTGATATGCCATAAACCAAACCAAACAAAATCTTTTTTATCAGAATCACTAGCTATTTCTCATCTAGGTGAGAACTCAAGATGGCCATGACTTTTCTCCACATGCCATACTTCATCTTCAATTTCTTTTGTTGAAGAGAAACAGGCCCTTTCCCAGTTTTGTTCAGGTTGATGCAAATGGGAATTGAACCACAGCATGGGATACAACCTGACCAATTGGAGAAAGCTATGTGAGGGTCTTCCTGGTGGTGTGTTCACATTTAAAATGTGATATTATGGTTTTTCTTTACTGTGACAAGTGCACTGTATTTTTCTTGTTGTGATTTTTTTTCTCTTTTGTTCTTATAACAAGGTGAACCTCCGGCAAATAAAGTGTCCAGCAATTTTGAGTCCCGCCGCAAACAGGCCACTGCTATAATTATGCTCGGGGTTGTTGGGGCTGAATTTGGACATGAAATTGAACCCAGTAAAAGGAAGCCTGAAACAGAATTGAAAAAAGCCCGACGTAGTGGTCAAGAGGGATTTAGTCTATCAAACTATTCGTTAGCTCGACACACAAGTAAGAAAATGTTTTCCTTTTTTGTCTGTAACCTTTGGAGAACTTCATAATTAAATTTCACATCATCAGTATTTTTTGATTAAGACATTTTAGTTAATAAAGTTTTTGAACAGAACTAGAGGTTTTTCTCTTGTCTTCTGTTTAGGGTTGGGTTTCTGGTTCCTTTTTAAGTCTTCTCATTCTCTTTCACTCCCAGTAGCCCCTTGTGTCTTAGTGACATTATCACCTTGCTTGGGGTGAACTGATTAAAAAAAACAAAAAGACACTGATGATAAAAAAAAATTAAATAATGATGTCTCTCCAGAAAGTAAGCAGCCATTTGGAATATTTTATTTTGGATATGATTGTTATTAATCATTATTGTTATCATTAGTGATCAATATTGATCTTTATAATTGTTATCATTATTGATCAATTTGGTCAATATTTTCATGATTGATAGTTATTGTCATTGATCATTATTATGTGTAATTGTTGCATGTAACAATTTCTAACACAACTGATATTTTAACTACATTCAATAATATATTTTTACACTATAATAACAATATGTAACAAAAAATAATAAAATTAAATAATATATTAAAAAAAATATAAAATATAACAAAATAATATATTTGTACATTATAATAGCAAAATAATATATAACAAATATCACAGAATAATATATTTGTACAATATAAAAAGAGAAATAATATATATAAAAATATAACAAAATAATATATTTGCACACTACAACAAAATAATATATGTGAAAAATAACAAAAAATATAAAAAATATATAACAAAATAACATATTTGTACATTATAATAGCAAAATAACATATAACAAAAAATATAGCAAAATAATATAATTGTACACTATAAAAGCAAAATAACATTTGACAAAAATATAAAAAATATACCAAAAGTTATATTCATGCACTAAAAGTTACAAGGAATTCATATATTTATTTTTTTATTTATTGTTTATAAAATATATTTGAAATAGTGAATTGTAAAAATTTCACATGGTAAATTACTGCATTTGAATGCCTTCCTCGCCAATCTTCCACCATAAATATCTCAAAAATTTATTTACACTATTTACATTCGGACTATTGTCTTCATCATTTGAAAGGGTATACTGTTCTCGTTCCACTCCACATGATTAGAGATATCTTGTCTAGTTCTTATTTTTGGTACTGCTCAGTTATTGCTCACCCTGTTTCCAATGAGTTCAAATACACACTGCTTGGCTTGGATTTAGTGGGAACAGGGTGAACAATAACTGAGCAGTACTCAAAATAAGAACTAGACAATGTCCCTAGACAAGATCAGTGGAATGAGAAAAGTCAACCCCCATAGATTAAATAAAAGGTTCAGTTTGGAATTCTTTACAGGTTACCCAAATCAATATATACCTCATAAAGGCTGAAACGTTGTGATGATGATAACAGCAACAATGAGGACATAGTTCAAATGTAAATAGTGTAAATTATGGCAATTCCTCATTCCAGAAATTCAAACAGTAAAAAAATAACAGGCCTTTTTTTATACAATCTTGTAAGCTTATATTTACTTAGCCACTTGATACTATAAACATTTATACCTAAGCTAACTCCATAATAGTGTGATATTAAATACATGTTGGATTCTTACACTTAGGAAATGGAATTGAGGGGAGTCATTTATTATTGTTATTAAACCCTACTTTATTAATTTTGATAACAATTCCGACCTCCCCCCAATTAAGATTCCCACTTTGTATTAAGCACTTAAGTGTATATACCATCAAATGTTGTCATTACTGGACATTGAGAAATTACCTGCTGAAAATACAAATATTTTAAGATTAACCCTTTCAGTACAATTCTTAAGATAACATGCAAGAAGTTTCATATAAATCATTAGAGTTTTTCTTTTAGTTGATGAGTCCTGGGTATGACAATAAACTACATCCAGCAGCAAGGTCTCTGATTGGGAGGTTTTGAGGAGTGTTGAACCACCTCTTAATTGCTACTGTTCCCAGGTCTACCTTGACCTGGGGTGGTAGCACTTGTTAGGGTCCCAGGTATGGGCAAATAGTTAACCTTCAAACTGGGGTCAAAACACTATGAAAGTATAACAATAGATTTTTTATATTAAAAATACCAGCAATACATTTTTTTTAAAAAGAAATATTACTAGCAATACATTTGACTTTCGACAAAAATCCTCTTTACAAAAATACGTCAATGGAACCTGATCTACAAACTGATTTCTTACAAAGAATACATATTCTATTCATATGAAGCTGTCCTAAAAATCTTGCTGGTATTAAATAACCCATTGAGGTTGATATGCCGTAAAACAAAATAAATCAAACCAATCTTAGCTGATGACGATGATGATGGTATTAATGTTTTTTTCTCTTCCTTATTTTCTCAGGTCATGCATTAACATTCCTCTTATCTCAGTCCCCAAGTCAGCGGCTGCCTGCTTATTCTCCAATTCGACGGGCATCCATTGATTTGCTAGGGAGGGGGTTTACTGTGTGGGAACCGTACCTTGACGTATCGGCTGTCTTGCTTGGCTTGTTGGAACTTTGTGTTGATGCTGATCGTTTAGTGCCCAAGTAAGTATTCTTGATTTTTTATTCTTAGAATACAAATGTGTTCATATGTAGAACACAAAATGGTAGGCATTTTGTATCAAGTTGCATTTGTGAAAATAGAGAAAAAAAAGGCTGTAACAAAATGTAATAACTTGCAAACCAGGAAGCCAAAGATAGAAATAAATCTTTCATTGGGATTTAAGCACTAAATAGGCCTACAGGAAAAATAGTCCCTGGAAACTAACAAATATGGCCTATGAGAGGTTTTTAAAAAAGGTCAATGTTTTGTGTTTGTCATTATAAATTTTGCAATTGAACACAAATGGAAAATTCAGTTTTGTCAAAGTGCGACTTTATTTAGCCAAAGTTTCACTGTCTTTGTATCTAATTAATCCTTTTATCTCTCCAAAGAAAAAGAAAGAACTTCTTAAAAATGGTTTATTTTTAACCCTTTTTTTAAGAAAGGTTTATTTTACAGTATTTTACACATTTGAAGAAATGTTTGTTTTACATTCTTTTTTTAAGCAAATGTTTGGAGTTAATCTAATATTAGTTATTTTCTTATTAATGCGTAATTACTGTCAGAAACTAAATCGATTCCATTTGTGTTCTATTAAAGAAATACCAAAAAGAAATCTATTTTAGAATTTTGCTGGTTTCTCAACAAAACTAATTAAAGTGGTTTTTTATGTCATCCAAAGAATTAAAATTTTTACCATTGAGATTGTTTTGTAAGGACTTGAATAAATAAAAATTCAAGGGATCAATGTCTGGTGAATATGGCAGGTGGGGTAACATATCCCAGCCAAGCTGCAACAATTTTTACCAGGTTGTCTGAAATTATTCTGATGGAAAACAACACCTTTCCTCTTCACCTGTTCTGGGCATTTTTCTTGAATTGATGCCTTTAATTCACCCAATTGTGAGTAATACTTTTGAAAATCAATTGACTGGTTACTTGATCAGAAGCTCATAGTACAGGATTCCTTTCTAATCGCATCAGATGCACAGCATGACTTAGGATAAAGACCTGTTTTTGAGATGGTTAAAGTTGGCTCATCTCACTTACCCCAGTATCATTTTTTCTGAACAGTTGTAAACAAGCCATTTCTCATCACCCGTCACGCAATTTACTTAAAAAAGGGTGAATTTTCATTGCATGTATACAGCAAATCACAGATGAAATGTAATCCAAAAGATTCTTTTCACTTAGATCATGTGGTACCCAAACATCATAGCATTTGAGTACCCAAGCTTCACTAAGTGCTCATGGATGCTGGATTTTGATAAATTTAGTGTTTCTGCCAATTCCCACTTTGTGTAATATGGTATTTTCTCAATAAATATCTTTATTTGGTTGTCATCTGTAGTGGGGGTTGGGGTCTACCTGAGTGTTCATCAATAAGGCTACAATCATCAACTCTAAACTTAATGAACCACTTCCGTACAGTTCTGTCAGCTAAAGCACCTTCACCATACACAGCACATATCTTTTTTGTTGCTTGCGAGGCATTTTTCCCTTACAGTAAAAAAAAAACATCAAGTGTTTAAAATGCACCTTATAATCTTCCATTTTCATCGGGATGTAAAATTGAAATGAATTAAGTAATTTTAAACTTTCTTTCTCAAGAGATAGTTTGAAGTGTGCTTTAATCAGAAATGTAAGTATATTATATCTGTTGATAAATTTGATGCGTTCTGATGTGTTGGAACATGAACAACTAAAAATCAGCATGAACTTTCTGGATTACCCAATATTAGGAAACTTATTTGGAAATTATTCAGTAATAAGAATTATTTTAAAATTTTAGCAAATTCTCAAATTTATTTTTAGGTCTGTTATATACATGAACACATTCAAGCATACATATATACACACTCTAACTGAAATTGAAATGCTAATTTTCTTTTCTGTCTGCCAACAACCTTGGTTAATAGGAAAAGAGTACAAACCGCCATTTGATGTCAATATGACTGCTGTATTTAAACTGGGTATATTTTCTAATAAGGTAGTATTTTAAATTGCTAATTTAAGATTTGGAATTTTATCATCTTGTCATCAGCAAAGGAATAGATTCCAAACTAGTTTTAATTTGAAATGAAACCATCTTTTGTTTTTTTATTATGCCCTTAATATTTCTGGTTTTACTTTTAACTTTTCTTATTTTGTCTGTTGTTTCAGTTTGACCTTTGGCCTTCCACTTATTCCGTATGCTGATGCTAGCAGGACTGCTCGACATTCATTGTCCCTAATTGCAACAGCTCGCCCACCAGCTTTTATCATCACTATGGCCAAAGAAGTGGCCCGTTATAACACCCTTGCCCAGAATGCACAGTCCCAACATCCACAACTTCTAAATTCAGTTCTGGTGAGAGCAAAAGCAGAAATTCTGCGTGTGATAGAACTGTTGGTCGATAAAATGCCCAATGATGTTGCTGAGCTCTTAATTGAGGTAAGAATAGCTTGAAATTATTGCAATACTGAAATTCACAGCACGAGATTTATCTTTCTTGTCCAAATAAGTTGCTGTAGTGGTTGAGATAGTTGTTTTCAGTGGTTCAGCATAGGTAAAAATCCAGGATTTTGTCATGGGCATAAAGAAATTATCTGACTCTTGGTTTGCTAAGATCCCACTCATGCGGAGAGAAACAGTAGATCATAAGAGGAAAGTGGAAAAGCAACAATTTTGACTGAGGAAAGAACAGCAAGAACAAACTGGTAAAAAAAATGGATATATTAGGTTGGTGCAAAAATAATGTCGTTTTCTCACATATGTTACTATGTGAGAAAACAACATTATTTTTGCACCAACCTAATATCTTAAGTTAACAAACAAGCAGAATTAAAAAAAAGACAAAAATGATATTGTAGGAATTTTCTCAGTCATGATGAATGTGATATTTTCAAAATGTCCTCCATAGCAATTGTTTCTCTCTTTTTATGAAAGTCTTTTGGTTTATGTGAAGGTAGGAA
This sequence comes from Acanthosepion lycidas, assembly GCA_963932145.1. Taxonomy (NCBI): domain Eukaryota; kingdom Metazoa; phylum Mollusca; class Cephalopoda; order Sepiida; family Sepiidae; genus Acanthosepion; species Acanthosepion lycidas. The sequence continues at coordinate 69,060,550 of OZ010608.1, read as the reverse complement.
TCTGTACTAATTCATTACAGATGGAATTTACAAAAAAGCTAAGTCAGGGTTTCTCCCTTGACTTCTAACAATAACATGCAAATTGAGAAGATGGGTACTGTAGTTTAGGTAAAGGTATGGTTACAGGCTGCACTCACTTCTTCCATCTTGTCTCCATGCTGAGGTTCACAAGTTCATAGAGTGTGATGTCAGATCCCAGCAAAAGGTCCTCGGTCAAAAGAGGGAGTGACTCATTTTGGAATTCTGAGATCAGGGTCAGCTGATTAACCATGTCAGTTCCTATTTATTTTTCGTTAATGGGAAAAGGATTTATTCTTATTTCCATTTTATTTTGTAATTTCAAATGCATGAGTTTCATGACAGAAAACCACTTCTTTATTTTAAAAGTCTGGTGAAGTACAATCTTCCTAAGTATATTTTAACTTTGTTGGTCATACTAAAATATTACTTTGCTGAACTGAATTGTTCATATTCCATTTGTTTTCAGGTGATGGATGTTGTCGTTCATTGTTTGGATCTGAATCAGCTAAAGAGTAAAGGACTACAAGAGGTGTTCCCGGCTATTTGCAGGTAAGTAACATCACTATTTACTGGACTGGATGCCATAGAAGACTCTTCCAAATGTTCTATGTAAAGTTGAGGTATTGTATAACTCTATAATATTGTAATATTAAAGATCAGCCTTATATGGGATTCAGTATATCTTCTTTGACACAAGGCTAAAAATAGCAGCTACAGTTAAATTTATCCCAAACTATTGAAATACATTTAAATTTCCATTTTTGTTTCTCTAGTCATTGTTGAGCAATGAGAAAATTTTAAAGAAAACAGGAATTAGGACACACGTTAAAAATCAGAAAGAGTTGAAATTTAAGACACATATAAGGAAAGAGGGCTTCATGATATTTAACATACATAGGTCATTTTGAAGGCAAGAGGGGCGGAAGAAAATGATGAGTAACCTACCTAATGAATTTGGGTAAATGGATGGTAGAACAGGTCAAAGAAAGATGAATCAAATCTTAAAAAAAAGCAGGAAATTACTGAGAGCCTTCTAGAAGGCATACACTACATAAAAAAATCATTGTTGTAGTGAGTTTTAGTGTTGTGGGGTGACTTTTCTGATTATTGTGAGTAGTGTCATCTAATGAAAGAAAAAAGTAGTGATATGAATGTATAGGTTAAAATTGCAACTGCCTTAATAAAAAAGAATTCATCTTGGCTATCAACTCTGAGTCATAATAGTTAATGCTGGCTTGATATAGTGACATTAGTATCTGTGAGTTAAAGAAAAATATTGACAATTCATCAGTCAAAGGAAGGAAGAAAGCTTGGGTAGAGCATATCTGCAACACTGAACAGATCTATTCCATTTTAAGCTTTTATTATAATATTATAAAAAATGTGGTAAATTGTTTGTGCTTCCCTACCAGTCTTGACCAATCACAACCTTTCTTATTCCAATAAAAGAAAACACCTAATTAAATTCAATAAGAAATTACTAATAAAAAAGCAACACCAATAATATATAATTATTGTCATCATGTTTTTGCTGATGCATTGAGATAGATATTAATTTTGGACTAGTTTTTCTTTGATTCTTGTTGGTCTTTTGTGGCAACAAAGGAGAAAACCAAGTCTTGCCTTGAAAACGAATTTGTGTTCTCTGCTGTCAAAAAAGAAAATCAAGATCAAGTTGACTTTAGTAGACCTTGAAATATGGTAATTGTTTGTACTTCCCCACCAATCTTGACCATTTTTTTTAAAAACCCTAACCCTCTAGGATGTTAGGAGCACCACATGTGCTGCTGCAGCAGTGGCATTGGTGTTTTCCTGAGCAAGATACCCTGACAGAGCCCAACCCTCTCTAGGCAGGTTTTGAATTCAGAATGTTTCCTCCTCTTAAACTGGTTGCCACCCAAGGCTATAGGACCCAGTCTGTCATGCTATTTACTCATAGCTGGGAGAAGAAGAGATAGAGTTATTCCTTTCTCAAGGGTATTAGCACATAAGTGAATGTAATGAACTTGAATGGAATTTGATTTCAGTACTACAATTAAACCACTGTGCCTCCATTAACCATTATTCCACTATGCCTCCATTGATTAGTACTCCATCGGGCATCCATTGACCATTACTCCACTGTGCTTTCATTGACGATTACTAAACCATGCTTCCATTGTCCATTACTCCCTTTCTTATTCTAATAAAAGAATACAACTTTGGATGACAGCATACTCTTGACTCTTGGTGGGTGAAGATGGTAGTTGTGCATTGCAGATATGGATTTTTGACCCTGATTTAATTTACATCTTTGACATTTTCTGAAGTTGAACTTGTGAGACTAATTCATGACCTTTGGAAGTATGACCCCAAGTTTAATGATTTGGGAATTGAAACTTCCCATTGCTATTTTCTTACGAAAAATAAAATATCTGATTTGTTGTGGATCTTAAAACGTTTAGTGTTTAATGGAAAAATGAGGTGACACAGAGAGAGTTATGTTGGCCAACCTCAAGGGAAGACTTATTTGGAAATGAGGCCTGGTGGGAGATGTTCAATATCAATTAGTTTATCTTTTACATGTTAAAAATGTTTTTTAAAGATTTCAACCAAATGGTTAAAGAAAAAAGTTTTATAAACATTATTTTACTACTAGCATAGTACCCATGAAAAATGATGTGATGATTTAAATATGGATTGGTATTTCTATCTATTATCTAAGTGCCGTTCCTTGACTTTTGTCTAGGAACATAGAATAATGAGTACGTACAGATAGTGTTTAATAAGCATGAGTGGATAGTGTGTAATGACCATGTGTGGATGGAGTATAATGAACGCATGTAGACGGTGTGTAATGGGCCTGTCTGGATAGTGCATAATGAATAACGTGTGGATAGAGTGCAATGAGCATGCGTAAATAGTTCTTAATGAGTACGTGTGGATAGAGCACTTGTGGATAGTATGTAATGGGCACATGTTGATAGTGTAATGGTCATTAGTAAGGAAAGTGTAACTGGCATGTTCAAAATTTCACCAAGTTAGGAAAAGGCATGAATCCAACTTGCTATTGGTTAAATCACATAGCAGACTGGGTCTAGCAGAAAGATAACCCTAACTTTAAGCCCTCTGCAAATAATAGTGCAGACTGGGTTCTTTAGATATAGGGGGCCAGCCAAGAAAAAAGTTCTTTAATGTATTTGTATATATTATATGAATGAAGAAAAATATACGGAAAAAAACAAACAAAAATCCTTATATGCAATTATGCTGTTTTAATGTTAATATAATGTCAACGTCGGATGTTTCGGTCTAATAAACCATCTTCAGGACATAAAACAGCATAATTGCATATAAGGATTTTTGTTTGTTTTTTCCGTATATTTTTCTTCATACTGTCGGATCTATATCCATATATTTGCTTACATATTATATGAATATATAATTTTTCTAATGCCTGTTTTTAAAGACATAATTTTCAAAAATCTTTTTAATATGTCAATTTTTAAAGTCATAATAAATTTCTTTAAAACATGCATTTCTAAAGTCATAATATTTAAAAATCTTTTAATATGTCCATTTTTAATGCCATAATATTCAAAATTCTGTTATAATTCTTGCAGGAAATTTTTTATTCTTTATGATAAAGGAATATGGTAATTGATGTGAAAAAATATTTGGCTGAAATTTCCTAAGATCAAAGAGGTTTAGCCTGCTCATTTATTTTTTTCCTTAAAATAAAGAAAAATTTCAGAAATGTATTTTTTTCCCTTCTTTTATTTTTGATGAAAATCATTCCTTTTTTTTTCCTATCCAGATTTGGCATGGTGACATACTGTAGTCATAATAAACGAATCTGGGTTGGTGCAAAGAATGGAACTTTAGCGTTCTATGAGTTGAAACCTCACTCTAAGTGTACTGTAAGTATTGGATCCTCTTTCTAGATTCTGTATGTATGTATGTATGTATGTGTGTATATATATATATATATATCATTTACATATCATTTACTTACAATGATATATATATATATATATATATATATATATATATCATTGTAAGTAAATGTGACTATTTAAGTTAAAGTTTAGACCAGAGATGACCAGCCTTCCCTATTCCTCATTTTTGGGCCTTATACTATAATTCTGTTTATTATTATATAATAAATATTCATTCCCATTAGACTGTAACCAACATCACGACTTCATCAAATAATTGGAAGATTAGAATAATAAATTGGAAATTTTATACTCAGTTTTTCAGTATAGTGTATTTTTTAGCAAACATGGACCTTCATGCCCACAAAAAAAAAGAAAAAAACGTTTTTCTTCATGACACTATTTTATCTTAACTATCTTCGCTCTTTGACAAACATGAAGATTCATGTCCTCAAAATTGCGTAGTGTCAAACGAATGGTTTTTCTTATGACACTGCTATGATTTTAACTACCTTCACTCTTTGACAATGTTTATTGTTTTAAATAGAAATGATGAGAATTTTGATAAAACCTAAATATATGAAAGTGAATTTATACATTTTCTTTGTTCTTGGCAATTGACAACAAAAATAATAAACACTATTTATTTATTAGATTGTTTATTTACACTATTTATTATAATGTTTATTGAAATGGTTGGCAAATTGATTCAAACTTTATAAAATGGTAGATCATAAGAATTTCCTTATAGAATGGTTCACATATTTTATAATTTGGTAAATGTTTATAAATCCATGAATAAAAATTGTTTTCATATTTATTTCTTTATAAATTGTTAAATGATAAATATTGCATTAGTTTTAATTGTATTATTTTTTAGAATGTTGTAAATATAAAATTATTCTTCTAAATAAACAATCTAATAGTGTTTAATATTTTTGTTGTAAATTCTCAAGAATAAAAAAAATGTTTAAATTCACTTTCATTTGTTTAGGTTTGATTACAATTTTAATAATTGCTTTTTAAAACAATAAACATTGCCAAAGAATGAAGATAGTTAAAATAATAGTGGTTTCATGGAAAAAATTTCCTTTTGACACTCTTTTTTTTTTTTTTTTTTTTTTTTTGTGGGCATGAGGGTTAAAGTTTGCCAAATATTCATTCCCACAAAATTGTAATCAACATCACAACTTCATCAAATAATTGAAAGATCAGAATAATCGATTGGAAACTTTATCCTTAGTTTTGCACTGTGGTGTATTTTTTTTTTTTTTTACACCCTTTTCTTAATGTCTTTTATTTCTATATGTATTTTTTCTTTCAGACCATCACTGCTCATACTGGTCCTGTCATAGCTGTAATGGTATCTCCAGATGGCAAGCATCTAGCTTCTTACTCCCATGCTGACTGTAAACTTAAATTTTGGCAGGTAAATTTGGCTTCTTTTTTTTTTTTCCTCATCTTCTAATTTGAAGATGTTCATCAATAAAAAGTTCCTCAGTAATTTTATCTGTAACTTTTGATTACATTAGGACATTCTATCATCACTGAGTGGATCCTGAATTTTTACTTATCACGATGAACAGGTGTTCTCTCAGTTAGGCCCCATGCCTTGAGTGCTTACTAGGACTTAAGCTCAACGGAAACCTTAAGTGGAACTCTTATATAGAATTCATCACTAAAAATATTGCCTAAAAAGTGCCTGACTCCTCCTGCTATCTTCTACCATATATGGACAGGAGCTGTCCAGTCTTCACTTTCCACTCTTAATAGAGCCCAAAAGCATCTCTGTGTCTTTGTTGGGGATGAAATATTTTTCATCATACAAACACAGAAGAAATGTCAAAAGCCTCTCGATGCTCTGTCACTATTTCCATAGAAAGTATTCAGAGATGAACTACATTCCTAATTTTCTACCAGTTCCCAAGAGAATGCCCCCTGATCACTACAATCTTAACCGGTTCAAGTCTAGCATTGACCATTATCTTCCCCACATATCCCCATAAACTGTCCTTCTTACTCTTTAACCCTCTACCTAGAGGTGCTCTTGGGTCTTGTACACCATTGTGTAAAGAAAAAAAAATTGCCTCAAAGTTTTGGCTATTTTGCCCTCTGACCTTCATCAGGTGTATATTGATCCAGGTAATTTACAAGTAATTTTAAAATGAACTCTTTATTTAATCTTTGCAGGTAGTTCTAATTTAACTGACCGTGTTTAGGGATATCTCATTTTGTTCTTATTTAGTACTAAGTAGTATTGCTCACCCTATTTTCACTGATCCTAATTGTATTCTTCAGAACGATAGTGGAGTGGTTTAACATTGCCGTTTACACTGTTTGAAATTCAGAGTTTTCCTTCTCTTAGACAGGTTGTCTTCATCATCTGCCTTTTTGCATAGAATAACATACTAATCAATCTGCATGTTTCATTGGTATGCGAATAGTTACATTATAGTTTTAGGGGTTTGAAATTTTGTATCAACTAAAAGATATACACAGTGATACTGACCTTTTAAACGGCTGCTAGCAACAGATCTTGTCAATCAATAAAAGATATTTCTAAAATGTATTGTCTGTCAATACAAGATATTTCATCTTGTTAATTAATACAAGATATTTAATCTAGGAAATATGTTGTCAATCACTATAAACTTAGTATCATATATTTTACATATTTCTGAGAGTCAAATAAAAAAAATCATTTTGAATCTTTTTAATCTGTGCAGTATAATTTGGATCAAAAGAAAAATATATGCATTTACAGAAGAAATTAAATCCTGTGGCAGGTCACAGGGTCATAATATGGAGACTCTTGCTTAATATAAAGCAACTTTCTTGCAAAATTTAGTTTCTTTTTATCTTCACTTGTTTGATTTCCATTTCTTGTTTTTTTTTTTTTTTTTTTTTTTTTTTTTCTATCTCAACAGACAGCTTCATCCAACATCTTTGGCATTGGCTCCCAACAAACGAAGTGTGTGAAACAACTCTCCACACCTCCGTGTCATGTAACACCAATGACCAACCTTTTGAAACTGGTCCGACTTGTGTGGCTTGACAATCGAACTGTGGTTTTGTTAACTGTTGATGGCACGGAGGCAAAATATACAATATGAGTTCAGAAGACGAAGGGGAAATTTTACAAAGCAAAAAGAAAAAGACAAAAGAAAAAGGAATCATATAAGAAAAAAGACCAAATGAAATGATTGGATGACCTTTTTCAAATACCCTCACCAACACCAACAGTATAACCACCACCATTCGCTGATATAAAAACAATAGGAATGAAAAGAAAAAATGCTTAAAAAATAAGCACTTAGTGACATCAAACAGTATCGGTCTATACTGTTATGGCTGTGACATAGTTTCAAGTCTCTATTCTTTTTTTTTCTCCAAGAGATGTAAAACTCAGACTCTCCAGTACATCATTCTTGGTGTTTTTGTTTTTTTCATAGTAAAGTACAATTATTTCATGACAACCTAAATGTTACAAGTTGATAATTATACATTATTCAATATGTAATGCAAAATTATGACGTGTTCATTATTTTCTTTAAAGAGTCTATGAACCAGTGGATTGATCTGATTGGAATATGTTATCCTGCCATAGGCTATTTTACTGTGTTTATATCCTGGGCATAGTTGGAAAAAAAGAAAAAAAAAAAAACACCATAAAAATTGTTTCTATTTATAGCATGATATTTATTTTTTTTGTTAACCTATGCTCTTAATAAACTGCATGTATTTTTCTTCTTAATTTATAACAAACATTTTCTCCATTGCTGGAAAATTCTATGTTTATTACAATAAATCTTTCTTTAATTCTGTAATAATTTTGGTGATGCACCAATTGAAGCACCAGTATTTAAAAGAATAAAAATGAGTTCAAAGAGAAGAATTTACCAGTAAGAAAAAGGAATACTAATTTTAGTGTCAGGAATCACTGAGTTGAACATAGAAAGATACTAATAAAGACTGAAGATCACACTAAAATATATAGAGAGGGAGACAGAAGGAAAAGAGAATTAAAAATCATTTATATAGATGTTCCAGGAATCTGTTGCTGAAGTGTAAAAAGAGAAACTATAAATAATTATGAAGAGGTTGGGTGTAAAACCAATGGCCTATGAAGAAGAATGTTATATCTTATTAAAGACATCAATTTTATTGAGAGCTTTTTTCTTTGTACTATATATATATATATTATAATCATTTCAACCCATGTATGGTGATAATACCACTAGAAAGCAATTCAGGAAGACAGAAGATAGTGATTAGTTTTGCATATATATATATATATATATATATATATATATATATATGTTTCATGTATAAATGCAATCATCAGGCCATGTATGTTTTGTTTTGACTTGACTATTTATATATGATGGCCAGTGGTGTGTTATGGGTAGGCCTATTATTCTAACAGTTATTTGGGTGGGCGGTAATATATATATATATATATATATATATATATATATATATATATATATATATATATCATAAAATGGCTAAATTTCCCCCATCAAGAATGATGAATGAGGGTTCAGTAAATTCTAAATTTTTACTGAAGAACCTGCACAAGTGCTCAGTTTCCTGTGCCCTGCAATGCACAATTTATCTATCATAGCACTATGTCCTGCACTGGTGCACTGTGTGTCACATGTCAGATGATGCTACAATCACTGTTTTTTGGGATAGGAATTTACCATGTCCTGGTTGCATGCTGGCCATTGACTCCTATAAGAAACTCATCTGTTATTTGAATAAGAATAAATATATATACATACATACATTCATTCATACACACACATATTACTTCAAACATTATTATTGTGGATACTTCACATTTGAAATAGATGCTACATTTTAAATTTTTAACATTGTCTATTACTATTATTGCTTAATGTGGCGGTCTTAATGGCTAAGCACAGGTAAAACCTGCAGGGTTAAACCATTGATTCCCCTACAAAGGAGAATGCATGTTCAATCCCAGGCAGGGAGCACATTTTTTTTTTTACTAAGATTTCTCGAATGCAATGCACAGGCTGACAGATGTAATACACACTGGTTAATAAATAACAATGATGAGGGCATTTATTTCAAATACAACGTATCCACTATAATAATGTTTGAAGTAATAAAAATGCCAGATTAAAAATAAATCCATTAATTCCTTAAAAATTTACCCCCCCATATATATATATATATATATGTGTAGAGAGAGAGAGAGAGAGACATTTATTCTTAGTATAAATTTTAGCAGTGTTTAATTATTACCACCAGCACTATATATATATATATGAGATAACAATATATATATATTTTATATATTAAGAACAGCATTGAAGAAATTGTAAGACAAAATGGAAAAAGTTTATTTGTAACATGTTTCATCCCTTAGAACTTCATCAGACTAGGTTTGTTGATGTTGTTGTGTCTACACATGCACATAAATGAGAGATGCTGGTAGTTTCAAAATTTAAAAAAATAATTTTTTCAATAATTAAAGCACTTTCTAGATTGCAAAAATTATTATAAAAAATTCTTTCAAAACATTTTGAAACTACCAGCATCTCTTATTCATGCACATAACAATATCAAAAGTCGAATGAAGTCCTAATGGATGAAACATATCACAAATAAACTTTTTCCATTTGGTCTTAGAATTTCTTCAATATATCTATATATAAAAGGGGACACTGAGGTCAACATCGGCTGCCAACAGTCTGTTTCATGCTTGAATACAGTCTTCAGGCCATGCACTCTAGCCCCAATACTGAGCACTTTAACCCATAAATATAGCTCAGCTTAAAACTATATTTTTATCAGATATATATATAAATAAAAACCTAATTATCTACATCTTGCTGCATGTCACACATTTTTTTTGCAAGAAAATGATGAATGACTTTAAATCATTGTTATAATTTGTGGAGAAAAATGGTGCATTTCAATATTACTCAATGATCTTGTCGATGTGATCTCCATCTTCTGGCTTTCTCCTTCTATATTTTGGATAGGAGTCATTTCCTTGTTTAAATTTAAATTGAATTTATATCAAAGGGGAGAAAACTTTCAGTGGGTGGTTAATACTCCCCACCACCAATGACTTCCATTAATCAAAATAAAATATACATATCCAAGTACACTGGATAATGTAGTTTCAGAATATGTATGGTTATGGGGGTTTATCTACAAAACTAGGAGGAGTTCGATAGCAAACAGGCAGAGGCTACAACTTTTTATATATATATATATGTATATATATATAAAAGGAATGTTACTTTATAGATAGACTATTTTTGAAGATTATGAAACTTTTTTTCCCTTTATACGACATGAATGAGAATCAGTAATTTTTTTGTAATTTATAATCTATTTTATGTGAAGCTGGATAAAAATGTCAGAAAATTCTTTTGTTCATTGGACAAGAAGATAAAAGTAATTCATGAAAGGATATTTTTAGTCAATGATTCTAAGAGTTCTAGGCCAAATTCCTCCTTATGTAATCATCTGTTTCCTCAATCATTTTCAATTGTCATGAATTTCACATATAACCAAACTCCCTCTCCAATTCTTACTTTAACTTAAATTCCTCCCTTGCAGCTAAATGTCTCCCTTTTGGAAAATCCATTAGTTTACAATTTCTTTAGTTGATTAATTAATGAATAATTATATTTTATTTTGTTAATTTGTCAGTGTTTGTTTAAAATATAAATTAATCATTTGTGTTGTTCTTAATTAATAATGAAATGCAATTAAACAAACAAAGTGATGATGGAATAAAAAAAAAAAATAAAGAAATTTTAAAAAACCTTTTAATAATCAAGGCAATAAAGCCACTAAGATCTAAGGAGTTACCGAGAGTGAAATGACTTGAGAAAACATATCTGAGAAGAGAGGACAATAAAAGAACAGTATTCAAGGAGACAGAAAATGACAACTGACATTCCATTTAAATTTTTCATGATCAGAGTTGACAGGAAAATAAAAAAACTTGGAGTTCTATAAGTGAGAAGTGCACAAAAAGAAATTATTAATACAGAACATATGGTTGCATTTAACAATTTCAACAATAAAACAATGTGACCTAGCTGCCAATCTAGTACTACGCTTAAATTCATGAAATTGAGGCATCAACGAAGGAGGCTCTTTAAAACAATTAGTGTGAAAACATTTCTATGAAAATTACATTTTTGTAGAAAAAGTTATTTTAGCTTTACTGTTAATTGTTCTGATTATAATCCACCCAAAATTGGAAACTTATTCAAAATGTATATAAATAAATAAATTTTTGTTGAATTCTTGAAGTATATTGTCATGGATTAATAAATACAATATAATTATGCTCGATTCAGGTTCAAGTTCCACTGGTAGCTAATTTATGTTGTATTAGTTTGCAGATTTTAATATTTTTATTTTTAAATTCAAAATGTCATGAAATAATTATATTTAGCTATTTTCATGTCTGTTAAATATTGAAATTTTAAATTTGAATTATTTGTACCAATTTGATTATTTACCTTGTGTCTTTTGACAAATAATTGCTGGTCAGCTATTTGAAATACAGAAAAGAAAGAGAAATTCGACTTTTGTTTTTTGGTTCTTGAAGTTAAACACAAATTGAGTTTATTACTTCCTGTAAAGAAAAACAATATTACCGCTGTCCCATAATAGTTGTACATATTGTGTATGAAATGTGTATGCAAAAGTAACAATTTTTATGGGATGGTGGCATTTCTTTCATTTTTCTTCTTTTTTTTCTTTTCTATCTTTTTTTTCTTTTCAATGCTCTTTGGCTCTAAAATTGAAACCAAATTAATTTGAAAATAAGTTTTTGAAAAATAATAATGAAAATTCTGAAGAGAAACAGTTATTATTACAATAATTTTATTTTTATTCAATGAAGTCAAACTAATATTATTAATTTTTGGCATATCTATTTTCCTCTAATATTTTAGCTGCTTTTATTGCAACTTAGGCTGTCAATCTATGGCCGTGAGTAGACACAGCATGCAGAAATAGAAATAAAGGAGAAGAATTTGTTGAAATTTGAACTTACATCTCTCTATTGTCTCAGAGAATCAAAGAATGTGACTTCAGACCTTACTGAGAGCTTTTTTTTTTTTTAATCATTTCACCCCAAGCAAGATGATAATGCCATTAGGACACAAAGGGTTACTGTGAATGAAAGAGCATGAGAAAAACTTTAGTGAGGAGAACAGGATTCAGGAAGACAGAAGATGGTGATCGACATTGCATGCTTATATATGCGAGATGGATTCTCCCATCAAGAATGACAGAGGAGAATTCAGTAAATTCTAATTCTTTACTGAACTATCAGTGCAAGTGAATAGCTTAAAGGGATCAATTGCCTATGGCCTGCAATGCACACACACACACAGTCCATTACAGCAACATGTCCTGTACTGGTGTACTGTGTGCCACATGTCAGATGATGTTACAATCACAGACTTTTTTGGGATACTAGTTTTCAATCTGGCTGTCATTGAATCCCATAAGAAACTCATCCGCCCTTTGAATAAGAATAAACACACACTCACACACACACATATATATATATATATATATATTATATATATTTATTTTTTGAATAAGAATGAATAACTATATATATATATGCGCGCGCGCACACACACACACACACCTATATATATATATATATATATTATGCACTGTTACATTAGAACATGTACATACCCACTAAACTGGACATCTTGTTTCAACGTTAAAAAGTAATGTTTCATCAGGTGTTAAATACTGATGGTACATGTTTTAATGTAACAGTGCATAATAAATAAATATTTACTGCTCTACTTTTGTATTGAACCCTGTTTTAAATTTGTTCTTTTACATTTGGAGATTATATATATACATATATATAATGTGAAGTCTGTCTGAAAAGTATCAGGACTTATCATGTCATTAGACCCAGATGAGGGGCATCCAAGAAGAATCCTTCCAGCAGTGCATAGAAGTGTGGCAGAGTAGGATGGAAAAGTGCATTAGACTCAAGAGGGGGATTACTCTGAAGCAGAAACCATGTAGTTTGTAATTGAAATTAATTGTTTATGACATGAGTCCCGTTACTTTTAAGACCAGCATCTTTATATATATATATATATATATATACACATACATACATATATGAGGTTAAGTAAAAAAATTTTCATCCATAACATATACTATGAGTGCAGATAACTTTTGACTTTCCCTTGTGTGTGTGTGTGTGTATATATATATATATATATATATATATATATATATATATATATATATAATGTTACACCCAATGTTGTTATAGTGGATACTACCCATGTTTTTAAATTTCAGATCCTACACTGTCTGTTCTTTGATATAAATTGGCAACCTGAGAAAAAGTTATGATTAATGTGAATGTAAATAGCAGTCAAATGTTATTAATGGCTGCTGATGCTTCATCTAATGAAAAACAAAATGATTTCGCTGCAACTTGTTTAAATACCAAGAATAAATATAACACTGATAAATATTGTCTAATAAAATATGATAGATATGATCTTTTTGCAGTGCCATTAAATCTTTGTAGTTTAGAGACTAAAGCAGCTGACATGTTTGACCAGGTTCCCCTGAAGCAAAGAGGATTTGAGTTTGAATCTTACTAAGAACTTTACTGCTGTAGACTAATGGCCTTGAATATAAATTACAATAAAAAACAACTAAAAAATTAGGATGAAATTATAAACAAGTTAAAAATTATTCCAACCATCCATTTTCTTGGATTATCCATTTATTGGATAAAGATATGATTATCAGTCCAAACATTTTGTGGAATGTCGGTTTGGAAATTCTCAGCTTTGTTCTAAATCTTTCATACATTCTTACTCTGATCAGAAAAACAAATGAATTCCTTGCATTTTTGTTGACTAAATTCCAAGTGATAAATCCACATTGTTGGTTTTTTCAGACTAATTTTCTTGTCTTTAGCATAACATTTCAACCATTGTTCCTACTGTTCTTCCTCAGGTGTCACTCATATAATCATGTTTAGGTGTTTGTATAATTTTTACCTCCATGTAGTGTGTGTATCTGTGTTGTGTTATATGTAGAGAAATGTTAAAATCAAGTATGGCTGATGCTGTGTGATACGAAGAAGGAACATACCAATCCCTGTGGAATGAAATTAATAGATACTGGGAAGTAAGACAAAAGAATCAGCACAAATGCTATGCTCAAATCAACCAAATCAGCAGCCCAAAGATAAATGTTAGTATCATATCAAAGCCACTGACTGAAATAGAACAGACAATGAAGTTACAAAAATTGCAGGGAAAGTAAAGACAGGCTATATGAATTACTCTTGCTCAGGGCTTCTCAAAGTGGATACTAGTGCCCCTCTAGTGAATAGTGAACACTGAATTACAGGGGAGACAAAAAAGGGTCATAGCTAGTATAGAAACTTTTTAAAAATTCAAAAATTAACATTAAAAATAGTGCTCAATACAATAGTAGAGCAATAATTCTTTATTATCTGATATTACATTCAAACATATGTAAAACTGATACATAAATGCATTCATGTTTTGATGTATATCATCACATCTCATCAGGTGGTAGTAAAAAAAAAATGTAGCGGTTTTACATATGTTCAAATGTAATATCCTATAATAAAGTATATATATATATATATATATATATATATATATAATAATAAAGGCAAATAAGAGTGTCCTAAACACAGCACTCAATGTAAAATATACAAACAATAAATTACAAATAAGTAAGACATTACAATATATAAATAAAACATAGGTAAAACAATACTCATTATACTGCTTTCTGTGACATTAAGTTTCATGTGGACACTTAGATGTTGGTGTTGTTGTCTCACAATCTTCATGTGATAAATCCTCTTGCTACCTGAGGATTATGAAACAACGGTATCAACACCTAAGTGTCAGCATGAAACTTTAAGTCATAGAAAGCAGTAACATATGAGTTGTTTTACCAATGTTTTATATATATATATATATGAAGAAAAATATACAGAAAAAACAAACAAAAATCTTAATATGTAATGTATGTCGGATCTACATCCATATATTTCCTTACATATATATATATATATATATATATATATATATATATATATATATATATATATATATATATACACATATTCACCAAATTTTGCTTACGATGAGAAATTTCAGCTTGATATTTCATTCTATGGAAATTTGTGAAAAGATTAGTGCTATCATTTCAAATTTGTCTTTCAGTTGAGCAATGATTTTCATCTTTTAATTAAAGACAAAAATAGACTTAAAATAATTTAAAAGGGACATTGATTCCTTTTACTCACAAAAAATAGCACCAGACATCAGGACATGAATAAATCATCAAACTCATTGTTTTCATTAGCTGTTAATTCTTTACCTACCAATATAATTATAAATTTAATTCTTTACCTACCAATATAGGTATAAATTTCATATTAATATAGCTCATATTTTTACTTATATTATGCAGTAAACTGTTTAAGTGGTTCTTAGTTTTTTCTTATTTGTTATTTTTTTAAAAATCATGGAAAATGGGGCATTAAAATGATCTGGTATGATTTAGTAGAGTGGGCGGGGGAGGGGTGGGGGCATGCCAAATAACTTTGAGAAGCCTTGCTCTAACTTGTTGGCTATTGTAGCCGGCTTTGTAAAATAGTGTATTCTATATTACTGATCTGCACAATCATTGATTAGAGCTTCAAAGGATAGGAAGTTGTGGAGAGCCATGATCGCCCACATCCTGAAAGGACATGGCGGACATGAACACATGGATAAGTTGTACCCAAGAACTCACAAAGAAGGAACTAGATATGGGAAGATAAATATGTGTTCTCAGATCAAGGTTAAATATCCTAAAATAAGGCTGACACTTGGGGAAAGCAGGAGAACCTCTCGGCTGAAACATTGGGTTAAAAAAACAACAAAGGTAAGGGAATTAGTTTGAATGAAGTGAAATATAATGTTTGTAAAACCTTGTCAAAAATATACGTATCAGCCAGCATCGTTATCATCAGTTCCACGACTGAGTGTGATCATAGGGTCGCTGAACATCTGATCAGTTCCTTTCGTATGTCAGGGTTGAAAGCTAGAGAGGTATTCATTCCTGCCTAGTGTGTCTTGGGCAAGTAGACCTGGCAGAGCCCATCTCTCTCCAGGTCAAACCACGACCAATGTCTTCAAATTTTAAGGCTTTGCTCACAGACATGCATCCCAGTCTACACCATTGTGCTAGCTGGCTGTTGACTCAACAAGAAGGTTGTTTTTAATCTTACTGGCCATCTAGCCAAGCTTCTCGGTGAAAAAAAAGCCTGGCCAGAGAAATGGTTTAGTTTGCCGATGATCCAACTATGTGGCAGTTAGGACTGGTTTACCTGGTATGAGTAAAGCATAAAAATTGAAAAAGATATGCAAATTAGTTTCAATGAACCAATGTACAATGATTAGAGCAAAAGTCAGAGCAAAAAAAAAAAAAAAATTAACCCCCTTCCCAATTTGTTTTAGACATTTGACAACAGTGTCAACGGTTGTCCAAGAGCAATGTCACAATAATTCTTTTTGTTTTCTGCAGCCAATGGTGTCACTGAAATACATATCACTACCAACTCACAGATTAATGTATTATTTTAATACATAAATTATGCTAAAAGTTTTCATTGTCTTTACACAATATAGTTATGTCTATAGCATCACCAAGATGAAATATCCTATCAATGGTAACTTTAAATTCTCTAAGGGTTCTAAAATTTACCAGTTGCAAAATCAAACATGAATCAACACACACAAATAATGAAGTGCACTTCTTGACACTCAAACATAAGAGTTTATAAGGAATTAACAGATTTTATTTTTAATCTGACATTATTTCTGTAAACATTATTTTTAGTGGATACACTTGTTCGAGTAGACACCCTGTTTTTGTTTTTGTTTTTTTTTTGTTTTTTTTTTTAACCATGTGAATTATATCTACCCATTTGTGCATTTGAGAAAATTAATAAATGAAATAGGCTCTCTGATGGGGTTGCTTTGTTTATGTTTTTTTTTTTTTTTACTAATGTTCACTCAATACAAGGCCCAAGAGGCACTCAAGGTAGAGGGTTACTGTGTGAAGTTGTATTAGCTTAAGTAAGGACAAGCATTAGGAGTATAGAGTTGAAGTACACTTAAGAACCCAATCCTAAACAGGAATCAAGGGATAAGAATCCTCTATTTCTGTTCGAAAAACTGGGGAGGAGTGTGAACCAGACGATAGATGAAGCTATCTACTCCTATTGGTTTAGGAGAGAAAAATAAAGGTAAAATGAAATAAATAATTAGTGAATAAAATTTCAGAGTTTAGGCACAGGCGTTAAGAGTACAGAGCTGAAGCAGACTTTAGAAGGTACCAGAAACCCAATTCTAAGTAGGAAACAAGGGATAAGATTTTACTCCGGTTTGAAAGACCAGGCACATGAAAATAAAAAGTTAGCAGATATGGACTTTTGAGCAAATCTGAGGGAGAAGATATGCATTTTTTTTAAAAAATATAATTAAACTTTACTCTCTGTGACCAAGTGGTTAAGGCATTGCAACTCGGATGGTGGCTTTCTCTACGAAGGGGAATGTAGGTTTGGTCCCTGCCAAAGAACACTTTTTATTATTTCTTTATTAGTTAATGTGCAGACTGGTAGATGTAATTCACTGTTTAAAAACAAAAACAAAAAACAGGGTGTCTACTCAAACACGGGTATCCACTAAAAATAATATTTAGTTTATATACACACCTGAAATGCCCACAACAGGTCAATAAAATTTGCATGCAAAGGAACCACAAACATGTCTTTATTTATTTATTTTTTTTTTGTGTGTGAATTATTTTTAACAGAGAACACATGCAATCCATGGACATTTCTTTCACCAAGGTAAGTCATTACTTTCATTGCTACAAATAACTTTAGGCAAAAATAAATGATCTCAGTAAGATGCTATTGAATGCCAAATTGTAAAAATTATGTGTAATGCGTTTCATCCTCTAGAAGGACTTCATCAGATTAAAGTAAATTTTCAGTATTTCCCCTCGGTACATGATTGTAAATGATACTCATGTTTTGACATTTCCTTTCCTCCTACACATATATAATTTCACGAATGAAAACATTCAAAGTCTTTTCAGAGTTTGAAACGTGTTGTTCAGAATTTTTCCCCACTTTGTTATTCATTTTCCGAGCATTGATCTGATATGTAGAAATTTATTTATTTATATTCTAGACAATAGACGAAAATAAACAATTATACTGTTTAATGAATAAACAGAGCTTCTACTGATATATGGGTATCCACAAAAAATAAAGTTTAAGTAAATAAAATCTGTTGGATTAATAAATAAAAAATCCACCACTTCTTTAGAAATTGTTTTGTTTACGTTAGGATATGAAACTGAACAGATATAAATGGTTTGAGAGTTTGAGAAAGATTTGCGCTTATAAGGCACTATTCAACTTTGTTTGATCATTGACTTACTCTGTAGCCGAGATGGTCTAAAGCATTTCAGATCTAACCATGGTTTCACCTAATCAAGGAAGATGCAAGTTCAAATCTCACCTGGGGAACACATATTTTTCTATAATAAGATTTCTGAAATATTCTGGGTTCGGGAAGGAGTTAGATGAAAAAAATTTATACTGTTTAATTAATAAACAGAACATCTAATCAAATATAGGTATGCACAAATAATAACAATAATATCTGTTATATTAATAAAAATTCATTACTTGAAAAATATCATATACCCCCATATATATATATATATATATATATATATATATATATATATATATATATATAATGGATTATATGGGAATAGTCAGGCATTATATTTTTTCTTTTAACTTAAATAATATATATATTCCTAATTGTAAGATGATGTTTCTTGATATAATAAAGATAAATGCATTGTCTTTAAAAATTGTTTAAACTTATGGAATTTTTGAAGTAAGATATTTCTTATCTTCATGGTGTTTTCAATAAGATTTTTCTAAAAAATGATACTTTTATTCAAAAGTTTGTTATTTTTAATCATTTCACCCCAAGCCAGGCAATAATGCCACTAAGATGCAAAGGGTTACCAAAGATTGAAAGAAATTATAAAGACGTTAGTGAGGAAAAAGTACAATAAAAGGATTCCAGATGACAGAACATGGTGATTAATCTTGTATTTAAATTTTTAGAAAATCATAGGTAACTGAAGCAAGAAACCAATTATTAGGTTGGTGCAAAAATAATGACGTAATAATGTCGTTTTTTGACGTTAAAAAATACGTCAAAAAAACGACATTATTACGTCATTATTTTTGCGCCAACCTAATACATTTAGCTATTTTAACAATGAAACCTAATTGTCAATTTAGTATTAGGTTGGTGCAAAAATAATGTCGTTTTCTCACATATGTTGCTATGTGAGAAAACGACATTATTTTTGCACCAACCTAATAGTATTTTTAAATCCATCCAATCAATATACCAAGGAGGAAAGCTCATTAGAACAATTGCCATGAAAATAAAAATAAATTTTAGCTAGATTAGCATGATATGAAAATATTTATATATCCAGTTTTGAGAAAGTGGTATATAAATGTTTATATATCAAGAAAAATTTTAGAGAAAACTATGACAAAGTGGAAAAAGATTTTGTGTGACAGGTTTCATTCTTTCAGACATTTTAAGAACTTGATTGCAATCAGTATTATGACATTGTCTTGCCTCTTGAATAAACAGGAGTGGGCACTTATTAAAATTTTGAAAATTAAGAGAACATCACTTTATTTGTTTATTAAAATTCCATAATGGTAAACAATACATATCCTGTTAAATTAATGTTTATTGATCTTGATTGTGTATTTGTATATAACTTTAGAAATTTGGAAAATTGAAAAACCCTTCATTATTTTACATATCCTCTACATTTATTCAAGAGGCAAGAAGATACCAGTTTATATTAGTTACATATCTTAATATTCAATAATACAGGGTGCGATAGATAAACTGTCGTTTAAATGCTGCAAAAATGACATCTCATTTTAACATATATATTTACCAAAATGACCCAAAAATATCTTGAAATACTAAAGAGTAAATTTATTCAATAAAATTGCCATTGGCTTTAACCACGGCCGCCAGACAACTTCGGAATCTACTGCAACTCTTCTGGATTTTCTCCTCCTATATGTTGGTGAGTACTGCCATAATCCTTGCCTTCAGTTCGACTTTGGTATTACAAGGAGTTTTTTTAGTCTCTCACTCAACTGTGCCCTACACATAATAATCAAGGGTGTTGTTGTCTGGGGAGTTAGGAGGCCAGATGTAAGGGGTGATGTGGTCGCAGAAATTGTCCGATAGCCATGACTGGGTTCTCCTGCTTGTGTGGTATGGTGCAGAGTCCTTTTGCCAGATACAGGGTCTTCCAGCAGCCACCTTTTTGAGGTAGTAGTACCTCCTCAAGGCACTGTTGAGACTGAGGCCCTCAACAACAAATTTGTGAGTTCTTTTCTTATCAGAAAGTGAGTTTTCCAAGCTGCTGTACCTTTGTAATCATCATTAGACTCATTCAACTCTTTTTGAATACTCAGCAGTGTCCTCAGATTGACACCCAAACACTCTGAAATGTTCATATTAGAGCTTCCTGCATGAATGCCAAGCAGTACAGCATGCTGTTTCCAAATTTCTAGCAGAGTGAATTGTGTCATGGTGCTCTTTTTCTCACAGATGGTGCCCAACTGACCCTACTATACTGTGCAGTCAACAAAATCAAAAACAATGTGCATGCACAAAATTAAAAATATAAAATGGCGACAATTTACTCATCACACACTGTAATTTCTATTTTAAATGTCTATGAAGAAAAAAATTTGCATTCTTGTATCTTAGTGAATTTTTATTTAAATGACATACCTTTAGTCTTAAAAATGATTATTCCTACATTCTTATACCTGTATTAGAATTATGTAACGCTTTCGAATAATGTCTTTAAACACGATCACTGTTTCCAATGTATAAGACAAAATATATTTCTCTGTTGATGCTATAAGACTTTTTGTATATAATGACATAAAATATATGCTTCTATATACTTAAAAAAAAACTTTTTGTGTGGAAATGTGTAATTCTCAGCATTTATTTTGTATTGAATAATTTGTTGAAGAATTTGATGGTGTAAAAAAAAAAAAAAACGTTTTAATCTTTGATATGCTAATAAGAATTAAACTGAAAATCTTTTTTGGCAAGTTAATCCTTGCCGGAATGAATCTTTGAGTCACGGCAGAGATTTAATCTTGTGAAAGACGAACAAGAAAAAATGTCTGTTATTTGTCAAAGCAGAAAATGTGCGTGAGAGAGATTTTTAAAAGAATATTATTAAAAAAGAAAATAAGCGTTTTGTGGATTCCAGATTATCAGATTTATCATTTCAAAGTCACTGTTAAACAAAATGAATTGAAGAAAGTCTATTTCAATGGGAGAAAATTTACATCGTTCAAAGAAACTGCGAGGAATCAGAGAATACCTCTGTTTATATTTCTGAGATTGTTATTGTATTCTACACTATTTACATTGTTTGAGTGGAATTTCAAACCGAACCGTCCACTTAAACACCACACATAGCCCAGTTGATAAAATCATTGTTTGAAATAATCCAAAAGTGACTTGACACAAAGAGTTGTGAGTTCAATACCTGGCTACAGCAGAGTTGAACAAAAAAAACTTTGAGAGTTGAGTCACTAAGGGGAATTAACTGAAAACAGATATCCATAAAAGGCATGGCACATGGAACTAGAACTGTTTACTCCTGTGGACTAAATTAAAGGGCTTGGTTTGAAATTCCAATGTATATCACCTGAAGAAGGCCAGAGTGTACAACAGCCGAAATGTTGTGAATATGGCAATAAAGATGAAGACAACAGTCTGAACAATGTAAGTAGTGTAAACTGATAATGCTTGTAGAAAAAAAAAAAAGTAAACACATTTTCTGATTTGGTCTTATGATTTTCCCAAATTATATTTGGGATAATATATGCTTGTAAATCTGAAGAATATACTATTACGGTTAAAAGACAGAATTCAGTTTGTAAATTCATTTTTTTTAATGACTTTATTATAATAAATTTAAAAAAATATCCTTGAACCAACTCAGGTGGGAATTTTTTTTTCTAAAAGATATACAAAATTTTTTTAAGGATTGTTTTTTTTAAATTTCATTTTTTTATTATGTAACTGCTGTCTCTAATGTTGCTAATTTTTGTTGCTTAACTGGCTTCTTACTTCCCTTGTCCTTTCTTCATACAACATTGTTTTATCTGCTTTTTCAAAAAAGAAAAAAAAAAAAAAAAATGACTGGATTTATTTTTCTTGGCTTAGTTATTTTTCAGTTGTCTTTCCTTTAAATAATCTTCTTTTATATATATATATATATATGTATATATTTATTTTTAACTTCTCTTTATCCTTATGTAAATATGTTCAAATGATTTTTTTGAAACTATTTCATCCAACTGTGTTAGATGTTGGTATATGTGCATTTGTAGTTAAAAGGGTTTAATAAATGCTTAGTTTGTCTAAGCTGAATACACACTAAGTTATTCTGTACATGACCAACATTTTTAATGAATGCTCTTTGCTTATAATTTGAGGATCTCCATCTGTTCCTTTCTCTTTATATCACTGATCAGCTTTCAATAGTTTTATATTGGATTTATAATCTCTAATATCCTCTGAATATACACATTGTGATTTATATATACAAGGGCTGTTCTAAAAGTTTTGGGCCCAACATTCTTGAAGTTGTAGCAGTAGGCAAAGAATCCTTTTTTTTATTTAATTATTCATCAAATGTATTTTTTTATTTTTCAACAAAGATTGCTTCTACAGGCTGACTAGTTTGGCTTCAATAGATCTCCTTCATGGACCTACTTGAGGGAAAAGACTTGATGATCATGTAAAGACATTCAGAGATGCCATAACTGAAGAGTTTGGGTAACAGCAAATAATATTACACATTGTCAAGAGCCTTTGAGATATCTATGGCACTCTCTGTGGTAACAAAGCTACCATTGAGCATGTCGCTTTATTCTGTTTTTTTAAATGTAAATCATAAACTCTCAAGAGCAATGAAAACATTCAAATAGTTTCTTTTTTAAATGTCATGTCCTTTCAGAGTGTAGGCGATTATGACTGTCCACAGCTTCCTTTTCAATATCTGAATTTTTTTTACCCTTTTTTTTTTTTCAATGTTCATCCTATACAAAACCTAAGATTGATTCAAGATAGATAGTTATTGAAGGAGGTTGTCATGTGAGTGGTAAGAGGCACAGTTTATGAGGATATGAGGGAAAAACAACAGTTAACACCTAGACATGAACAGGTTAAAATTGGAGTGATCAGGGAGAGCATCCTGTTGGGAGTCAGATCCACAAAAAGGAGTTCATTGGAAGAAACTGTTTGAGTGGAACTTACACTCTTGGAAAAGATGGTGGTGTGGCTTTCCATTGTCTTCTCCATGGATTTGAATTCAAAGTTTTCATCTTTTAGAATGGCTGCCACCCAAGTTCAGTTTACCCTGCTATTTAATCCATAGCTTGAGGGAGAAGAGATGGATTCATAACTTTCCCACAGAATTTGTGTGAAATTGAATGCAGTTGACTAGGCTAGAATTTTAATTTGGCATGACAATTCCAATTTCCATGCTGAGGAATGTCATGCTACCTGTACATCCCTATTTAAATATATAAGGCAATAAAGTAAGAATCATAATAATTTACAATCACTGTAAAAGGGATCATTTTGGAAAACTTTTCAGGAGGCATGGTGGAGTAATGGATAGTTGCTCAGATTGAGGACTTGTAGATCCAAGTTTGAACTCCAGTCAAATCCATTACATTCCCTTCTGTGCTAATATCCTTTGGAAAGGTATTAAGTAAGATTAGTGTAGCATCTGTGTACTTTGCCTAACATAATATTTACAAGTTAGATTTTTCATGTTGGTTAAATGGAAAAATCCTGGCAGATATGATAATTTTGAGTAATCGATGACAAGAAAGAGTTCACTTAAAGACACTGTTCAGACATTGTTTGGCAAGGCTTCTTTGTGAGTGAGTTTGTTAAGGCACATTGGATTTAATGACAGTTTCCCTCTGCCCGGAAAGACACAGGTTCAAATCCTGCTGGAGAGTTCATATTTTTCTTTAATAAGATTTCTCAAATTTATTTGCTAAATTTAGCCAAACTAAAATGTAAATAGGTTGTACTGAAGGTACTTTCAAACAAAGATGGTACAATCATAGGTCATCATTTAAGCTAGTAAGTCTTAGGATCTCTACCAAACTAACTAGCCATGTTCGGAATTGAAAAGGAAAGAATAGCAGGGAACTTATTGTAAACTGGAAAATTTTTAAAAAGGCAAAGCCTTACAACAACCACAATAACATTTGCAACCTTTGCCAACAGGAAAAATTAGCAATAATGTCATTTCTGGATCCATAGAACCTTTTTAACCAGAGAACCAAAATCCTGAGCCATTGCATACATACAAAAAAATTCCTCTTAAGCTCATATGAGGCGGGATAAAAAAAAATTACCCCCCCCCGATATATTTATAATACCCTTGCTTTTCTTCTCCGCCCCTCCTCCTCCTCTTCTTCTTCTTCTTCTTCCTTCTCCTCACTTTCTATCACACCCAACATTGTGCATTTTGTTTATTTATTTTTTTAAATAATATAGTGTTCATTGTTTTTTTAAAAAAATAGACCATTGGGAGGTCAACTGATAAAGATTGCAGGAGGATACTGTAAGGTTGAAACTAAGGTAGTGGAATCAACCGATGTCGTAATTTTTAAAGTATATATATATATATATATATATATATATATATATATATACACACACTACAGTTCAAAAGTTTGAGGCATTGTCTGGTAATTTTCTAAATTGGTCCCAAAAGTAGTTGTTTTGTA